>JAESUZ010002163.1:0-63203 GCA_017311185.1 Proteles cristata cristata
GGAAAACAGTGTGGAGGTCCCTCAGGAAACTAACAATAGAACTCCCATATGACCTAGCAATAGCACAGCTAGGAATTTACCCAAGGGATACAGAAATGCTGAGGCATAGGAGCACATGGACCTCAATGTTCATAGCAGCACTCTCCACAATAGCTAAAACATGGAAAGAGCCTAAGTGTCCATCAACACATGAATGGATCAAGAAGATGTGGTTTATCTATACCATGGAATACTACATGGCAATGAGAAAGAATGAAATCTGGTCATGTGTAGCAACATGGATGGACCTTGAGGGTGTTATGCTGAGCGAAATAAGTCAGGCAGAGAAGGACAAATATCATATGTGTGCACGTATAGGAGGATTAGGAGGAACTTGGCGGAGGATCAAGGGGGAGAAGAAGGGCGGAAATGGTGGGGGAAAGGGAGAGAGGCAAACCATGAGAGACTCTTGAATACTGACAAAAACTGAGGACTGATGGATGTGGGGGGGGAGGAGGGATGGGCATGGAGGAGGACACTTGTGGGGATGAGCACTGGGTGTTATGTGGAAACTAATTTGACAATAAAATATTTGTAAAAAAAAAAAATCAACGTGCAGAAATCAGTTGCATTTTTATACACCAACAATGAAGCAACAGAAAGAGAAATCGAAACTGATCCCATTCACAATTGCACAAGAACCATAAAATACCTAGGAATAAACCTAACCAAGGATACAAGAGATCTATATGATGAAAACTATAGAAAACTTATGAAGGAAATTAAAGAAGACACAGAGAAATGGAAAAACATTCCATGCTCATGGAATGGAAGAATAAATATAGTTAAAATGTCATTACTACCCAAAGCAATCTACACATTCAATGCAATCCCAATCAAAATGGCATGAGCATACTTCTAAAAACTAGAACAAACTATCCCAAAATTTGTATGGAACCACAAAAGACCCAGAATAGCCAAAGTAATATTGAAGAAGAAAACCAAAACGGGAGGCATCGCCATCCCAGACTTTAGCCTCCACTACAAAGCTGTCATCATCAAGACAGTATGGTATTGGCACAAAAACAGACACATAGACCAGTGGAATAGCATTGAGAACTCAGAATTGGACCCAAAAATATACAACCAACTAATCTTTGACAAAGCAGGAAAGAATAGCCAATGGAAAAAAGACAGCTTCTTTAACAGATTGTGTTGGGAGATCTGGACAGCAACATGCAGAAGAATGAAACTAGATCATTTTCTCACACCATACACAAAAATAAACTCAACATGGTTAAGGAACCTGAATGTGAGACAGGAAACCATCAAAACCCTAGAGGAGAAAGCAGGAAGCAACCTCCTTGACTTCCACTGCAGCAATTTCTTACTTGATACCTCTCTAAAAGCAAGGGAATCAAGAGGAAAAATAAACTATTGGGACCTCAACAAGATGAAAAGCTTCTGCACGGCAAAGGAAACAATCCACAAAACTAATAAGCAACCAATGGAATAGGAAAAGATAGTTGCCAATGACATATCAGATAAAGGGTTAATATCCAAAATCTATAAGGAACTCACCAAACTCCACACCCAAAGAACAAACAATCCAGTGAAGAAATGGGATGAAGACATGAACAGACACTTCTCCAAAGAGGACATCCAGATGGCCAACAGACACATGAAATGATGCTCAGCATCCCTCCTCATCAGGGAAATACAAATCAAAACCACACTGAGATACCACCTCATGCAGGTCAGAGTGGCTAAAATGAGCAAATCAGAGGACTCTAGATGCTGGTGAGGATGTGGAGAAACGGGCACCCTCCTACACTGTTGGAGGGAATGTGAACTGGTGCAGCCCCTCTGGAAAACAGTGTGGAGATTCCTCAAAAAATTAACAATAGAACTCCCTGATAACCCAGTATTAGCACTGGTAGGAATTTACCCAAGGGATACAGGAGTGCTGAGGCATAGGTGCACATGGACCCCAATGTTCATAGTAGCACTCTCAACAATAGCCAAAACATGGAAAGAGCCTAGGTGTCCATCACCGGACGAATGGATCAAGAAGATGTGGTTTATCTATATGATGGAATACTACATGGCAATAAGAAAGAATGAAATCTGGCCATGTGTAGCAACATGGATGGACCTTGAGGGTGTTATGCTTAGCGAAATAACTCAGGCAGAGAAGGACAGGTATGATATGTCTGCACGTATAGGTGGATTAAGAGGAACTTAACCAAGGACCGTGAGGGAGAAGAAGGGGGAAAATAGTGGGGGAGAGGGAGAGAGGCAAACCATGAGAGACTCTTGAATGCTGAGAACAAACTGAGGACTGATGGGTGTGGGGAGGGTGGGGGGAGATGGGCATTTTGGAGGGCACTTGTGGAGATGAGCACTGGGTGTTATATGGAAACCTACTTGACAATAGACTATTTGTAGGAAAAAAATAAAATAAAATAAAGAGAGAAAGACTTTAAAAGTTTTAAGAATATTGAAAATCAGAAAACAAAATCTTAAAAATATGCTTTAAAAAACAAAAACTCACGAAAACACTACGATTTAGGAAATATTATTATTTCCATTTTACAAGGAAGGAAACTGAGGTTTAACAAAGTTACAAAATTGTCCAGAGTCCCATATTAAGTGGGGAAGGCAGAATTTTAAGGCCACAGGTTTCTCTGGCTCCAAAATCTGGGGTTTGCCCCTACTCTACGTGGTCTCTTGCAATTCCTCATGGTCTACTACATTTAGAAGGTTAACTAAATATCTTTTATGTAATTTTTATTTATGAGTTAAAGTGATTTTTAAATTCAAAATCTGTTTTTAATCATAACTAAAGGTTACTTTCCTTAACAATTAATGGTTGAGATCTGCACTTACTTTTGAGGGCATCCCTGAACATCAGAATAAAATCAGAGGAAAATTGTTTTCAGTTCTTTTTCTAGCTCAATTTTTAAAAAATCAGAATTTTTCCTATTATCATGTAGCTCTTTTGGGGGAATTCCCAAGAGTATTTTTAGCAAGCAATAAGATGTTCCTTTGTTATTCTTTAACTATTTATTATGTTTCAAGATGAGAGCGTATATTACCTACTGACTTTGAGGGTTGGATATTTCTCTCATAACAGATGGTCTTTTGTTCATGTCTCGATTCCCCTGACTTTCTAATTGCTAATATATGTGTTACTACTAATTATACCTTAGCAGTAACCTCACTCCAGTAAGAAGGCACTTATCGCTGTTTTTATAGAGCTGGTGTTTCAACTTTTACAGCTTTCCTCATGAACTAGCTTCCAGACATGACATAGGACTTCACATAATGGTTGCAAGAATAGTTCTCTTCATATTTCTTTTAACAAAGGAAATACATCTAGAGAGACAGCAAACAAAGGAAAGAAAAGAGAAAAATTAATTCTACAAGAAAGTAAAAGATGCTATTGAAGAAAGAAGTCAAATGCTCCTAGGCAACCCAATTCCATACTTGAATACTCTCATTGCATGCCTGCCTGGTGACCAATGATCCTTGGCTTTAGCATAACTAAAAACAGAGAACTATAAATAAAGTGCTTGGGGGCGCCTGGGTGGCTTAGTCGGTTAAGCGTCCGACTTTCGCTTAGGTCATGATCTCGCGGTTCGTGGGTTTGAGCCCCGCGTCGGGCTCTGTGCTGACTGCCAGCTCAGAGCCTGGAGCCTGTTTCAGTCTGTGACTCCCTCTCTCTCTGACCCTCCCCTGCTCACGCTGTCTCTCTCTCCTAGAAATAAATAAAACATTAAAATATTTAAAAAAATAAAAATAAAAATAAAGTGCTTGGTTTAATGCCTGGGCATATTATTTTAAGTAAGCCCTCAAGAAATGGTAAAAGTTGTGATTAAGATGACTGGCCATTTCTCAGATAGCCATAGCAACTCCTGGCATTTCTTGGCTACCTCACTCTGAGAAGCTCCAATTCTCTTTCAGGTTACTCCCTCTGTTTAAATTCAATGGTGGGTTACATAGGGAATGTAGGTGACCAATATTGCTAGGAGCAGCACCGGCCTCTCTGGATGGCAATCACAGCAAGGAAATGGCAATGTTTGCAGCTCCTGACATGAGAAATGAAAACTGGTATCTCCTTCTGCTACTGTTGGCTCATGTTGGATATAAGCCTACTGGTATTGACCAGGCCTCACAATATTCCATATCAGACCCATATTCTGAATACAGATACCTCATAAGGAAAAGCATATTCCTGCCTCTACAAAAGAGATTTTAGATGAAACTCTATGGGTGATTGTCAAAAGGCTCTTCCTATGGGCCTTGCAGATCCGAGACTTAGGGTGTTAAGAACACAAGAATTACAATTGAGCCTATGCCGGAGGCCAAACCGGCTCCGGCAGGTCCAGGGGTCCTTGAAGGATGGACGGTGTCGGGGAGAAAGAGAGAAAGAGAGAGAGAGAGAGAGAGAGAGAGAGAGAGAGAGCGAGCGAGAGCGCCCGGAGATTCTTTCTGATCACCAGGCAGGCATCTCTGTCCTGTCGGTTTTTGTGTCTTTATTTAAAGGCTCAGCAACAAGATGAAGTCATAGAAAGGAATTTCTTACAATGGGAGGCCTTTTGTGATATCAATTGCAGAATTATTCCGACCAAGGAAATAACAGAATGTTCTTAGTGAAAAACAGGATAACATATAGGTCAAATTGTATATAGATAAGTTAGGAGTATTTTGTCTGGCTCTCAAGAGGATGAATGTTTCTGAATTGGTTTGTTTGTGGAGACTATCATGGGGGCCCTGAATGGGTCAGTCTTTTGCCCCTGGGTTATGTTTTAGCTACTTTTATCTATCCTCATCCCAGCTGCCAGTGTAAGAGAGGGTGTTTGTGGAAAGTAGGCCTTGAGGAAGGGACTGTTATGTTTCACCAATTAGCAAAGATATATGTAGTAACTATGTTTTGCTCTTAACCCCAAAATAGGCCCTTGGTCTCAGGGCCAGGCTCAATTGTAATTCTTGTGTTCTTAACACCCTAAGTCTCGGATCTGCAAGGCCCATAGGAAGAGCCTTTTGACAATCACCCATAGAGCTTTCATCTAAAATCTCTTTTGTAGAGGCAGAAATATGCTTTTCCTTATGAAGTATCTGTATTCAGAATATGGGTCTGATATGGAATATTGTGAGGCCTGGTCAATACCAGTAGGCTTATATCCAACATGAGCCAATAGTAGCAGAAGGAGATACCAGTTTTCATTTCTCATGTCAGGAGCTGCAAACATTGCCATTTCCTTGCTGTGATTGCCATCCAGAGAGGCTGGTGAGGCTCCCGGCGTAATATCTTGATGATGTTTGTTGGAAATAGTAAAAACAGAGAACTTGAGTAAGTTACTGGGAATAAAAAGTGCGTCAGTGAAGAAACTCAAAATAGCACTCAATATTGTCTCCTAGTCCTATTTCTTTTGTATTTTTCCATAGATGGAAGCTTAAAACATCTGAGCAGCCAGAAGACTTCTGCATGCATGCATCATTTTATTTAAATCTCTCCATAATATTATTAAATATTGTTGTTGTGGTGGTGTTTATTCCTGGTTTTTACGTGACAAAACTGAGGATCAGAGAGGTTATATAACTTATCCAAGGTCACACAGCCAGAGAATATCAGAGCAGGGATTCTAATTCAAGTGTCTCTGACTCCATTGCCCCAGATTTTAAACAGTGTTGCCTCTACCATGTGATATATGTAATTATTAAATAAGCATCAGTATGTTTAGAAGCATGAAATTGGTCTAGAGAGGAACATAGATAGTGAAACCACTAATTACAATACAGCAAAGATATTGCTCAAAATAAGGCATATGCAAATTGCGGTGGAAGTATAAAAGAAGGCAGTACAAGGAAGGCTTCACAAGAGATATTTTTGAACTGAGGTTGGGGGAAAGGTAAGAGGAGGGCCTTCTCAAAAGAAAGAAAATCATATACAAAGGTACGGGAACATAAAAGAACATGGTGTGGTCATTTATACCTGGAGTGTAATAAGCAAAAGTGTAGGGATTAGAAAGAGATGAGGCCAGACAGGTCAAATCATGAAGTGTTTTATTCTTCTTGAGTAGTGTGCACATTTCAGGGTAATCTGAAAGACTAATTTTTCATTAAGGGTCCATGTACCCATCAAAGTTAAATGTATTTTAACCCTTCAAATCAATTTAGTTTTTTTTTATGGAATTATGCTGAGAAATGCAAAGACTCAACCCAATGAATGAGTTTAATGGTAGTCATTTCACACTCCTCATGAAGGAGGGTTGTTACTTTTGGCCAAGAGGCTTCTCCTGGTAACCTTTCATGTTGTTCTCAACAGCTTGCCTAAAAGCAGATGAGAGTGAGCTTTCTCACTTGCATTCCTCAGTAGTCATTTTTTAAACAGGAACACACGAAATGCTGGGGATTCAGCCATGTTTTCTCTCTTAGTCATTTTCTCCGAAGCTTCCTACTTCTATAAACTGTTTTCCTTTTATGTTTCCTTTATTTTTTAAATTTTAAATATATATATATTTAATATATATGTGTATATACATGTGCATATACATATATACATATATATATATGTATATATATGTATATATATATATATATATATATATATATATATATATTTCTGAGAGAGAGAGAGACAGTGTGAACAGGAGAGGGTCAGAGAGAGAGGGAAACACAGAATCTGAAACAGGCTCCAGGCTCTGAGCTAGCTGTCAGCACAGAGCCCAACATGGGGCTCAAACCCACGAACCGTGAGATCATGACCTGAGTCGAAGTTGGACGCTTAACCGACTGAGCTACTCAGGCACCCTGCTATGTCTCCTTTCTATTTCATCTGTTTTTTTTTCCTTTTGTTTTCATTGCTAGACATGTCTCTGCTCCCTTCCCCAAAGTCTCTCTCCTACCAGTTCTGTTCCATTCACTTAGCTCTTACCTCCTCTCCAATTATCAGTATGCTATTAAAACCACCTCTTTTGGGGCGCCTGGGTGGCTCAGTCGGTTAAGCGTCCGACTTTCGCTGAGGTCATGATCTCGCGGTTCGTGGGTTCGAGCCCCGCGTCGGGCTCTGTGCTGACTGCCAGCTCAGAGCCTGGAGCCTTTTTCAGAGTCTGTCATTCCCTCTCTTTCTGACCCTCCCCTGCTCATGCTGTCTCTCTCTCTCTCTCCTAGAAATAAATTTAAAAAAAAAATAAAAAAAAAACCCACCTCTTTAGTTTATTGTCTTTTTTAGTAATACTTTAATTGCATACTGAAATCTTGTGTGTGTGTGTGTGTGTGTGTGTGTGTGTTGTTTGGTTCTTAAGAGCTAGAGTCCTTGATGTTTTTAAAAGCTATTCACTTTCTTTTTTTTTCCTATCATTGAATTTTATTTAAACTATTTTTAATAATTTCAATAATTTCCATACCTCACTAAGTGAAAATATAATATATAAAACATTCTCAAAAAGCTTTCAGTTAACAATAGCAACAAGTAATGAGGTTCTAGCTTACCACCATACATTATTCTTTTTGCCAGAATAACCATTGTTAACCACTTTTGTTTACTGGGAGGCTATTTCTAATGCATGTATATCTGGGCAAATATGTATTTGCACATATTTAGATTTCCACATAAAAAATACTATCTATTCTCCTCACCTTGATTATATTTTACTTATGTTATGTCATGAAAACATTCCAATGTCTGGTCAAAGCAGTCTGATCATTTTAAATTATCACATATTTTCTACATCATGGATGTAATCCATCTTATGTGCACAGTGCTATATGAATGAACAGTTATAGTTTTTCAAATATTCACTCCTAAAAGATGTATTATATCAAAATTAGAAATTTGCATCATGAGTGTGTTAGGAAAATGAAAAAAAATCCACAAACTGAAAAAGTCACAATATGTATATCCAAATGACAACTTGTAGTAGAATATGTTACTCTTACAAAAGAATAAAAAACAGCAAACTATCTAACAAAAATGGGCAAAAGTCTTGAACAGAAAGTTTATGAAAAAATACACAAAGGAAACTAAGAGAGTGAAAATATGTGTAAAGTCACTAGTCAACAGAAAAATGCGAATTAGAACCAAAAATGAGATTCCACTGCACACCCACTAAAATGACTAAAATCAAAACCATTATCAGTCTAAGTGCTTAGGAAAACGCAGAGCAAGTAGAACTCTCATACACTTTTGATGGGAATGTAAAATAGTAAAACCAGTTTGTAAAACTATTTGGCAGTTTCTTACAAAGTTAAAATATATACTTGCTTTTGATCAAGCAATGTTACATGGTAATGACCCAGAAATGAAAGGTTGTATCTATCAAAAAAAACAGCATAGGATGGCTTTTGCAACTTTATCCATAAAAGCTAAAGTTTATATACAACCTAGATGTCAATCAACAGAGGAACAGATAAACAAATGTATGAATTTTGTATTTCAGTGGAAAAAATCTAAAAATGAAATTTCCAACCAGAAATAAGTAAAAGTGATAATGACAAAATGTTACAATCAGAAGTTCTTCCACTCTCAGAGCAGTTTATCATCCCATTTCATATTATATTATTAAGTCATATGAAGCTTCAGAGTTAATCTTAAGTAGTTCTGAATCTTGTACAAATTTTAGAATGCAGATTTAGATTTAAATGAAGCTTTTCAAAAACTGTCTTTTAGTGGGATGAATTGATATGTTTAAGATTTTAAAATTAATATAATTAGACATAAAGTTAGTCTCTGATTATGGTTTTTGCTATGTGTAGAGAAGGTAACAGTTCAGAGAACTCCACAAAAAATATGCCATTGCACATTAGAAAAAAATCAATATTTAATAAAACAGCTGAAAATTACATTAATATTGGCACTGTTTATCAGATGAAAGTGGTGTTTGGTCCACTTAAAGGAATTCTAGCTGCACATGAAGATCTTGAACTGCAAAAGCTATTCACTTTCAAAGACAAATTCAGACATTTAAAAGTATGATCCAAGTGCTCAGTTATTTTCCTTTTGTTTTGAAGGATCATTACCCCTCTCCCTTATAAACAAACTCTGACTTACTTGCAAACATTTTAAACTATTAAAACTATAGTTACTTCTCACTTAATAAAAGTGTCTTTCTTCTGATGTGAGTTTCCCATTTATTTACCAGCATCTTTCTACATCCTTCATATAATCTTAACTTTGATGACATATAATTGTAGAAATATAATTATAAGTAATTGTAGGGAAGGAAAAAAATTCCTTTACCATCCTAGTTCTCTGGATGGGCCTAACAATTAAATTGGCAAAAAACAGGTTAATCAGAGAAAAGCATAGAAATTTTATTTAATATTTTTACATGCATGACAGAATCTTCAGAAGGAAAATGATGACCCAAAGAAGACATTAGGCCCCAAAGTTTATATACTTTTGAAACAATGAATTGCGGGTATATGACAAGACAAAGGAGCTTGAACTAGGGGAAGTAAATTATGGGATGGTGAGTAGGAAATACATTGGTTAACCTATGAAAAATAAGGCTTATTTCAGTAGGCTTATTTACTCAGATCCACTTTGGCATTGAAACCTAGAGGAACCAAATTTCATGAGTTCTTACAACCAGCGGGACTTAAAGTCTGGAATTTAAAAACCAGAGGGCTTGGCTCTGGGACAGCCTAGAAGGCATTAGGAAGCTGAGTTCCTACACTTAAAGAGACAGGAGACAAACAGCCCATGCTGTAGACACAGTATTTTGAAAAATACCTGGGATACATGGAAGGGAGAGTGTTTTACTCATCTCAAAGTGTGTTCCAGAGAGGCAGGTATCACAGGGATACTTCTTCAGGAACAAAGGAGCAGGGAGGCATCATTTATCTCCTTTACCCCTCACAACAAATACACAGCCGCCTATAGTAACCATCACAGAGTCAAGATTTGCTACCTAACTTGCTTACACCAAGGGCTACCCCCTTGAACTTCAGTGTATCCACCCTTGTCAGTCACACTTGCCTCAGTCCCAGCACTGTGCGCCCCCCCAAAAAGCCCAGCACAAAATTTACTAGCACCACTTCTCCCTACCCACACATTTTGCAGGGCCTCGTTTGTGGTGGTGGTGGTGGCAGGTCTCATTTTACAAGCAGACCAGAATACAGCTTGTTAAAACATGCCCGACCTTATCCAGGACCAAACGCTTCCCACAACAGGCAAAGAGAACTTCTGCAGACAACTGGACTGAAGGAAAAAGCGGTCATGACACAACAGCATGGCATAATCAATACAATAGGAGTCACTCCCTGCAGCTCCAGGTCCTGGAGAATGCAGTGCAGGGGACAATGCAGTGCATGGAATTACAGGACCTCTTCTTCATAAGACCATTACCTTCAAGAGAAAAAGACTTAGCTGACTTTCCTAACACACAGAAAAATAAACAGAGAGTTACATAAAATGAGGAGATAGAGGAATATGTCTCAAATGAAAGAACAGGGGGAAAAAACACAGCAAGAGACCTAAATGAAATGGATATAAGTAATAGGCCTGACAAATAATTTAAAGTAATGATCATAAAGATACTCATAGTACTTGAGGAAAGAATGGAGGACATCAGTGAGACACTTAACAAAGAAATGATAATAGAACCAATAAGAGATGAAGGACACAATAAATGAAATGAAAAATACATATGACAGAATAAACAGCAGGTTAATGGCCTGTAATACAGAGTAATAGAAAGCAATCAAGCTGAGTAAGTGAGAGAAAAAAAAATTGTACACATTGAGAACAGACTTAGAGAATTCAGTGACTCCAATTGCCAAATTATGGAAAGAGCCCAAATGTCCATCGACTGATGGGTGGATAAAGAAGATGTAATGTATATATACAATGGAGTTCTACTTGGTGATGAAAAAAGAATGAAATCTTGCCATTTGCAACAACATGGGTGGAGCTAGAGGATATTATGGTAAATGAAGTAAGCCAGGCAGAGAAAGATAAATATCATATGATTTCACTCATATGTGAGATTTAAGAAACACAACAGATGGCAGAATCTCAGTTGGCTAAGCATCAGACTTCAGCTCAGGTCATGATCTGATGGTTCCTGAGTTCAAGCCCTGCATTGGGCTGTTTACTGTCAGCATAGAGCCTCCTTTGGATCCTCTCCCCACTTCCCCTCCCTCTCCCATGCTCGCTTGCTCTCTCTCTCTCTCCCAAAAATAATTATTAAAAAAAGAAACATACCAGATGAACATATGGGAAGGGAAAGAAAAATAAGGAAAACACAGAGAGAGGCAAATCATAAGAGTTTCTTAAATACAGAGAACAAACTGAAGGTTGCTAGAGGTTGGTGGGATGGGCTATATTGGTTATGAGGATGAGCACTGGGTGTCATATGTCAGAGATAAGTCACTAGCTTCTATTCCTGAAATCAAGATGATCCTGTATGTTAACTAACTTGAATATAATAAATAAATAAATAAATAAATAAATAAATAAATAAATAGAGTGAGCGAGCAAATATTGAGATATTAATTGTGTACCATAAGAGGTAATGAAAGAAAGAGATCAGTGTGGTAGAAGCTACCCCGAAAGAAATCATGCAGGAGATAAAGCTTGAAATTGGCTTGAATTATGGACAGGAGTTTTGGTAGACATAAGGATAAGAATATCAGTCTTCTAAAGGGAAGAAATGAAAAAGTAGGTGATTTCTTCACAGAGAGGGAGAGTCATCAGGGCAGACAGCTGGATCATCACTCTCCAGAAACCTCTATCTAAATTCCTCATCCCACTAACAAAGAAGCACTCAGGTTCTCCCTCTACAATCTAAGATGTTACTACTCTAAAATCCCATTGATCTGCCTCTGTCTGTGGTAGGCAGGAAGTATGGAGACCTTACTGGGTGAAAGGAAAAGGTCTCTACTTCTCAAATGCCTTTTCAATGTGTGTCTTTTACAGACTTCCCTAGTTTTTGGGGACTTGTATCAGAACCATTGTTCCATCCCACTGTGATAATCAGCCCTAAGGATGCAACTCTTTGATGCTGCTGTTCAGCTGGCCTAGGTAGGAACACAAAAAGAATGAGACTAAAGCCAGAAATTTCACTCAAGGTCTCTAGTAACAGTGGTTCTTAATGTTTTCTGAGGGCATGGAGTTATCTGAAACTCTGATAGAAGCCACAGTCATCTTCATACATATTTTATCTCCTCTTTTTTCAGCTATAGTTTACAAATAATATCTCATTGAATTCTTTCCCATCAAGTTACATTTGGGTAATTGATAGAGATAAACAAATATAATATCTAAATCTCTACTTAGGTGTTATCAAACCAGTGTGCTTCACAATCACTTGGAGAGCATAATCAGAATGAATATTTCTGGGCCCACTTCCATGCATTTTTAGCAGGTACTCTAAGTTGTTTGGATGAAAGAAGTTCCTTGGATGACATTTTAGAAACACTGCTCCACTGTTATCTAACCTGATTGAATCCTTTTGACTTGGAACATTGCTCAATGGGTTTTTCTATAAGAGTTCAAATCAAGGGAACTCATTTTCTTCTTATCAAAGATGTGAAGTAGGGCAAGGACAAGGACCCAAAAAACTGCAATAAAAATGTTTAAAAATTATGTTATTGATTAATATGAGTGCTCTAAACTAACTTGACTTTGTTGAAATTCTATGGAACCATATGTTATAACTTGATATTGATTGCATTTTGTCCATTCACTATTGGAATATGTGTGAATGTGTCTGCATGTGCACACATACATACAAAACTAACCTTGCTTCCCTGCCTAATAGACTATGTCTACAAGCTGGCCACACAGATGGTACTAAAATTTATACCATCAGTAGACCCACAAGATGAGCATCAATTACTTTTTAGGAACTCACTTAATGCTTTAAGTGAGGGACATACGAGTATAACCCCTTGACTGGGAACCTAGAAAGCTCATATACTGTCATTGTGGACAAATCACTGTGTAGACTTCTCTTCCATAGAATTGAATTTTATTTCACTGACTGGTGTGAAAACATTCCTCTTTTCTACCATTTCTTTTAAGAGATGGTTTGTGCATCCAAGGAAAAAAAAAATGATGTATCTTCCTTGCTTTGATGACCAGATTCAGACACCATTATTTATACCCTTTATTAATCACTGAAAAGTCTATGCTATCCTGAGGCATCATATGCCCTACAGACATTCAGATGGTTATCTTACAAAAGTATAGACAAGACAAAACTTGAGGTGTTAAAAAACGAAAACATTGGGGCGCCTGGGTGGCTCAGTTGGTTGAGTGACTTTGGCTCAGGTCATGATCTCAGTTTGTGAGTTCGAGCCCCAAATCAGGCTCAGCACTGATGGCTTAGAGCCTGGAGCCTGCTTCAGATTCTGTCTCCCTCTCTGTCTGCCCCTACACTGTTCACACTGTCTCTATCTCTCAAATATAAATACATATTTAAAAATATTTTAAAAACCTAAAACACTGTCTTTAGAATTCTACTAAAGGCAATGTGAATGTCTTCAAATAATCTATCCTGTGATTAAATTGGGTTTCCTGCAGAAGTATTTCTTTCTTTTTTCTTTTTTTTTTTTTTTTTTTTGATTAACAACTTTTTTTGTTTTTCTTTGTTTTGTTTTTAAGTGTACCTCTTGAAGGGGCATCTGAAGTTACTTTGTTTTGCCATAAGAATTAATGTATCTCACTAAATGACAGGTGGACTGTGATATAGTAATGCTACCATAATTCCACTTCTAGTTATCTTCTCAAGAAATAAGAAAATATATGTCCTTACAAAGATTTGAACACATTCATAACAGTATTATTCATAATGGTCAAAAAGTATAAACAGGGGGCGCCTGGGTGGCTTAGTCGGTTGAGTGTCCGACTTCCGCTCAGGTCATGATTTCACGCCTCATAGGTTCAAGTCCCGCATTGGGCTCTGTGCTCTCAGCTTAGAGACTGGAGGCTGCTTTAGATCCTGTGTCGCCCTCTCTCTCTGCCCTCCTCCGCTCGCACTCTGTCTGTTTCTCTCTCTTAAAAATAAATACACATTAAAAAATTATAAAAAAAAGAAAAAGAAAAATCATCTTGATAAATGAAAAGATGGTCACAAAAGACTGCATTTTATATGATTCCATTTATATCAATTGTCCAGAAGAGTCAAATCTATACAGACAGAAAGTAGATTAGTGGTTGCCTAGAGAGGGTTTATGATGAAAATATTCTAAATAGGATTATGGTGACAGTTACAGAAGTTTTTAAATTTACTAAAATTAATTTAAATGTGAAATTAAAATAGGTAATTCTTATGGTGTGCAAGTTATACCTCACTAAATTTATTTTTTTACTAAAAGAATTTAAAAATCAATGGGAAAAGTGGAAACAGTGCTTTTCAGAGATACTTCAATATAAGGAGAATCCCGGAGGAGCCATAGTAAACAGTGAGAATTAAATAAAATATTAAAGCCATTTTCCATTTATTGAACACTTACTATGGTGGTAGATACTTCACTAATTCCTTTACATATATTATCTCTTTTGAATTTCACAGCAACAATATGAAATTGAATTATTATGCCAACTTCATATATGAGACAGCAGGCTTATAGAGTTTAAGTAAATTGTCTAAAGTTACACAACTAGTAAAGGGAAGAATCAGGATTTGGAGACAAAGGTGAAGTCCTTAGCCATATCCTGTGATTTTCAAGTAAATTTATTACTCTTAACTCTAACTCAAGACCCTCCCTTCAAGTTCCTAAGATTACTACCTCCCTAGACACCTCCCCTGCCAAGAGTGACTTATCTTCAAACTTTCCTTACTTTTACTATTGGGTTGTAAATGATTTGAGAGATTTTTAAAAAGTAATTTTAGTTCTATCATCAAAAACTGCTTTGGAGCTGGGACTTATCTAATATCATAAGATCCTGTTAATTCTGAATTTTCCCACATTCCAGAATTCTCTAATTGTTTTGTTAATTCCTTTTTGGTTCAGCCTTCCTCTGGCCCAGGCTGTGCAGCAAATGCCAAATAGTAGGACTAGCTACAGTCTGGTAAGCCCATTTGTTGAAGGTCCTCAAAATATTCATGGAAACATAAGAATGGACGAACCAAACATGAAACAGCACAAATGTCTTTTGCTGAGCATTATTATCTAAAGAAACTTTGTTCTGAAATGCTATTAAGGTGGAGGAGATGGCCAGTTACCACAGTGACATTCTTTCTCTTCCATTAAACCTTCTAATATAAACATTAAAACACAGCAGATAGTTGCCTTGTGGATCTTACTAGCAAACTTAAAAGTGTGGTAAAAGAAAAACAAATGATGATAAAAGTAAATTTTTTAAAAGTATAGTCTGTTATCACCAGAACACATATGCAAATGAAACAAAGTCCATCCCAGAAAGTGAGTAAAACTCTTGCACCACAGTAAGGGATAAAGCAGATTGATATGCACACACTGCCAAAGTGCCCAGTGCTATTTTGGGAAAAACGTCTATTTACACTACATCAGACTGGCATTTCTGGATTAATAGAATGTACTCTAACTTGCACAGAAGCCATTCAGATATGCAATTAATTATTTACTCTTGAGATCCATGAACTCTTAAAACAGTGTGACTAAAAAAAAACAACAAAAAAACAAAATATAAAACAAGATTGTCTCTACAGAAAATATAACAAGAATCACATTGCAAAATAATACAAGTCCCTTGCACACAAAAGAAAAATTATTAATATATTATGAACAATTAATTTAAAAGGTAAGATAAAAGCATAAATTTAAAATTATGCACAGGTTATTTCCAGAGTGTGTAGATCTCAAGGCTAAGTTTTAAGGTAGCAAGTAGAGTCTACATGAAAAGAATGGCACATCCTCAGAGGGAAATACTCCATTAAAAGCATAGTGTTGAAAACTTGCACATAGCAAAACAGTATTACAAAAAGATAAAAACCACTATTTTTATCACATTATTTCTCTAATTGAAAACGTTATGAGCCAAACAACATCAAGTGCTTTCTCATTAGTCAGAGCTCTGTCACTTTCTTTTGTAATCTTAGACAAGTTGCTTTATCTCTTTCACTCTTGGTTGCACCTGCTGAAGGTTCTTCTAGTTTTGAAAGTCTATGATGATGCCTTCTGCATCTTTGTGCTGTCTTTACCAAACTCCACTTTCTAAACCCAATTAATGGGATCAGCATTATTGATTCACTTGCCTGATAAACATTGTTACTTGCCTCTAGGACAGGACCATCTGAGACAAAATTGTTTAGTAGGCTATTTTCCTGTCCCTAACCAGCATCCATGCTGTGGGCCCTCTGCATGGATTAGAGGCTTAGGACCCTCATTTGTTGTTCCTCTTTTTCCCTTTAAAAATATGGGCTCAGACCCTTCATTCACACTAGGCTGCCAGTGATTGGTGACAACTTGATGAGTGGTCTGGAGTAATCGTACCAGAGACTAAGGCCTTAAACTAGCAGAATATTACTTAGATAGTAGAATTTTATGTACTCCTTGAAATAGGTATGAGCGCTGGGAGGAGAAGAAATGTTGAGCATTTCTGATACTTTGAAATTTTGGCCATATATGGGTTACGAATTCCATATATTCTGGATGAGGATGGTGTTCCCTAAGCCAAGATCAGACTTTCATGCTCTGTTTAGTTCTCTTAATATCCCCTTACTTGATGACCATAGACTGTACACCCCATCCATAATCATCTTCAGATGCATACTATGTGTTAGGGGAAAAAAAAAAGGTCCCAGAAGAGAAAAGGTATCTTGCTCAATGCAAATGAGCTCCAGACCTAGAGAGAATCGTCTGAAATGGCAGGATAGTTCAATATAAAAGGAATAACATTATAATATTTATACACTGAAAAACAATACCCTACTATCTATGTGAAAACAGGAAAGATGTTTCTCTGTTTTATTAGAGAGTGTAATGGTCATTTTGAAAGAATAGCATTGACTTTATTAATCAGTTTGCCATTAATGAGTTAATTATTAGTCACCAAAGTTTAGTGTTTATGGTACTTCTGACTTTTTCTATTTTGCCTTTGTAGTTTATTTTCATGGACTTTTCTCTTACTGGCATTTCTCTTCTCATTTACTCCAGGTGTCTAGATTATTTCTGATCTCAACACCGAATATTTGCAGCTATCTGCATTGTCAGCTCACATTCCCACTGTGACTCTAACACAATTACCCTTATTAAAAAGTAAATTTCAAGGAAAACATGATTATGAAGTAATTGAATGTTCTATCTTCCTTAAAGGGGAGGAGCAGAACCATACTGTGCATAGTATTGTGCTTAGTATGAATCATTTTGCCTTTGTCACTGGTGGATATTGTGACTAGAAATTTTAGCATTCATAGAGACTTTACAGATTGCCAGGTCCTACTGCCAACAATTTTAAATCTTAAATTCTCTTATGTGCTACTAAAATTTAAATTATGATAAAATTTCATTCTTCAGCACAAACAGTAGAAATATTCCAAGATTTAAATAGTGGTAGATACTGTTGGCCTATGGAATACTAATCAGACATCATGCTGGGAAAGCAGTATTGGCCTCTGTCAGATGACCTAGGTTTAGTTTATTTCTGGACAAATCACACTATCTGGGATACAATTTCTACATCTATAAAATTAAGTTGTAGGACTGTGTATCAGCGTTCCAAAACTGTTTCTGTTCTTTTCATTTTTTCCCCAATGTTTAACGAACAGTTCAATTCAACAAATAACTGAGCACCTCACATTAGGCAGACCTGCTATTATCTTTTGCAAGTGAATACAAGTCACTTCACTTCTTTCAGTTTCAGTATCTCCCTCATCCATCTTTGTACTTGTTTCAGCATCTAGCCAAGCTTTTCATTGATGGAAAAGTTGAGGATACGAGTTCCTGGCAAAAGTAAAAGACAATTATGAGAGGGAAGTATTGATGGGGAATGAGAAAGGCAGCTGCCAGCTAGATTCTTTTTTTCTTGACAGAGACCCCCCCCCTTGGGATAAAGGATTATAATTGAAATTATTCTGGTTTTAAAATTGACCAGGTAAGGCCTTTATTTTTTTAAGTTTTTATTTAAATTGCACTTGGTTAAAATACACTGTAATAATAGTTATAGATGTACAATTGAGTGATTCCATCTTTCCACATAACACCTGGTGCTCATCACAAGTGCCCTCCTTAATCTCCATCACCTATATCACCCATATGCCCCCACCTCCCCTCTGGTAACCATCAGTCTGTTCTCTATAGTTAAGAGTCTGTTTTCTTGGTTTGCCTCTCTCTTTTCCCCCCAATGCTCATTTGTTTTGTTTCTTAAATTCCACATATGAGTGAGATCATATAGCATTTGTCATTGACTGACATTTTACTTAGCATAATGCTGTCTGATTCCATCCACATCATTGCAAATGGCAAGATTTCATTCTTTATTATGGTTGAATAATATTCCTGTGTGTGTGTGTGTGTGTGTGTGTGTGTGTGTGTGTGTGTATACCACATCTTCTTTATCCATTCATTAGTTAATGAACACTTGGGCTGTATCCATAATTTGGCTATTGTAGATAATGCTGCTATGAACATTGGGGTACATGTATTCTTTTGCACTAGTATTTTTGTATCCTTTGGGTAAATACATAGAAGTGTAATTGCTAGACTGTAGGCTTGTTCTATTTTTAATTTGTGGAGAAGTCTACCCATTTAATGTAATCCAATCAAAATAACAACAGCATTTTTCACAGAGCTAGAACAAACAACCCTAAAATTTGTATGGAACCACAAATGACTTTGAATATACAAAGCGACATTGAAAAAAAAAACAAAGCTGGAGGCATCATAATCCCGGGCTTCAAGTTATATGACAAAGCTGTAGCAATCAAAATAGTATGGTACTGGCACAAAAATAGACATCTAGATCTATGTAACAGAATAGAAATCCTAGAAATGAACCCACAACTATATGGTTCATTTATCTTCAACAGAGCAGGAAAAAATGGGGAAATGACAGTCTCTTCAACAAATAGTGTTGGGAAAAACTGAACAGCAATATACAAAAGAATGAAACTGGACTACTTTCTTATACAATATACAAAAATAAGAATCAATTGAAGACCTAAATGTGTGATAGGAAACCAATATAATCTGAGAGGAGAACATAGGCAGTAACCTCTTTGATACTGGCCATAGAAACTTCTTACTAGATATGTCTCCTTAGGCAAGGGAAACAAAAGCAAAAATAAAGTATTAGGATTTCATCAAAATAAAAATTTTCTATGCAGTGAAATAAACAATCAACAAAAGTAAAAGACAACCTACAGAAGGGGAGAATATATTTGGAAATGGCATATCTGATAAGGGGTTAGTATCCTAAATCTATAAAGCACTTATAAAATTCAACACCTCAAACATAAACAATCCAGTTAAAAATGGGCAGAAGTCATGGATATTTTTCCAAAGAAGACATCCAGAAGACACATGAAAATATGCTCAACATCACTCCATAATAGGGAAGTGCAAATCAAAACTACAATGAGATATCACCTGACATCAGTCAAGATAGCTAAAATCAACAACAAACAACAGGTGTTGGCAAGTCTGTGGAGAAAGAGGAATCCTTTTACACTGCTGGTGGGAATCGAAACTGGTACAGCCACTGTAGAAAACAGTATAGAGGTTCCTCAGAAAGACCAGGTAAAGCTTTTATAGCCACTGATAGATTGAAAATTAATACTTGTGAGTCCTAGTTGAAGCTATTCACTCCAGGTTCTACAAATCTATTTTCTTCCTCTGAGAAAGGAAGTAACAAGGGCCTCTGTTATCCTGCTTATGTAGTGGTAAAAGTAATGGTGGTGGTGAGATAATGCTACTAGTACCAAACAGTGACACATTCTCAAAATGTATTCTTGGTTCATTCTTGGAGACAGTGGGTCTCAGGATTCCAGGAGAGCTCAATTACTTAATAATTAATGAACTGGTATGGAATCTTGTGGGTATAAAAAATATTGTTTAAATGCATAGAGTAATCACCTGAGACTTACCATTTCATATATTCAATAGATCTCAGAACTCTAGGGCTAATCATTTATATCTTCCTGTAAGGCCTACACAGGTGTCCCAAGAAAGTCACACACAAGGAGCTAATATTGCTTTAATTTAACATATGCTTTAATTCAGCAGGAAGTATTCGGTATTATTTTTCTTCTACAAATTAGTAATATATGTTATGTCTGCATATGAAGATTTAAATTGTTTTCTCTTCAGATGATGTGAATTCCTGTGAGATATTTCTTTCCAGGCTCTCATAAAGGCTCACATAAAGTCAGTCATAAAAAGCTTTATTCCAAACACTCCATTTGTTTGCCTCTCCCTTCTGCAGTAGTTCTGGTCAAAGTTCATAAAGTAAGAGTGACACAAATACCCGCCAGGAGGGAAAAATAACACCCATTACTGCTTCTCAGAAGGAGCAGGATTAATCACAGCTGATAATCGCATTTGCAAATGATGATAATACATCATATAATCTCATTAAATTTTGAATCACCATGGCTTTTAGAGAGACAAAACACAGCAAAATTTCACATTAGGTAAAGATTAAAAAATCCCTTATGTGCTCGAATTCTCAGAATAGATTTCTTTTCATTTCTTTTCCCTCCATCTATACAAAATGTAAGAAAGATTCCATAAGAAATCATTCCCTGTGGGGAAACTACCAAAATGCTTTTCATTACTTAAATGGAATAATATTGTAATATATGACTTTGGAGAGAAATAACAGGTAACTTGCCTAGCAGACCTAAGGCTAAAAAGGCTAAAAATTATCCCTTCTGTAATCTAAGTTCATATAATTTTAACAAAGCTACCTGAGGAAGCAAAGATGATTAAATGTTATTTTCTAGGAAGTGTTCAAAGCAGAAGATAAATAAAACGGTGTTCATGATAGGATTAGTTATGTGCAGCCCTGAATGCAATAGAACAGTGCTTCGCAGACATTAATTTGCATACAAATTATATGGTGATCTTGCTCCAGTGCACACTGTGGATATGTAAGTCTGAAGTGGGGCGTGAGATTCTGCATTTTTTGTGATCTCCCAGGTGATGCTCTTGTTGTTGCTCATGGTCCATACCATGGACATAGACAACCAAGTTGTTGAGTAGTCTGGGTGTTACTGGTCAGGTACACTGGCTTTTTCAGATCAACATCAATAAACCTTTATTAAGCACCTCTCCTATGTGAGGAATTATAGGAATCTACATGAAAGCAAACTTCTGTCCCTCTTCTTACTTCTTTTACAATTTAGTTGGAGATGCAATACTAAAAAGAAGTAGTTTTCCCCAAGGTCATATAAATGATCCTTCATGCCCAGATTTATCCTCTGTACAACATGGTATTTAAATACTTTTTGGGGGGAATCCAAAGAGAGCATCCTTGGGGTAGAGGCAGGAAACTGAAGGAGTGAACTTAGAACTATATGGGGGATTTAATTTCACATTGTGAAGCTATCTCATAGGTAAAAATTTTCTGTTAACATTGAACAAAGTATTCCCCTCCCTCCTCTTTGAGGGGTGGGGGCATTTTAACCTTGAACCAAATGTGTAAATTGAATTTAAATAGTATCATTTCATATTCTGCAGATAAAGCTTCACAACATATAAAGGAGGGATATGGTGAACACCATTTTAGAACAGTTGTGGTCATACTCTGGATCTTGAGGTACCACAAGATCTTTATTAAAAATGTTTAGTGAGGATTAGGGTCTCCTCAATATTTTAATCCTTCAATGAATTTTTAACATTACATGTAAGCATAATTTAGTGAAAATCAAATTATATTCCTGAATCCTTAAAGGTACATGCTTCTCAAAATTGTCATCCTTAGCATAAATTTCAATGTTGAAGATAGGTGGAATTTCAATAAAAAGGAAATTATATTGCTGAACTCTGAGAGCAATTCCAATTTTTATCACAAATTTGACCTGTTCTCATTTCACTAAGAAGTAAGCTTCTTCCATGTTTGTGACATCAGCCTCTCTTACTATGTCTTCACGATGAAGCTGCCAGCTTCAACCTCTCCCTGTCCAAGCACATTATTTTGACCCACTCTTCATGATGTTTATCCTGGTTATTCATTCTTGGAAATCCAGGTGGCTCTCCTTTTCTGATGGTTTGGATCATTAAAACCACCTCACCAGCAGAGATGTGTATACTGAAGACAGATATCAAGATATCTAAGTGAACTAGTGAATGGGCAGTCTTTTCTGGTGATAGATGGTCTAAAATTCTAAAAGTCTTTCTTTCATTAAAGTAAGATTGGTATATAATATTATATAAGTTTCAGGCATACAACACTGTAATTTGACTCTACATACTATAAAGTGACCACCCCCAGAAGTCCAGTTACTACCATTTGGCATAATATTGACCCTCTTCACCCATTTTGCTCACATCTCAACCCAAACCCCTTCCCTCTGTTAACCGTCAATCTGTTTTCTGTATCTATGAGTTTGTTTTTATACTGTTTTCTGTACTTTTAAGATTCCATATATAAATGAAGTCATACAGTATTTGTTATTCTCTGACTTATTTCACTTAGCACAATACCATGATGGTCCATGGTCCATTCATGTTGTTTCAAGTAGCCAGATTTCATTATTTTAAATGACTGAATAATATTACATTATATATATATGTGTGTGTGTGTGTGCACGCGCACAGATAGATATAGATATAGATATAGATATAGATATAGATATAGATATAGATATAGATAGATATAGATAGATGTGATAACTTTATCCACTCATTGGACTCATTACAAATTTTTGAGGAATATCCATATTGTTTTCCATAGTGGCTACACCAATTTACATACCTACTGACAGTGTATATGAGTTCTTTTTTCCCCACATTCCCTCAAACACTATTTTTTGTCTTTTTATAATAGCCACTATAGCAGCTATGAAGTGACATCACTGTGGTTTTGATTTGCACTTTCCTAATAATTAGTGATGGTGAACATCTTTTTAAGTGCCTGTTGGCCATCTTTATGCCTTCTGAGGAAAAATGTCTATGTAAATCCTCTGACCACTTTTAATTGTTTATTTTTTATCGTTGAGTTATATGTATTATTTACAGATATTGTATATTAATCTTTATTGGATAGATGATTTGGAAACATCTTCTCCCATTCAGTGGATTGCCCTTTCATTTTGATGATGCATTCCTTTACAT
This sequence comes from Proteles cristata cristata, assembly GCA_017311185.1. NCBI lineage: Eukaryota > Metazoa > Chordata > Mammalia > Carnivora > Hyaenidae > Proteles > Proteles cristata. The sequence goes on from JAESUZ010002163.1 coordinate 23,188, forward strand.
ATGTAGAAATTTTTATTTTGATGCAGTCCCATTTGTTTATTCTTGCTTTTAATTGCTTTGCCTTTCACGTTAGATCCATAGACACATTGCTAAAAGAAATGTCAAGGGTGTTCCATCTATGTTTCTTCCAGGAATTTTATGGTTTTGGGTCTTATATCCCAGTCTTTAGTCCATTTGAGTTAATTTCTGTGTATAGTTTAAGATAGTGGTCTAGTGGTGCCTGGGTGGCTCAGTCAGTTAAACTTCAAACTCTTGATTTTGGCTCAGGTCATGATCTCACAGTTCCTGAGATGAAGCCCCTTGTTGGTCTCTGCACTGATATAGGGGGACCTGCTTGGGATTCTCTCTTCCTCTCCCTCTGACCCTCCCCATTTATTCTCTCTCTCTCTCAAAATAAGTAAATAAAACATTTTTTGAAAGATAGTGGTTGGGGTGCCTGGATGGCTCAGTCGGTTGAATGTCCGACTTTGGCTCAGGTCATGATCTCATAGTTTCATGAGTTTGAGCCCTGTGTCAGGCTCTACGCTGACAGCTCAGAGCCTGGAGCTACTTTAGATTCTATGTCTTCCCCTTTCTCTGTTCCTGCCCTGTTCACACCCTGTCTCTCTCTCTCTCTCTCTTGCAAAAATAAAGATTTAATTAAAAAAATTTAAAAAATAGGGACACCTGGGTGGCTCAGTCGGTTAAGTGTCTGACATCAGCTCCGGTCATGATCTCACAGTTCACGGGTTCCAGCCCCGCGTCAGGCTCTGTGCTGACTGCCAGCTCACAGCCTGGAGCCTGTTTCAGATTCTGTATCTTCCTCTCTCTCTGACCCTCCCCTGCTCAAGCTGTCTCTCTCTCTCTCCTAGAAATAAATAAAACATTAAAAAATGAAAAATATATAAAAAATAAAAATAGATAGTGTTCTAGTTTATTCTTTTGTGTGTGGCTGTCCAACTTTCCCAGCACCATTTTTTAAAGAGCCTATCCTTACTTTGTTATATATGATTGGCTTCTTTGTTGTCAATTGTCTATATACGTATAGGTTTATTTCTGGGCTTTCAATTCTGTTCCATTGCTCTGTGTGTCCATTTTCATGACAAATCTATACCGTTTTGATTAATAGAGCGTTGTATGATAGTTTGAAATCAGAGAGTGATACCTCTTTCAGGCCTTTCTTTCTCAACATCATTATGGCTACTTGGGGTCTTTTATGGTTCCATACAAAGTTTAGAATTAATAGTTCTAGTTCCATAAAAAATGCCATTGGAATTTGGATAAGAGTTGGATTCAATCTGCAGATTGCCTTGTGCAGTATAGACATTTTAACAATATTATTTCTTCTAATCCATGAGCACAGAATTCCTTTCCATTTATTTCTGTCTCCTCAATTTCTTTTATCAGGGTCATATAGGCTTCAATGTACATGTCTTTCATTTCTTTGGTTAGATTTATTCCTAGTTATTTTATTCTTTATGATGTAGTTGTAAATGGGATTGTTTTCTTTGATTGTTTCAGATAGTTTATAATTAATGTATATATAAATGGCATGATTTTCTGTTTTGATTTTGTATCCTGCAAATTTACTCAATTTGTTTATTAGTTCTAACTTTTTTGGGAGTGAGTCTTTAGATTTTCTATATATAGTATTATGTCATCTTCATATATGACAGGATTACCTTTGATTTAGATGCCTTTTCTTTATTTTTTTATTTCTGTAGGTAGGACTTCTAATACTTTGAATAAAAATGGCAAGAATGGACATCGTTCTTTTGCCTTATCTTAGAGGAAATGCTTTGAGGCATTTACCATAGAGTATGATGTTAACTGTGGATTTGCTAGAGATGGCATTTGTGATGTTGAGGCACATTCCTGTATACCCACTTTGTTGTGTTTTTATCATAAATGGATCTTGAATTTGGTCAAATGCTTTTTATATATCTATTGAGAAGATCGTGTATTTATCCCTCATTCTGTGAATGCACTGTATATCACGTTGATTGATTTGCTAATGTCGAACCATTCTCTTTGTTTTAATGTTTTATTTATTAAAACAATTTTTAATGTTTTATTTATTTCTGAGAGAGAGAGAGAGGCAGCATGAGCAGAAGAGTGTCAAAGAGAGAAGGAGATACAGAATCGGCAGGCTCCAGGCTCTGAGCTAGCTGTCAGCACAGAACCCTATGCGGGCTCGAACCCTAAACCGTGAGACTATGACCTGAGCCGAAGTCGGACACTTAACCCACTGAGCCACCCAGGCGCCCCAATGTTCTTGCATCCTTGGAATAAATGCCACTTAAGCATGGTGTCTGATCCTTTTAATGTATTGTTAAATTTTGTTTGTCAATATTTTGTTGGAAGTTTTTGGCATTTATGTTCATCAGGGATATTGGCCTGTAATTTTATTTTTTTCCTTTCCTTCTTTCCTTCCTTCCTTCCTTCCTTCTTTCCTTCCTTCCTTCCTTCCTTCCTTCCTTCCTTCCTTCCTTCTCTCTCTCTCTCTCTCTCTTTCTCTCTCTCTTATGTCCTTTTCTGGTTATGATATCTGGTTAATGCTGGCTTCATAAAATAAATTTGGAAGCATTCCTGCCTCTAATTTTTTGAAGTGTTTCAGAAGGATAACTATTAAATCTTTGAATGTTTGGTAGAATTCACCAATGCAACCATCTGGTCCTGGATTTTTGTTTGTTGGGAAGTTTTTGATTAATGATTCATACTAGAAATCGGTCTATTTGGATGATCTATTTTGTCATGATTCAGTCTTGAAAGAATTGCATGTTTCGAGAAACGTATCCCTTTCTTCTAGATTGTTCAATTTGTTGTATAATTGCTTGTGGTAATTTCTCATGATTATTTTATTTTTGTCGTATCAGTCATAACTTTTCTTTCATTTCTGAATTTATATTTTTGAGCCTTCTCTTTTTGTTGGTGAGCCTAGCTAATAGTTTGTCAATATTTTTTTCTTTTTGAAGAACCAACTCTTAGATTCATTGGTCATTTTTATTGTCTTTTTAGTCTCTATTACATTTCTTTCTGTTCTGAGCTTTATTATTTCTTTCCTTCTACTAACTTGGGCTTCATTTGTCCTTCTTTTTCTAGCTCCATTAGGTGTAAAGTTAGATTGTTTACTGGAGATTTTGCATATTTCTTGAGGTAGTCCCGTATTGCAATATAATTCTTAAAATCACCTTTGCTTCATCCCATATGTCTAGTATGTCATATTTCTGTTTTTATTGTCTCTTGATATTTTTTTAATTTCTTTTTGTGATTTCTTCAATGCCCCACTGATTGCTCAGTAGCATGTTGTCTAATCTCCACGTTTGTGTGGTTTTTCCAATTTTCTATTTATGTAGAGAACCAGCAGAGGAGGGACAGAGAAGGGGCATACAAAGGATCTGAATCAGGCTCTGTGCTGACAGCAAAGGGCCTGATGTAGGGCTCAAATTCACAAACCATGAGATCATGACCTGAGCTGAAGTTGGATGCTTAACTGACTGAGCCACCCAGGCGCCCCTCCAATTTTGTTCTTGTAATTGATTTCTAATCCCATACCACTGTGATCAGAAAAGATTCTTATTATGGTTAATCTTCCTGAATTTACTGAAATTTGTATTGTGGCCTAACATGTGAGCTATCCTGGAGAATATTCTATGTGCACTTGAGAAGAGTGTGTTTTTTTGCTTTTGGATGGAATGTCATAGAATATATATACATATTATATAAACACACACACACACATCAACATATATAGTCCATCTGGTCTAATGTGTCTTTTATGACCAATATACCCTTATTTGTTTTATGTCTGGGTAATCTATCCAATGATGTAAGCTGGGTGTGAAATTCCTCTATTATTATTGTATTGCTGTCAATTTCTCCTCTTAGGTCTATTAATAATTGCTTTATATATTTTGATGTTACTATGTTGGATGTATATGTATTTATAAATATTATATCTTCTTGCTGAATTGACCCCTTTATCAATATATAATGGCCTTCTTTGTCTATTATTAGTCTTTGTTTTAAAGTCTATTTTGTTTGATATGAGCATAGCCCAGCTTTCTTTTTATTCCCTTTGCATGCAAAATCTTTCTGTATGGCTTCACTTTCAGTCTGTGTCCTTAGATCCAAAGTGAGCATCTTTTAGGCAGCATAAAGTTGTGTCTTTTTAAAAAATCTATCCAGCCCCTCTATGTCTTTTGATTAGAAAATTTAGTTTATTTACATTTAAATTAATTATTAATAGTTATGTGCTTATTGCCATTTTGTTAATTGTTTTCTGGCTGTTGTTGTAGCTCCTCACTTTTCACTTTCTCTCTTCCCTGAGAGAGATTTGAGGGCTTTCTTTAGTATGATGCTTAGAGTCTTTTATTTTCAGGGTGCCTGGATGGCGCAGTTGGTTAAGTGTCTGACTTCATCTCAGGTCATGATATCATAGTTTGTGAGTTCAAGCTCCGCATCAGGCTCTGTGCTGACACCTCAGAGCTTGGAGCCTGTTTCAGATTCTGTGTCTCCCTCTCTCTCTGCACCTCCCCCACTCATGTTCTCTCTCCCTCAAAAATAAACATTAAAATAAAATGTCTCTAGATTACTTTCTTTCATGTATTTACTATAAATTTTGCTGTGTGGTTACCATGAAGTTAGCATATAACATTATATATAAAACCATCTATTTTATATATATGGACAGTTTTAATTTATAGGAACTTCAATTTGAGCACATTCGAATACTTTTACACTTTTACCCCCCAGACATGTTTTATGTTTTTAATACCACATTTTACATCTTTTATTTTATGTATCCCTTAGCTAATTAATGTAGGTTTATAAATTTTACTACATTTGTCTTTTAATTTTCACCCTTGCTTTATATGTGATGGATCCTTTATCTTTACTATATATTTATCTTTTCCACTGAGATTTTTCCTTTTCTACGTTTTTTTGTTATTAATTAGTGCCATTTATTTTCAGCTTAAAATAGTCCCTTTAACATTTCTTTTAAGGCTGGTTATGGTTATGAACTTTGTTAGTTTACTTATCTGGAAAACTCTCAGTCTTTCTTTCAATTCTGAATGATAACTTTTCCAGATAGAGAATTAATTGGCAGTTTTTTCTCCTTTCAGCACTTTGAATATTTCATGCTGGTCCCTCCGGGCCTGCAAAGTTTCTGCTGGAAAATCTGCTAAAAGCCTTATGGGCCTTCTCTTGTATGTAACAAGTTGTTTTCCCATTGCTGCTTTTAGAATACTCTCTTTAGCTTTTACCATTTTAATTATAATGTATCTTGGTGTGGATCTCTTTAGAATCATTTTATTTGGAACTCTCTGGGATTCTTGGCCCTGGATGTCTGTTTCCTTCCCCAGGTAGGTAAGTTTTTCAGCCATTCTTTCCTCAAATCAATATTTGGCCTTTTCTCTCTCCTTCTTCTGAGACCTCTTCATTGTGAATGTTTTTCTACTTGATGTTGTCCAAAGGGTTCCTTAAGATATGTTCACTTAATTTTGTTTTCTTTTTGATGCTCTATTTAGGTGAATTCTATTATTTGTGTTTTAGCTCACTGATCTTTTCCTCCGTTGAACACCTTCAGTGTATTTTTTAGGTAACTTACAGCATTCTTTAACTCTGTAATTTCCATTTGATACTTTCTTATACTTTCTCTTTGTTGACATTCTCACTGTGTTCATCTATTCTTCTCCCAAGTTCAGTGGGCATCTTTATGGCAATTACTTTAACTCTTTATCAGATAGATTGCTTATCTCTCTTTAACTAATGTCTTTTTCTGAGTTTCTTGTTCATTTGTTTAGAACATATTCCTCTGTCTCTTTATTTTGCCTAATTCTTTGTATTTGTTTTATGCTTTATGCAAGTCTGCTTCCTCTCCAAGTCCTGAAGGAGTGGCCTTGTATAGGAGGTGTCCTGTGGGGGCTCAGAAGCACTATCCCTCCTGGTCAGCAGAGTCAGGAGCTGAAGGGGCACCCCTGTTAGACCTGCATGCACCAGGCTGCTGTGGTATGGTTGAGGCTGCATCATGGGGTGGACAAGCTCTCACTTGACCCAGCTATTATGCAGGGCTGCAGTGTAGGTGGGTGGGACTCTTGCCCAGCCTGACTGCCATGCATAGCTGGGGTGCAGGTGTGGGTGGGGCCCTCAGCAAGGGATCCCCTCTAGTGCTAACAAGTTAGAGGGAACATCCCAAAATGGCATCCACCAGCACTGGCATCAGCAAGTTAGAATGAGATCTCAAAAATGACACCTGCCATTGTCTCTATTCCCAGAGAATTCCCAACAAGTTTCTACTTCTTCAGCAGATGCTTTAAGATTACTAATTGGGTCCCCTTCACATATGATCTAGGTAGTTTTAAAAGTAACTAGTGTTTATGTGCTGAGTCCTTGGGTGAATGAGTATGTGTGTAATCCCTTTAATAGTGGGTTCTTTGTTCACTACATTTCTGAGGTTTTCTGAATGTAACCTCTGTTGGTTTTCAGAGCCAGGTGTTTTGAGGGATCATCTCTCTTGTGTAATATCTAGGGATTGGGGTGCCTGATGTGGAGCACAGACAGTCCCACTGCTTCTCAGGGAAAATTCCTATATATTTGTGATTCCTTCCAACAGTAAATTGCCATGCCTGGGGTGTTTTACTTTGTGAGAGCTTTCTCTGCCTCTTCTACTCACTTCAATGCTGTCTTTCTATCCTTTGTTGTGAATGCTCTGTTCATTCAGTTTTCAGGGAAAATTATTCCATATTTAGTTGTGAATTTGTTGTGACCATGAGAAGGAGTAAGTTTAGGATCTTCCCACACAACCACTACTCTTAAAGCCTTTTTTGTCTTTTTTTATTTCAGAGTAGGAAATCTCAGGAGTGGGAAATCTGTTTTTTCCCTTTGTTGTGACTTTATATTCCTGACCTGAAAATTTCTTGAAATTTTGGAATACAATTGGAGAAAAACCTAGTGTTCTATGTAGGGAATCTTTGAGATAGTTCAGCATCTTAGGTTTCTTAGATTTCTTTACCTTAACACAATATAATATACTGGTAAAGAGTATGGCCACTGGAGCCAGGCCATTTGGAATTTGAATTTTGTCTTTGCCACTTTGCCACTGATCACATCCTTCTGTCCAAATTAATATCATTGTATTTTTAATGTTTATTTATTTATTTTGAGAGAGAGAGTATGTGCACACACACAGGGAAATGGCCGAGAAGGAGAAAGAGAATCCCTTGCAGGTTCCACGTTGTCAGTGCAGAGCTGGATGTGGGGCTTGATCTCATGAACCATGAGATCACGACCTGAGCCTAAACCAAGAGTCCAAATCTTAACCAGCTGAGCCACCCAGGGATTCCTAATATTATTGTCTTAAACAACCCATTTCTTTACTAATAGCAGCAACTCTCCAGGATATGAAAAATTTTAGAACTCTTACATGCCATCTCAATATATTATAAATGAAATGACATTATGATGATATAGAGAGAGATAGATCATTTGAAAATGTGAATCTTTTAAATATAAAACATATTTTTCTTTAACTATTCTTTAAGAACACTCAATTTTAAAAGGCCTTAATTCATAGAAACTCTTCAGAAATATTTTCCTTTCCTGTAGTATTTATTGATACATAATGACTTTGGTGTGTGTGGTGTGTTACAGGGGTTGGGGTAATGGCCACTGACATTTTTCTCTATAGGAAGGTAAATATTATATGTAAACAATACAAATGTCACCATTATCAGAATAAAATTTAAGACTTTCTTTCCCAGAGAGTACATGGACCATCATTTACAAGATTTAAAACATTTAGTTCCTGTGACTTCAAATAGTATTCAAAGACTTCATGTCCCAAATCAAGGAGAAATTTCAAAATATGTAAGGCACAACTTCTAGATCACAAAAGGTGTTATTTAGGTGGAGTTTGCATATGCCTATCATTCCAAAAACCAAAATTATGAAATGGATGGGCTTTTGAGGCATCTCATGTAGGTTAACTCTTCTTTTCATTCTCTTCCTTTATTAGGCTTATCTTTATTCTACACTCAAACTTGTTCTGTGATATTTTCCTGTCTCCCTGTAAACCTGATGTTTTATTCTGTGAATAGACCTCCCTTTGTCCTGCCATGCTTTTTGCATATAGTAGTTCAGACACAGAAGGCCTCTTTAGCTCCTATTATTGTTATTGGTGGATGACAGGCAGAACTCTCAGGACCCTATTAAAGGACCTTGAATGCTTTGCATTTCTATTCTGTGCTATTTCCTGCTTGTACTCATTCAATTTCACACAGCTCTTGCTGCAATCTTTCCAAATTCGTTCTGCAGAAACTCATCACTTTTATTTTTACCCCCTTTGCTTTCACTTTGGTTCCAATTACCAACATAACTAGATTCTGATTTCTGTTCACTTTAGAAGTACCCCTACTTTTTATGTAATCTTTTTTTTCACATCATCTTTCACTCTTTTGATATGCAAGCCTGAGCCTATGAATTGCTTCTACTTTCTTTCTCCTGAGTTTACCAACTGTGTAATAAGAAAGTACTTTACCATGCCCTTGTCACATTGTTTGGTGTATCCATTTATTAATATTCCATGTTTAGAACTATTATTTTGAAACTTCACTTTAAAAGATGCCCAATTTTACCACTAAGTTCATGCTGTTAAGAATCAACACTCTTCAAATGACTTTGTTTTGGCTTTTCTTCTTCAGAAGCAGTTCCTAACTACTCTTGAGTCTGTTTAATTTGGGCTTTAATCAAGTTTCATCTTCACTGTTCAGGTTAGAACAATTTGTCTAGAAAGTCTCAAAAAGAGATGACCTTAATACTTTAATGATGAAACAGGGTAAGACCCCTGAAAGCCAAGTTTCTCATCTAGATCTGTTTATTGTATAGTGAGTAAAGAACTTGGTTTCTTTGCAAATCATTACATTGAGTAGCTATTCTAAAGAGCCTAAAGAGAATGACTGTCTATTAAGGGCCTAAAGAGAATTCTGGAGACTAGATATACCTACCTGAGTAGTACAGGTATCCTGTGCAGATCACATCCTAAGGCAATGTTAGGAAGTCTAATCAGATAAGCAGTTGACACCAGGAAGACCCAATGTTAGGTAAACATAGGACATATCAACAGGTGGGTAGGGCCAATTTTTACAGTAATTTGGGAGCAACAGGTAATACAAGTGGTAAGGGACAAAAGATGGGCATGCAGTTACTTAAGCTTGAATATTAGGCAAGGATTTGATCACAAGGAAAAAGCAAAAGTAGATGAAGATATACTTGCTGCTGGGCTAAGGACTCCAATAGATCTTTATATTTCCTCTGATTAGGGAACAGATTATCTTTAACTGTTAAAGCATTGTTGGTGATTAAAATGACATAGCCATGAGGCTGAAGGCAGGGAGGCAGCAAACCAGGTTTGTCATTATTCCTGGAGTTCAGTATTGACAGATTCTTGTAATTAATAACTAAGATTTAATTATACTTAAGGTGTAGTTCTTTGGACTTTGTGTAGTATACTGGGACTAATGTAATTGTTGTCAGCGACAGGTGCCAGTTTAATGTAATATTTAATATTTAGAGTGTTTAAAAATACCAGAGATTGGGCTGTTTGGACACTATTTTAAAAGCTTTCTTAATTCAAAGTTAATTTTATTTTGTAATTCCGTACATGTAGTTATTAATTAGGCGATAATGTTTCTTTAGAAAAGAGCCAGGGCTAATAAAGAAGTCATTATACTATTTTAAACATTAAAATTTAAAAACGTGTATACCAACAATAAGGCTGGAGACTGATGATGCTATGATCAGTGCTTTTATTTTTATTTAATTAAATTTTTTTATTTTAAATTTTTTATTTTTTATTTTTTATTATTCTAATTTATTGTCAAATTGGTTTCCATAAAACATCCAATGCTCATCCCAACAAGTGCCCTCCTCAATGCCCATTACCCACTTTCCTCTTTCCCCCACACCCCATCAACTCTTAGTTTGTTCTCAGTATTTAAGAGTATCTTATGGTTTGCCTCCCTCCCTCTCTGTAACTTTTTATTCCCCTTCCCTTCCCGAAAACCACATGGAGATACAACCTCACACCACTCAGAGTGGCTAAAACGAACAAGTCAGGAGACTCTAGATGCTGGCGAGGATGTGGAGAAACGGGAACCCCCTTAAACTGTTGGTGGGAGAGCAAACAGGTGTACCCACTCTGGAAAACAGTGTGAAGGTTCCTCAAAAAATTAAAAACAGAACTTTCTTGGTAGAAATATAATCTGAGACACAAATATGAGCCATATATGTAACATTCCATTTTCTATTCACTATTTTTTTCTATTCACTATTTTTTAATTATAGAGAAACATGTGAAATTAATATATTTTGTTTAAACCAACATATCCAAAGTATTATCCTTTCAACATGTAGTCCATATAAGATTATTAATAAGATAGTTTTATATTTTTATTTTTTATGATTATTTATTTTGAGAGAGAGAGAGAAAAAACACAAGCATGGGAGGGACAGAGATAGAGGGAGAGAGAAAATCTGAAGCAAACCCCATGGTCAGTATGGAGCCTGATGCAAGGCTCAATCTCACAACTGTGAGATCAAGACCTGAGCCAAAATCAAGACTCAGATGCTCATCCAACTGAGCCACCCAGGCACTCCTATTAAGATAATTTTACATATTGTTTTTCACACTAATACCCAGAAATCTAATGTGCAATTTACCCTCAGTGCATCTCAATTTGAACACATTTTAAGTGCTCAGTAGCAACATGTGAGTAGTGCCTACTACCCTATTGGGTGGTAAAGTTCTAGGGGTCTTCCTTCACACTTAGAGTAAAATCCAGAATTCTCTGAGTTTACAAAACTACAAATGAACTGACTCCTATCTACCTCATCTACTCTCTCTCCTTGTCCACTATAATCTAGCCACAGTGTCCTATCTGTCCCTCCAGTTTGCCAAGTTTTTCCTGCCTTAGGTCTCTTAGTTTTGATATTTTATCTTCCTAGGATGTTCCTACTCCAATCCTTACTTGACTGGCTTCCTCTTATAGTCATGTCTCAGCTTAAATATCACCTCTTATCTAGTGAAAAGTAAACACTCCAGTCTATGTAACCTTCAACTTTTATGAGAACATGGCATTTCCTCACTTATTATTTTGTTGTCCTTCTCTGCACACCAGATATAAATCTATCCTTGATCAAAACAAACAAACAAACAAACAAACAAACATTGCCTTATTTCCTATCATCTTCCTATGACCTAGAACAGTGTCTGGCACATATTAGGCACTTAATAAATATTTGTTGAATGATTAAATAAGTGCATTCAAGGCAATGCATTCTCTCTATATCTACTTCTATGTTATCTACTTAAGAAACAAGACAATGGGCTTTGGCGTGACTACATGCTAACATACATGCTATAATAAAAAGTGGTCACTTAATGTGAAAAATAGTAACCATTTTCAGTCTATCCATGGCTAATTTCCACTTATCTTTTAAGTTTCAGCTTAAGTATTGCTTCCTTAGTGAAGGATTTTCCTGATTCTATAGATTATTTTCCCCATACTGCTTATACCCATCTACTAGGCATATCTTGTTTTATATTACTCATCATAGCTTTAATTATTATGTTTTTAAGTTTATTTATTTATTTTTAGTAATCTCTATACCCAATATGGGGCTTGAACTCACAACCCTGAGACCAAGAGTCTTCCAACTGAGCCAGACAGATGCCCCTGCCTTTAGTTATTTATTACATACTCATGGACTATATTCTTCATGAGGGCAGAGGTTGTATTAGTCTTGTTTTTAATCTACTATGGTGTCTTGCATGGAGGAAGAGTTTATTAAATATTTGCTGGATTGTCTTAAACTGAACTAACTCAAATAAAATTTGATGCTAGTAAGTCTGAACATCAATATAAACTCACTTATTGAGTGAATCTAAGCTCTGATTTTGAAAGAAACTTAAACTGTCATGTTTGTGGAATGACTCGATGATACAAGAGAAAAATGAAAATATATGACTATGCATTGTTCTGGTAGCATAACTTTCCCTGTTTTTATTAACCTAAATTAAACATCTGATGATCAGACATTTCATTTTAGAAAATGTGAGAAGGTTCAAGCCACTAAAACAGCTATATATGTGAGTAGTTGTTAGATATGTCTCTACTTAAAATAGTTCCTTGTTTAGAACTCTGTAGGTTGCTAGAGAAATGGTAAAATGGTGACACTCTTTCAAGAAGAGAGATAAGAGGGATCAAAGCCAGCTTATAGGTGGCAAGGAGGATAATCCTCTATCACATGAAGGATTTATCTCTTTCAGTATGAAAAGAGACTAACTCTGACAGATGTCAACACATAGAAAAGTAGCACTTTCTGCTTCAGTCATAAAGTTAAATTGGAGCAAGTGCCTTAGCTCTTGAGACTATTTGAACTCCATGGCCCAGATGGCAGAAACTACAACAGGAAGACAACTCAACCCAGCATGATATCCAGGCCTTTACTTACCTTTTCTTGATCATTGGCTGATTTATTAGTTATAGTAAGCACTTTTTATGAAGCAGACCAATGTTTCTGAGTATAATATATTTATCTGAGGCACAGGTACTATTATGCCACATAATAAAAAGGTTGTACTCTCACTGGAATAAGTCTGTACTTTTTATTTTGACCAGCAAGTTTTATCATTAATATGTTACTTTTAACAACTACTTATTGATCACCTGCTATGTGCCAGATTACTTTTCTAGGAACTGAGGATACAGTAGTGAGCAAAACGGATAAAGCCCCAGCCCTCAGGGAGCTTATATTCTAGTGGATGGAGACAAAGTATAACTAGATAAACCAAAAATTATGTAACACAATATAAAGGCTATGAAGAAAACAGAGAGTGATGGTAAGCATAGGGGTGATTATTGTAAATAAGATGGTCAAGGAAGGCCTGCCTGAAGAGTTGTTATCTGAGCAAAGACCTGAATACAATGGAGAAGCAAGTGGAGGGAATAGCTGGGAAAGACTGTTTTAGACAAAAGAAACAGAAGATTTTCTGTTGATATTTTGGTCAAAGATAAAGCCTTGAATGCTTTAGGACAGTTTTCAGTAGCCCTATGAATGCTTTAAAGGGAATTTTCAGTAGCATTTTTGGGGTTTTCCAGACTGCTTATGAGGCCCTTTTCTGCCTGGGAACTCTGAAATACCCAGGTTTTTGCCACCCCTCTCTAGACAAAGTACCCAGAAGAGAGTCACCTCGCATCCCAACCACCTGACTGGGTCATGTTACTCTATCCTTGTCCTAGTGTATTAAGCACTGGAATTACAGAGATAAAAATCCATGGGTCTTCCCCTCAAGGATATCACAGTCATTTATTTATGGAAAGGCCTGGGCTCTGATAACCTTTTCTCATGTCCTTCTGGCAAAAATTCTTAGAACCACCTGGCAAGGCACATTCCATCAATTCCAGTCATCTTCAATGCTCAATCTCAGTCTCCTCAGAGTAGATGCCTTGATTCTGGCCCTGGACCTTTTAATAGATATGCTCCATCCATTTGGACTGTGTGACAGTCGTTTTAAGGGTTAAATTTTGCTCTTGTTTGAATATTTTATATTTTTTAGTGGAGTATAATTTCTAAGGAGTGAAATGGGCAGATCTTAAGTGTACAGTTCAATGATTTTTTTCCAATGTATAAATCTGTGTATCGCATTTCTCAATTAAGTTAAATGATCTTTCCATCACCTCAGAAAGTTTCTTTTTACCCTTTTTAATCAATCTCTCTGCAGAGGTAACCACTGCTCTATTTTTTTATTTTACCACACCTTAGTTTTGCCTATTCTTGAACTTTATGTAAATGGATTCATACAGTAGGTACTTTCCTGTTCTGGCTTCTTTTATTCATCATTATGTATATGAAATTCATCCATGCTGTGTATATTAGCAATTCATTTCATTATTGAGTGGTATTCTATTTTATGAATATACCTAATGCATTCACCTATTGATAGAGATTTGGATGTTTACAACTTTTGGTTATTATGAACAAAGCAGTTATAAACATTTGCGGAAAAAAAATCTTTCTGTGGTCGTTCTTCCATTTCTCTGGAGTAATTATCTAGGACTGGAAGTTGGATCATAGGGTATAAAAGGGTTAAGAATTTTAATGCATATAAAATTTTGGCTCTGAAGCCAGATGACCCATTGGTAATGGCATGAATCCTCTTATAGGTGCTAACAGTCTTAACTCTGGCTGATAAAAATACTGTATTGAGAAAATAACATAGTGGTCATGAGTGTGACACCTGGATAGCTCACTTGGAAGTGTCTGACTCTTGGTTTCAGCTCAGGTCATGGTCTGTGGTTCATGAGTTCAATCCCCACATAGGGCTCTGTGTGGAGCCTGCTTTAGATTCTGTGTCTCCTTCTCTCTCTTTCAAAAATAAAATAAACATAATAATAATAAGCAAGATATCTGGACTCTGACTGCTTAAGTTCATATCTTGGCTCCATTACTTAAAAGTTGTGAGACCTTGGGCATATTATGATTCTAGATCTTGGATTCCTTATATGTAAAATGCACTTGTCTCATAGGGTTGTGTATTGCAGATTCAATGAGATATTCTTTTAAAAAGTAGTACAGTCCTACACATTTCATAAAGTTTCAATAAATGCTGACTTGGAGATTGGAGGGACTTAAGTCCTATCAGACATTCCTGAATGCTTCAGTGAATATAAAATCAAAATAAAAGGCAATCATACTTTAAAATGTTTGCAGTTAAATCAAAGTGAAAGACTGGGGGGAAGAGGCAAGATGGCGGAGAAGTAGGGAGCTTCGTGCATTGCACTCGCCCCCATATCTCACACGGAAAAGATCTGAAGCCATAGGAAACCTTACAGAACCCAAGAGACTGGGAGAAAAAGGAAGCAGAATCCACTGAAAAAGCCTTCTAACCTGAGTGTGAACTGGGGAAGATAAAATTGGGCCGGGATCAGAGACTCACAGGGACGGGGGCGATCCCCCTCTGCGGGGAGTGAGAGGGAAAAGAGAGAGTCTGAAAGTACTCAAGACACGGTCTCAGTCGCTGAAGAACAGAAAAACCTCCTCTTGGGGCAAAGAAAGACCGTGCGTGCCAAATCCCTGCACTCCAGGTCCTCGCGCGCCAACTCGTCCGGGAGTGGCCGTGTGCCGACTGCTCCTTTGTGCTCCTGGCTGGCCAGACCCCTGGAAGAGCCAGGCGTGTACCAGGCCTCTAGCTCCTGGCTTGGCTGGACCCCTAGAGGGAAGGCGAAGGGCTTAAATCTGGGAGATTTGCCCATAAGTTCGTGTTTTGGGTGAGGAGACACAGAGGGAACCGGTTTCCCACTCTCCAGCGGGCCCGGCGTGCCCCCCAGACAAACCCCCGTCCTTGTGCGCCAACCCGACCTGGAGGAGAAGGGAGCAGCGATGCTGGCTCCATCCCCAGGGTTAGGCAAGAGGCTTGGAATTGCCCTGAGGGGATCGCCAGCGAGGTTGTGTCTACGGATATTTCAGTGGCGCACAGGAACTGGGATTTGGAAACTAAGCCTGGCCTGGGCTAAAAAGCGCGAGCCACTTTGGCTGCGCCCCTGGCATGGGGAGTCTACACACCCAAAAAAAAGGGTGCAGCGCTTGGTTCAAGAAGAGACTGGAGTGCTACCACTCTTCTCCCCACAACTGCCAAGAGAGAACTCCCGCCTGATGCATTGGATCACAGCACACCCATCACTGCTAGAGAGCTGTCCCCCCCCCCTTTTGTTTTTTGTTTTTGTTTTTGTTTTTTGGGGTATTTTTTTGGTTTTGTTTTTTGTTTTTTCTTTTTTCCTGGAACACTGACGTGATTAACTCTGGTCACCGGCTTGCTTAAACAGTCACATTTAGTCCATTTTGTAGATGTAAATTCTATACCTACCGACATTTCATCTCTTTCTCTCAGGAGTAATTAGACTATATAGTTTCTCTGGATAATACCAGCATCCTTCTCTCACCTATCCAACCATATTCCACCCTTTAGCTCTTTGAAAAAGCCTTCTTATCCCTTCTGCCTGTTCATTCTGTTTCCAATTTTGCCTCATCCCAGCCCTGTCTTCCCTCTCTCTATGCTCTTCAACCAGCACTGCATACACCTGGATATTTAATTGTAGCTGGAAAATCCGGTTATATGGTTTAAACCGTTCTTTGTCCATCGGTTTTCTTTTTTCCTTTCCTTTTCTTCTTTTTGACCTTTTCATGTATTTTTTATTTTATATTATTCGCCTTCCCTCCTCCGTCTTTTCTCTTAACTTTTTCGTTTTCCCTCTCGGTTTGCATGTTTGTCAGATTTGTCTGTGCGTTTGTGTGCCTTTACTCCTTGTGTGTTTGTCTGTCTGTTTTCTTCTCCAGGGCTACCTCAAGAAACAAGGCAAAGTACAAATGATGGAGAGTCCCAAATATCACTACGAGTAGGAAAATAAAATAACCAAGGTCTCAACAAGAGAGACCAAGAGATACCATTCAAAAAACACTCTCTGAAAGGATACACCCTGGACAAAGAGTCTTCATGGGTACAGCAGTGCTTACAGGTGCAGAGAGCATTACAAATCTTTAAAACTAACAAGAGACAGAAAACCAACTAAAATGAAAAAAGAAAGAGCTCTCCTCTAAAGAAGTCCAAGAAGAATTGACAGCTAATGAACTGCTCAAAACAGATATATCCAACAATATCCATATCATAAGAATCCCAGAAGAGGAAGAGAGAGGGAAAGGTGCTGAAGGAGTCCTGGAACAAATTATAGCAGAGAACTTCCCCAACCTGGGGAAGGAAGTAAACGTTGAAATACAAGAGGCTCAGAGGACCCCCCTCAGACGTAATTTGAATTGATCTTCTGAACGACATATCATAGTAAAAATGGCAAAATACAAGGACAAAGAGAGAATTTTGAAAGCAGCTAGGGAGAAAAGGGCCCTCACATACAAAGGGAAACCTATCAGAGTGGTGACAGACCCATCTACTGAAACTTGGCAGGCCAGAAAGGAATGGCAGGAGATCTTCAATGTGATGAACAGTAAAAATATGCAGCCAAGAATCCTCTATCCAGCAAGCCTGTCATTCAAAATAGAAGGAGAGAGAAAAACCTTTCCAAATGAACAGAAATTGAAAGAATTTGTCACCACGAAGCCAGCCCTACAAGAAATCCTGAGGGGGATGCTCTGAAGGAAAGGCTGCAAGGAACAAAGATTCCAGAGACACCACCACAAACATGAACCCTACAAAAGATACAAAGACTCTAAACCCACCTATTTCAATAATAACACTGAATGTAAATGGGATGAATGCTCCAATCAAAAGACATAGGGTAGCAGAATGGATAAAAAAACAAAATCCATCTATCTGCTGTCTACAAGAAACGCATTTTAGACTGGAAGATACCTTCAGATTAAAAGTAAGGGGATGGAGAAATATATATTATGCTACAGGAAATCAAAAGAAGGCCGGAGTAGCGATACTTATATAAGACAAACTGGACTTTAAATTAAAGACAATCACAAGAGATGAAGAAGGGCACTACATAATAATTACAGGGTCCATACATCAGGAAGAACTAACAATCATAATTGTCTACGCACCGAATATGGGAGCACCTAAATATCTAAAACAATTAATCACAAACAGAAACAATCTTATGGATAAGAATGTGCTAATAGCAGGGGACTTTAATACTCCGCTTACAGCAATGGATAGGTCAACCAGACAGAAAATCACTAAAGAAATAATGGACTTGAAAGACACATTGGACCAGATGGACCTGACGGATATATTTAGAACTTTACATCCTGAGGCCAGGAAATTCACTTTCTTCTCAAGTGCGTATGGCACATTCTCCAAGATAGATCACATACTGGGACATAAAGCAGCACTCAATAAATATAAAAGAATAGAGATCATACCATGCACACTGTCAGATCACAATGCTTTGAAACTTGAAATCAATTACAGGAAGAAGTCTGGAAAACTTCCAAAAACATGGAGGTTAAAGAACACCCTTCTAAAGAATGAATGGGCCAATCAGACAATTAGAGAGGAAATTAAAAATACATGGAAACAAATGAAAATGAAAACACAACAATCCAAAATCTATGGGATGCGGCAAAGGCAGTCCTAAGAGGAAAGTACATTGCTCTCCAGGCCTATTTCAAGAGATTAGAAAAAGCGCAAGTCCAAAATCTAACAGCTCACCTAAAGGAACTAGAGGCAGAGCAACAAGAACGCCCTAAACCCAGTAGAAGAAAAGAAATAGTAAAAATCAGAGCAGAAATAAACAACATAGAGACCAAAGAATCAATTGAACAGATCAATGAAACCAAGAGTTGGTTTTTTGAAAAAATAAACAAAATTGACAAACCTCTAGCCAAGCTTCTCAAAAAGAAAAGAGAGAGCACCCAAATAGACAAAATTATGAATGAAAATGGACTTATTACAACCAACCCCTCAGAAATACAAGCAATTATCAGGGAATACTATGAAAATTATATGCCAACAAATTGGACAATTTAGAAGAAATGGACAAATTCCTAAACACACACTCACTACCAAAATTCACACGGGAAGAAATAGAAAACCTGAACAGACCCATAATGAGTGAAGAAATTGAATCAGTGATCAAAAATCTCCCAACAAATAAGAGCCCTGGACCTGATGGCTTCCCTGGGAAATTCTACCAGACGTTTAAAACAGAATTAATCCCAATTCTTCTCAAGCTATTCCAAAAAATAGAAAGCGAAGGAAAACTCCCAGACTCATTTTATGAAGCCAGCATCACTCTGATTCCCAAGCCAGACAGAGATCCAGCAAAAAAAGAGAACTACAGGCCTATATCCTTGATGAGTACGGATGCAAAAATTCTCAACAAGATCCTTGTAAATCGAATCCAACAGCATATCAAAAGAATCATCCACCAAGATCAACTGGGATTCATTCCTGGGTTACAGGGCTGGTTCAACATTCGCAAATCAATCAATGTGATACATCACATCAACGAAAGAAAAGATAAAACCATATGATCCTGTTGACAGATGCAGAAAAAGCATTTGACAAAATACAGCATCCCTTCTTAATAAAGACTCTAGAGAAAGTCAGGATAGAAGGAACCTATTTAAACATCATAAAAGCCATTTATGAGAAGCCTTCAGCTAACATCATCCTCAACGGGGAAAAACTCAGAGCTTTCCCCTGAGATCAGGAACACGACAGGGATGCCCACTCTCACCACTGCTGTTTAACATAGTGCTGGAAGTCCTAGCATCAGCCATCAGACACCAAAAGGAAATCAAAGGCATTAGAATTGGCAAAGAGGAAGTCAAACGTTCACTTTTCGCAGATGACATGATACTCTACATAGACAACCCGACAGACTCCACCAGAAGCCTACTGGAACTGATCCAAGAATTCAGCCAAGTTGCAGGGTACAAAATCAACGTACAGAAATCGGTTGCATTTTTATACACCAACAATGAAGCAACAGAAAGAGAAATCAAGAAACTGATCTCATTCACAATTGCACAAATGCCATAAA
The DNA here is from genome assembly GCA_017311185.1 of Proteles cristata cristata. NCBI lineage: Eukaryota > Metazoa > Chordata > Mammalia > Carnivora > Hyaenidae > Proteles > Proteles cristata. The sequence goes on from JAESUZ010002163.1 coordinate 42,732, forward strand.
ATACCTAGGAATAAACCTAACCAAAGATATAAAAGATCTCTATGATGAAAACTATAGAAAACTTATGAAGGAAATTGAAGAAGACACAAAGAAATGGAAAAACATTCCATGCTCATGGATCGGAAGCACAAATATAGTTAAAATGTCATTACTACCCAAAGCAATCTACACATTCCATGCAATCCCAATCAAAATTTCACCAGCAAACGTCTCAATACTAGAACAAACTATCCTAAAATTTGTATGGAACCACAAAAGACCCCGAATAGCCAAAGTAATACAGAAGAATAAAACTGAAACGGGAGGCATCACAATCCCAGACTTTAGCCTCTACTACAAAGCTGTCATCATCAAGACAGTATGGTATTGGTACAAAAACAGACACATAGACGAATGGAATAGAGTTGAGAACTCAGAATTGGACCCAAAAATATGCAGCCAACTAATCTTTGACAAAGCAGTTAAGAATATCCAATGGAAAAAAAAAAAAAGAATATCCAATGGAAAAAAAGACAGCCTCTTTAACAGATCTTGTTGGGAGAACTGGACAGCAACATGCAGAAGAATGAAACTAGATCAATCTCTCACACCATACTCAAAAATAAAGTCAAAATGGATAACGGATTTGAATTTGAGACAGGGAACCATTAAACCCCAGAGGAGAAAGCAGGAAACAACCTCCTTGACCTCCACCGCAGCAACTTCTTACTTGACACATCTCCAAAAGCAAGGGAATTAAGAGCAAAAATAAATCATTGGGACCTCATCAAGATTAAAAGCTTCTGCATGGCAAAGGAAACAATCAACAAAACTAATAGGCAACCAATGGAATGGGAAAAGATAGTTGCAAATGACATATCAGACAAAGGGTTAATCCAAAATCTATAAGGAAGTCACCAAACTCCACACCCGAAAAACAAACAACCCAGTAAAGAAATGAGCACAAGATATGAACAGACAGTTCTCCAAAGAGGACATCCAGATGGCCAACCGACACATGAAACGATGCTCAGCATCCCTCCTCATCAGGGAAATACAATCAAAACCACACTGAGATACCACCTCACGCCAGTCAGAGTGGCTAAAATGAGCAAATCAGAGAACTCTAGATGCTGGCGAGGATGTGGAGAAACGGGCACCCTCCTACACTGTTGGTGGGAATGTAAACTGGTACAGCCCCTCTGGAAAACAGTGTGGAGGTTCCTCAAAAAATTAACACTAGAACTCCCCTATGACCCAGCAATAGCACTGCTAGGAATTTACCCAAGGAATATAGAAATGCTGATGCGTAGGAGCACATGTACCCCAATGTTCATAGCAGCACTCTCAACAATAGCCAAAACATGGAAAGAGCCTAAGTGCCCATCAACGGACGAATGGATCAAGAAGATGTAGTTTATCTATACAATGGAATACTGCATGGCAATGAGAAAGAATGAAATCTGGCCATGTGTAGAAACATGGATGGACCTTGAGGGTGTTATGCTGAGCAAAATAAGTCAGGCAGAGAAGGACATATATCATATATTTGAATGTATAGGAGGATTAGGAGGAACTTAACGGAGGACCGTGGGGGAGAATAAAGGGGGAAATGGTGGGGGAGATGGAGAGAGGCAAACCATGAGAGACTCTTGAATGATGAGAACAAACTGAGGACTGATGGGTGTGGGAGGAGAGCGGGGAGATGGGCATGGAGGAGGGCACTTGTGGGGATGAGCACTGAGTGGTATATGGAAACCAACTTGACAATAAACTATTTGTAGAAAAAAAAAACAAAGTGAAAGGCTAACCTCTGAGTTAATCGGAAACAAAATTTAAGTTAAAGGATCCCCTTAAATAAGAATGTACAACGAAATATTGATTAGTTGTTCACCTTTACTCTTCAAATTTTGTCTTCAGCAACATTGTATTTCTTATATACATAAGCCTAATAATATATTCTTACTTCCTTGTGAGTAAACTGTTGACATTCACAGGAGGTGCCAACAACAACAGCTGAACTTGCAAAATATTAATAGTGAGATCAACTCAACAACATCATTAGAGGCAATTAATGTCAGACTCATGCATAAAGATGCCTAAACCATAAGAAACATTTTATGACTCGGAAATTACAAATTTGTATATATTTTACTTATCCATTGGAACAAAATCAGTTTCCCAACTCCCTCTGTTGAATACAGTTTTGGTCAGTTTGCATTAGACAATGAAAACACCAATGTGCAAATATCAGGGGAACTTACCATTCAAGTCATTTTGCTCAGTTTGCAATGTCAAGACTCCCACGTGTTTGATTTAATAATTGCAGCAAATTCCGGGGCCATAATTCAAAACAGGTGATAAGGACCTTTTATTTGAGGAAACTCTAATCATTGACATAGCTCTAACCTAAGAGAAACTGAAAGTCTAAAATCTAAAATTAAGTTCCTCTTTTTTTTCCTCAAGCCAAATCATTGAATAATATTAGTTGACCTAGGTGTGTTCCTGCTGTTGGTGTCACCTTAAATTTATTTTAAAGGGACACTGAAAAGTTGTTTTGCTTTTGTGCCCTTTTCCATTCTTTGAGTGGGGGAAAAAAAACCCCACCATATCTCAAACCCTCATATTGAGTAGACAAAGCCCAAAGTGAAACAACAAATTCCCGATTTTCTCTATTGATATTGCTGATGATATGAGAAGTCAGGATTCTGCCTCTAACAATGCCAAGAGGACCATGTTGGAAGCTGATATCTTATTTGCTGTCTTCATCAAAGGGATAAGAAAATTGTCTCCTACATCTTGGTAGCCTTCTAACTACACTATGCAGCTGTAATCTATAGACTATGTCTTTCAACCATTACATCTTAGCAAATGGCCTAAACTCCTATAAACTAAAAAGCACTAAAAATTCTGAAGAAAAAAGGAGTTAAAATTTAACTCTACAATCCACAATGCTTATACCATTTTTATGGGTCTATTTAATCTGTCAGTTATTAATTTAGGTGCGCCCTTCTGTGTACCTCTCGTGTACTCCTTTATCTCCCTTGCTTACCTCTATTATAGTACTAATCGCATAGCTGCCAGTTTAATTTTTTTCTAAAATGCAAATCTGATTATGTCACTCCCTGTTTAGTACTCTTCAGTAGTTTCTTACTGTTTCCAGGTTAACATCCCTCCAGACTATTTACTTTGGCCTACAAAGGCCTTCCACGATTTGGCCCTTGTTTATCTTTCCAGCATTATCTCCTGCCATCTTTTCCCTTCAAACCCCTCTTTAGCCAAACTGGCCTGCTTACAGCTCCCCTAAGAAGCCACACTTGCTTCTCTCAATGCCTTAGCATATATCTTTCCTACTGATTTTCATGGCCCCTATCCACCTGGCCAATTCTCCTTATTTTTAAAGATTCAACTCCAGTGACATTTTCTTCTAAGATCATTTTTGGTTTTGTTCATATATGGCCCAAAATTCAAATCTCCTTAAAATGCAGGTGTCTCTTCATTGCCCTCCCTTAGCTCCTACTGAATATTATCATAGCACTTAATGCTTTCATAATTGTGGATTTTCTCAGTAGTCCTCCCCACTATACTGTGAGCTTGTGGTAGGCAAGGACACTATTTCATAAATTTCTGTATTCCTTACAGCCTGTGAGTGTTTGATAAATGCTGGCTTAATGTAACAAAGGGAGGGAAAAGCCTTTGAAATTAGAATTGATGCACTTACTGTTAGCCTTGACCTGTAGCAAATGTGAACACTTTGGGACCAGTTTGTTATTATCTGTGACCCTCTCACAGCCCTGTGGGTTTTCTCCCTATTAGAAGGCAGTCCTCTGGCATTCTGTCAATTCTTTGAAAGGATTTCTGGTCTCTCGTCTGTATTCTGGTTACCATCTAAATTTCTTGCTGAGGCCTAACTCCAAGACTCTTGTCCTTCCTCTGGCCACTCTGTGGACCTCACCTCTCTTCCTTTGACCAACTCAAGTAACTTGTATGGTTCCTTGTTGACTATTCTCCAAGCATGTGTAGCATGAACTCTTCCTTTGCTTAGGTTGCTTAACAACTTAAATGTAATAATGAAATAACATTTTGTTTAAAACAAAAAACAGACAATGAGACATTGAATAAAGCCAAAATTAGGAGGCCTGGAGTCATAAATACTCAGGGTCTTAGGAGAAAGGAGTATGAAAACATAGGAGCAGTAAGCACCTTCACTACTCATTGCTCCCCCAACAACAGCATTTCCTTAAATCTGTAAGGGAAAGTTCTTTCATAATCTCACTTACCAGTAAACTGAATTTTAGGCTAGTTCCCATATTCAGTCACCTTATGGCTTTTCCACCAGGTTTCAACTGGGGTTAACAATGCCAAATATTCCTACTAATGCCTTTCTTCTTTAATAGATCCTTAACATCCTGTAGGAATAGGTCAGCATTCCTACAGTAATCACAATTTCAAAAAATATGTTTTTAAACAGCTTAAGGAGTAGGATGCATTTGGAATAAAACAGGTGTTGACATTTAAATATAATTTTGTAATACAGGTCTTTAAACTGGACTGAACCCAAAGAATGTATCAAACCATACATTTGTCCTATTGAATAATAATCTGTAATATGCTTTAAAGGTCTTCTGTCTCTCTTGGGCCATTGATGTTTTTATGCTTTTGAAGTATATTCAATATCTATTATATTTTTATAATTCTAAAGTCACCCTATATTCTTTTGCAAGACTCACTGTGTTTCATGATTTGCTGTGGAGATTTGCACATTATTGATTTTTTTCCCTTTCAGATGCCTTGTAAAGAAAAACAGGAAACATGGATGCAGGACTATTTTAATGTTACTTTGAAGTCCCTCATTATGTATCATGAAGAATGCCATCATTTTAAAGATGCATTCCACCAATGCTATCCTTATTTACCATCAGATATGAACATGTGTACCCCAGTATGCCTTCAGTGAAAGTAATCACACGGGAATGGATGAAATAGTAAATACATTTTTTTTTAACAAACAGTTTATTGTCAAGTTGGTTTCGATATAACACCCAGTGCTCATCCCCACAAGTGCCCCCCTCCATGCCCTTCACCCTCCTCCCCCCCGCACACTCATCAGTCCTCAGTTTGTTCTCATCATTCAAGAGTCTCTCATGGTTTGCCTCTCTCCATCTCCCCCACCATTTCCCCCTTTCTTCTCCCCCATGGTCCTCTGTTAAGTTCCTCCCTAATCCTCCTATACGTTCAAATATATGATATTTGTCCTTCTCTGCCTGACTTATTTTGCTCAGCATAACACTCTCAAGTTCCATCCATCTTGCTACACATGGCCAGATATCATTGTTTCTCATTGCCATGTAGTATTCCATGGTATAGATAAACCACATCTTCTTGATCCATTCGTCCGTTGATGGACACTTAGTCTCTTTCCATGTTTTGGCTATTGTGGAGAGTGCTGCTATGAACATTGGGGTCCATGTGCTCCTATGCATCAGCACTCTTATATCCCTTGGGTAACTTCCTAGCAGTGCTATTGCTGGGTCCTAGGGGAGTTCTAGTGTTAATTTTTTGAGGAACCTCCACACTGTTTTCCAGAGGGGCTGCACCAGTTGACATTCCCACCAAGAGTGTAGGAGGGTGCCCGTTTCTCCACATCCTCGCCAGCATCTAGAGTTCTCTGAGCAAATACATTTCTTATACTCAGTGTTTCCAGAAGGTCAGCAGGATTGTTTGAGGAAGGGTATATACACTTTGTCCACCAACTGCTCAGTGCATCACTGTGGCTCTGGCAAGTATCTATAGTTGACACTTGCCTTTCCTTTCAGATGGGGAAAGAAGAATAAAGTAATAAAATGGGAGAAATAGAATTCACTTCATGAAAACTCACTTTGTAATCAACTCTGGATAAGCATCTTTCTTATCTTAGGTGTAATGCAAATAGTGTCAGTGGTTTCCTTATCACCATGTAGTTTGTACATTTGTATATCAGAAAAGTACATGTACATATTCACTGAAAAATTGCATACGTGAGTAGAAAGGGTAGGTTTCCTTAATCAATGAATTTGAAAATATACAGTTTTCAAAATGTATCTTCTCAAAAGCATTTTAGTATGTGTGGAGTGCATGGTTTTAAATTTAGAAAATTAGGCTTCAATAAAAACACAATAAAAAGTAAAACCAAAATATTTCAAGCAGTAATATTGTCACAGTATCTTGTTAGACACTCAAGGCTTAACTAGAATTTGATTAGGTATCATGTGCTAACAAAAGATGGCAGAGCCTATATATTGGTGCCTTTCTATCAATAAAACTAATAAAATAAAGCTGTAGAATGCCTGTGAATTCAATCTTTGATGCATATAAGACCAAAATACTGCATACAGTTCTGTGTGAACAATTACTATTAAGGACACATAGAAATTTCAAGGTCCCATAATTCATTTATTAAATTATATATAATCAGGCATTAGTTCCTAAATATAAATCACTCCCAATTTCTTAATGGTTAGTGAGCAAGTAGAAAATTTAACCTTAGTCAATTAAGCCAACCTCTAAATTGCTACCTAAGCATGTGGATGGCAGCTGTCAATTAATAAGCAATTTATAAGGACTGAAAGGTGACAAGAAAATGTTGAGTTGATATGACAGTGATGACAAAATTTGCTAAGGCATGTATCCCTGTAGGAAATTCTCTGCATCACAACAGATGGTCAGTGTTCAGGGAAAAATGATTAAAGCCAGAACTCTGGAAACTCACTCTGGAAGACAAAAGACTTAAAACAATACACATCACTTTCCCAAACCTTTAAAAGTAGAGCTTGGTCTTATAGCCTCATGGATGTTGGCAAAGGTGTTTGTACTATGCCTTGGATTGGCAAGATAAACTAAAGCAGTTTGAAAGAAAAACACTGAAAATTTCCACTCACTGTCTACAAAATTGATCAGGCATGCTTTACTATGGGGGCTGTCCTATCATGCCTATTGCCCAGGGAGAGACACATCATGCAGGTAATGAATGACTGACTGAGAAGCACACATGCAAATCATACCCATTTGTACTTGCTGTCACAAAGCAGCTGAGAGCTACTTTGTGTAATTCAGTGGGGGCGGCTTTGGTCTCTAGCCACTCTGTTCCTGAGGAAGCTACAATGTGAAGCACCTTTGAGGGCAAAATTTCTGAGCAGCAGGAAAGGACAAGGGCAAAAATCTGAGACCACCAGTGATCTAGCCAACAATGAAGAGTACCTAACAATTTTTATTTAGGACCTAATTTCATATAGGGCACAGTGCAAAAAAACAAAAAAAAAAAAAACAAAAAAAAACCCTCACTGACTAAATAAAAAATAGTATATTCCATAGTTGGAAGTGGCAAAGCTGTACTCATTAACAGTATGATCTATATTCTGTTTTAATTGCTCATTGTTTCATTTTTCTGAATTACGGTCAACTTATAAACTACCTCAAAATCTTCTGAAAGAAATCAGGGTATAAATCCCAGATAAGTTACTGACACTACCTTGTGTATTTTCCAGAAGCATATATCATGTTGAGTCATGGTCTCAAACAGCCTTGTGGTATCCCTTGGCATTTTCATAGGCTGCACTGACTCATGTCCCTGGAGCACTATTTCTTGTGCAGAAAGGGTCGTTCCCCTGCCTAGTCCTGACTGCTGAGTAAGATATTTGGACATAGGATGGGGTAATTGTGTGTTTATTATCTGGATAGTCAGTGAATTCCATTTCAAAATGGAATATATTTCTTACCACCAGAATGCAAAGATATGAGAATGCAGAACAGACTATATGGAAAAGTATGGGTAATAAGGTCCCTATTATGCAGTGCTGCTTTGCCAAGCAAAACACATCATATTGACATAGTGCCTGTTAGGCAGACAGATGCTGCACATGCATTTCATGCTATTTCTTAATGCTTTGTTGCAACTGGAAAATTCCCTGCAGAGGAATAATAAGGAGGGTAAGTGTTGGTCCATATACTTGACGCTTAAATCAGGACAGGATTGAAAGAGACTGAAGCTGTTTCTACACACAAAATCCTAGGCAATTTAATCAAGTTAGAGATTCAACTGACGTCAGAAAAAATTTTTAAAATGCCTGTGAAATAGTTGTTTTACTAAGTTAAGTGGCAAGTCTATCTAAATGCCTCATAGGCATGACTTTATTCTCATTTTATTTTTCTTAGCAATGATTTTTGTGGAAATATATGTATAATGCACATATCAATGCCAAGACACCCAAACAGCCAATTACTTAATTCAGTTAAACCAGTTATTAGTGGTATATAGAGGAAACAACTAGTTGACAATATTTTCAATTATTAACTAGTTGTCTTGCCTCTGTAGACATAGTCTGAGGCTACTTTTATCAGACAAATAATTATATTCTTGTAGAATATGGACTTGAAAGAAAACTTAATCAAGATGTTATAACAGCTATAGTTTATTGGATACTTAATGTGTGCAAGACTGTGCTATACAGTTAAAATGGTTTATCTCATTTAATCCTCCATTTAACTCTTTAAAATGGCTATATTATCACTCCCATTGTATACATACAGAAACAGGTTCAGAGAAGTGCTAAGGCCTAGAAGACCAGGCATTATGGTGACGCACTTCAGAAAAGGAATCTGGAGACAGATTTAAGATCATGTATTATTAAGCCCTCAGTGCTACAGAGACATTCAGAGAAGGAGAAAAAGAATATGGAGATAAATGGTCAGGAAAAGCTTGGGATTTTAGCAAAATCCTAGAGAAAAATCACAAGGGAGAAAAATATTGGGAGCAAAGATGCAAAAGGCAAATGAGCGACATTTGACTAATATAAAATTAATGGATTGATTTGAATTTATAAGACTGGCATAAGGAGTCTACTGCTAGCTTTTCATTTCCTTTTGTATATCATGAGTTTCTAAAATAAAATGCCAACACTGAAATACAGGTACACACAATGGGTTAGTTTGTAAATGTGATGCAGCTGCATCTCAGGAAAAGACAAATATTTGATAGTTCCAAAGACATTCATTAAATATTTCATCTATGCCGAGAAGTGTTTTTTTTTTAATGTTTTGTTTATTACTAAGAAAGAGAGAGAGAGCGAGCGAGCAGGGGAGGATCAGAGAGAGAGGGAGACACAGAATCTGAAACCGTTTCCAGGCTCTGAGCTGGCTGTCAGCACAGAGCCCGTAGTGGGGCTTGAACCCATGAACTGCGAGATCATGACCTGAGCCAAAGTCGGACGCTTAACTGACTGAGCCACCCAGAAGCCCCTGAGAAGTGTTTTTTAAGGGGAAAAACACATATTATATATTACCTGTTTTTTTTTTGTTTGTTTGTTTTTTTATCACCAGGCCAAACATTCTTTCACTTTCTTGATTCTGACACTCTTTGCTAAATTCTGGGAAATCCATATAGGTAGAATCATACTGGCAAGAGGCAGTAATCTTGATATCTGTGAGGATAGTTACTGGTTTCAGTAAAACACCTTACCCATCACTAGCATATATAATATCTCTCTATCAGTCATGCACTCATTCAATTTAGCTGTGAATCATCAATGGGGTATTATTTTTGTAATTAAAAATTTTTGATATGAGACACTTTATTTGATCACTGTTATCTGAAAATACTCAAATCTATTCTAGAAAGAAATGAACACTGTGGCACCTGGGTGGCTCAGTTGGTTAAGCATCTGACTGTTAATTTCAACACAGGTCGTAATCTCATGGTTCCTGAGATTGAGCCAAACATCAGGCTCTGCACTGACAGAATGGAACCTTCTTGGGATTTTCTCTCTCTCTCTCTCTCTCTCCTCCTCTCCTGCTTGCTCTCTCTCTCTCTCTTTCAAAATAAATAAACATTTTTTAAAAATGAAATGAACACTGACACTTTAATAAATTTAGAGTTTGAAGTTGAAAGGACATTTAATCCAATCTTCTGTAAACACAAAGAAAGGAAAATGAGGCAAATTTTCATTTTATATGCTTTAATCAATACAGATTTTTCACCAATTTTCTCTTAAATGCCATTTGCAATGCTTTTATTATTTTTATTACTATTACTTGCAACCAGTTTTAGTCATTTTCTTTCTATTTAGTCCTTAATCATAAGTCAAAAATAGCGACATCTTTCTGTTGCTTTCCAACAACAAAACAATAAACACACTTTCAAATGTATCTGTTTTAAGGCACTCTTTTAAAATATTTTCTATTATCTGAGAATATTTCTTTGACCTTAAGGCAGGATGGAATCATTAACCTATAACCAGCATTAATCAACAGTAATAATTTTGAAATAGTAATTCTGTGTTCAATCCTTCAAGGGCTACCTACACCATATGATCTGCTCTGATTACTCCAGTTCATTTGAAATTCTATGTTCCCATCATACTTGTCTGTATAATCCAAGGCAGTGCTTGTTTCCATATCAATTACTGTCTCCACAATTAGCTTTAAGGCAAAGATCAAGCCTTTATTCTATGTTTGTGGCCCTCTCAAATGGCATCTAACAAGGTTACAGATAGGAACAGATAAGGAAAGTAGCAGCCAGTGGGGAAGTTTGAGAATGGGGGTAATGGAATTGTTGTGGCACCATGTTTTCTCAAAAGTGCTTTTCATAATTTTATTAATTAAATGTTTGGAAAATCCCACATAGGTCATTAACTCTGTCCTCTAAATTATTCTGGAAGAGACTAAAAGTTCTTAGTCTGGACGCTAATTAGTTATGGCAGAGTATCTTATATTGGCTTTATGTTTTTAAAATACAAAGTAAATATCTTCTCCTTGCTTCTTTAAATTTATCCAAGGTTGAAATCAAATAAATAGTACACCTGCCTATAACAATAAAGGTAATAACAGCAACACATAGTTGTTATATTTTGCCTTCTGAGAAGCGAAGTCAGTTCTAGATGTTTGTTTCTGTACCTTTTATTAATAAAATATAGGTTACTAAATGGTTAACTCAATTGTGCCATTACCAAGGATGTGGGAGCCCGACAGTGACCACAAGAAAGCGTGGTTAGGGACACGGGGATGTGCCTGCACACGGGGCTCCCTGCCTGGGCAAAGCATGCCTGCAAACAGGATGCTCTGCCAGGAGGCCTGCACACAATATCCAAGTTTAATGGTCCGCTCGCAAACGAGGGAACATGCCCTCCTTAGAAATAAGGAGGAGGCTTGGGGCGCCTGGGTGGCTTAGTCGGTTAAGCGTCCGACTTTCGCTTGGGTCATGATCTCGCGGTTCGTGGGTTCGAGCCCCGCATCGGGCTCTGTGCTGACCGCCAGCTCAGAGCCTGGAGCCTGTTTCAGTCTGTGACTCCCTCTCTCTCTGACCCTCCCCTGCTCACGCTGTCTCTCTCTCTCTCTCCTAGAAATAAATAAAACATTAAAAAAAATTTTTTAAAAATAAAAAAAAAGAAATATGGAGGAGGCTGGAATTGTGAGCAGTCCTCTTAGTAAACATGTTGTGGTCGCTTCCTCCCTTTGCTCCCCCCTGTCCTTGAAATGTGTTTGGCTACTTGCCCTTAATTGGTAAAGGAATGCATCTTGTAGATTTCAGTTTGTATCCAGTTACCGGGTATAAAATAAACCTCAAGAGGGGCTTGCGTAGAATTGTTCCTCTGGCCGGAGTTGTGTGTGTCTGTCTTTTGTGTGTGGGCCTTGTCCTCTGTGTCATTTCATCCGCAACATCTGGCGCCCAAACACGGGGCAGAGGGCGAACGAAACCGAAAGGATGAGTACCTCTCGGGGATTGTAGGTCCAAGTCAGGGGAACTTTCGGGAAAATTATGGGGAATTCCCCATCAGCAAAGGCACAATACATGGAGCTAGTCAAAGGACTTCTCCACTCCATCGGGGTGAAGGTATCTAGTCGCCGTTTATCTGAGTTATTTCGCCTTGTGGAGCAGCATTGTTATGGGTTTAAGTGCCAACCCAAAGTACAATTAAACTTAAAGGAATGGAAATTAATACAGAAGGCATTACAGCAACAGCATCAGAAGGGTAACATAATCCCTTTGAAATTGTGGACTCTATGTAGTGCTATCACTCAAGCACTTGCATTGCATTCTGCAATTAAGGAGTTGGTGGGAAGAGGAAGCCCAAAAGCAGGCTCAAATTAATGAGGGACAGAACCCTCCTGGTCCCCTGGAGGATAAATTGATGGGAGAGGGACAATTTCGAGCCTTGAGAGAACAGGCTCAATTTTCCGACCAGGATTTACAGCAGGTGCGCCAGGTATTTCTTAGGGCTTGGTGCCATGTTGTACCTACTGGCCACGCTCAGCCTTCTTTTACAAAAAACTTTACAAGGACCCAATGAACCCTATATTGATTTTCTTGCTAGATTGCGGGTGGCTGTTGAGCCGGCTGTTGGACGTGATGAAATCTCGGAGATACTTTTCCAGACACTTGCTTTTGAAAATGCAAACCCGGAATGTAAACGTGTTTTGGGCCCTTTAAAAGGGCAGGGAGCTTCTACAGCTGAATATATTAGAGCTTGTTCGGGAGTGGGAGGAACTGAACATAATGCTGCTGTTTTTGCTACTGCTTTGGCTCAGGCTATGAAGCCCTCCAAGGGCGGAAATTGTTAAAACAATGCTGGGGACTCAATGGCTTCGCCTCCCACTCCTCAAGTAACCCTTTTGTTTTCCAACAACCCTTAGAGATGACTGCTACATCAAGGATAGCTAAACCTTTAGTGGTGTCAGATTTACTCTCTGCAACTTCAGGGAGTGCGGCTGCTGATTTGCCTCTTGCTGAAAATGTTCTTTTGTCTCCGGGAGGTGTCATTTATAACTTAAGAACAAACATTTTTGGCCATTGCCTAAAGGCACCTTTGGCTTAATATTGGGCCGCAGCAGCGCAGCTTTAAGAGGCCTAACCATCATTCCTGGAGTTACAGACTTTGATTTTGTTGGAGAAATTTTAATTATGGTTTCTACTTCTGTTACACTTTCATTGTTGGCTGGAGAACATATAGCACAAATACTTATCTTATTTTCCTTTTTCTTCTCTTCCTAATCAAAGGTCAGGAGGTTTTGGAAGTACTGGGCAACATATATTTTGGGAAATGCTTATTAAGGATTCTCGCCCCGTTCTTTTCTTGACCACACAGGGAAGGAACTTTGAAGGGTTAATAGACACAGGGACAGATGTTTCATTCATTTCCTCTCAACAGTGGCCCCGGGATTGGAACAAAGAAAAAAGCCCTCTAATGTTGACAGGATTGGGCTCCATTGCAGATGTTTGGAAAAGTGCTCGTCCTTTACAATGCCAGTTCCATAATGGAAAAACCACTTTTGTCACTTTTTATATTGTTAGTATACCTATTAATATATGGGGAAGGGATCTTCTCTCTCCTATGGAGGCTTCTGTAACCATTCCATCGGAAAACTAGTGGCCACTGCTCAAGTTCCTCGGGCACTCCCATTAAAATGGATAATTAATACTCCTAAATGGGTTGAGCAGTGGCCATTACCAAAAATGAAGCTCGAGGCCTTAGAGCAATTAGTATCAGTGCTCGAGCACACAATCTGGCCATTGTTCCTGTTGCTACTGACCCAATAACTTGAAAGTCAGATACTCCTGTTTGGGTACAACAATGGCCTTTCTCAAAAAATAGCAGCAATACACCTTATGGAACAACAGCTTAAAGAAGGACATACCGAGCCTTCCAATAGTCCACGGAATACTCCCATTTTTGTTATTAAGAAAAAATGAGGTAAATCAACTTATCATCTGGATTCTTAGATGCACATGTGCTTCTGTCTGGGAGATTAAATGAAAAGCTGGACGCAGCTATTTCCCTCCCCCAAGGCACACCGAAACGTCAGTTGGCCCTTCTGCAAACTCATAAACCTGTTTTGTGGCCACTTCTGTATCTGTTTTGTCCTGTTTGTCATTGTCATTGTCATTGTTAGTCTTATCTGTAGAATTTCTGTGGGAGGGAATATAGTAACCTCTAGTATATATATAGATGTGAATATGCAATTTGGTCCGACTTGCCTGCTGGGTTTGATTCTGTGGCTCCACGGGTGGGCACCCTTAAGGTCCCAAAAAGCCTATGGAGTCTGACTGTGCCTGTCTGCGATTTTGTGGTAAACGGCATACAGTCTATGGTGGCATCGGAATAGTTTCCAAAGCTGAGACCCCTACAGCTAAGCTTCCCTTAAGTTCTTTTGGGACACGACCAAACTGACATCTGACTGGTCTCCTCATTAGAGAGGGCACCCTCACCCTTTGTCTGTCTTTGTGACATTGCCTCACTAAAAGAGTGCCCAACCAATATCCGGAAAAACCTCATAAAGGGGACCTTATTGGTCTGGCTGAAATAAATTTAGACTGAAGGGGATGTTAACTCTCTCCTGTTCTCTGTTCCTCTTTCTAGTAAATGTTGAGGGCTTGTCACTCATTCTTTTCCCAGATTAATGGCTATAATTGAAGCCAACTGTGGCTGGTTTACTTCGGGATGGGGACTTTAAGGAATATTCCCAAGCAGCTGCCGAAACTCCTTTTGTTTCGGGGAAGTTCCTTGTCTTCTCCAGACTGATATAGACTGCCTAACAAGCCTTAAGTCTTCTCCTCTGTCTAAGCTCACAAAATTTAAAACTGCTAATTCTCTTTCTCTGCCTCCTGCTGTCAACTTGCCTCTTCTGCCGGAAATTCCCCATTCGTTTTGCTCTGTGCAGCCTGCTGAGCTGTGGGCTATTTACTTAATTTTGCAAGACTTTCCTCAACTCCCTGTTAACATTGTTTCGGATTCTCAGTATGCTGTTCTCTCTTGTTTAAAGCTTCCTCAGGTTTCACTGCCTATAACTCTTAAGACAGATATTGACAAATTGTTTTATCAGGTACAATGATCACTTCTGCGGCGTTCAGAGTTAATTTTCTTTACCCATATCCGTGCACATTCCGCCCTTCCTGGACCCTTGTCCTTCGGAAATGCTGTAATTGATTCATTGCTTTAGCCTATAGAAGCAGCAAAACAAGAGCATCGTCTGCAACATACTAACTCTAAAGGATTAAAAAAAAATCTTATTGTTCGCTCTTGTTCTATTTGTGCACCTTTTACCTTACGATTTACCCCACCAGGTGTCAACATAAGAGGGTTGCAAGCAAATCAGGTATGGCAAATGGATGTAATCTTCACTTCATCCTTTGCACAACAAAAATGCGTCCATCATACTATAGATACATGCACACACTTCCAGTGGGCTATGGCATTACATTCTGAAAAGGCTGACGCTGTTATTACTCATTTATTATCTTGTTTTGCAGTTATGGGGGTCCCAATTGAATTGAAAACTGATAATACACCCGCCTACCAATCTGCAAAATTAGCTCATTTTTTATCCCAATATCATGTAATTCATACTTTTGGTATCCCTTATAATAGTCAAGGACAACCTATTATTGAAAGGGCTAATCGTACTTTACGTATGTTGAAAAAATAAAAAAAAGGGGGGAACAGGAGAGATTTATGAAACCAAAAGACATCTTGAATAAAACCTTACTATAAATTTTCTGAATATTTGGAGCAAAGAAAATCTATCAGCAGCAGAATTGCAATTTTGAAGGAAAGAGAAGGATAAGATGGCTGTGGTTACCTGTCAGGTAATGTATGCGCAAGTGATAGAATATACTTATTGGGCTTATGTTCCTAATCCTCCTCTTGTGAGAGCTGTCTCTTGGGGTGAACCTGAAGTACAGGCATGCACCAATGAAACTGCATTCTTCCCACCACCCGCGTGTGGAGGAATTAAGCATTTGCATCATCATAATAATCAATATAACATAAGTAATGTTACTGTTGCAGTGGAGGGTCTCCCCTTGTGCATCGGAGGACATCCCTTTTGCCTCTCTTCAAGGGAAGCATAATCATCACTCTTATAATACCTGGGGGATAACATATAATAATTATCATCCTGCTGTCTTTACTGTGCTTGTTTCCACCAGGGGATTCAACACCTCTACGATGCCAATGGGTCACCATCCTGATACCTTTAAACCATTATGCCCTTCTAATTTTTTTATTCCTTCTCTAGAATCTTTGGAATGGGAAAGATGCCGAAGTCATGGGCCCTTTAAGGTCATGAATTATTCTGGATTTGTTATTGTAGATTGGAGCTCTGATCATGGTCAAATTTTGGAAAAATGGTCTAACAAGACTTTTAAATGGCACCGAATTAATGGTACTTTAATGGGTAACGGTAATGAAACCGTAAAATGGCAGCAATTTGCACTCGTTCCCCCTCAGTTGCAATTGTTAGGGTATCCCCACTTTCAAGGGAATATTTGGAAATCATGGGCAGTTTCAGGGAATCTCACTATATGGTCAGGAAACTATACTTTGGATAAGACTGACAGTTCAGGTCCCTTTCATGTTAACTTGCATGTTAATAAATCCTATTCTGCTATGGCTTGTCTAAAATACCCCTTTGCATTGATGTATGGGAATTGGACTTGGAATGCTACGGAGGGATCTATATCATGTAATCATTGTAATTTAACACAATGTGTAAATCAGTCATGGTGGAAAAGTTTTGAAACACAAATCAATAACTCTAATTTTTCATTGGTGATTGTTAAAACTCGAACCGAAGTATGGTTGCCTGTAAATTTGACAAGACCTTGGTCGGACTCTTTTGCTGTATCTCATTTGGTGACTGCTATACAAACTTTGCTTCACCGGTCCCAACGCATGCTTGGAATAATCATAGCTTCCGTTCTTGCAGTGGCTGCAGTTACTGCAACAGCTGCCGTGGCTGGACTTGCTTTGCATCAAGGATTCTAAACAGCAGACTTTGTACAGGAATGGCATAAAGACTCTCATTTATTATGGCAACAACAACGAGATCTGGATGCACAACTTGCAACTGATGTACTCAATCTTCAATATACTGTTTCGTGGCTTGGGGATCAATTAACTGTCTTATCCACAAAAAGTGTATTGAAATGTGATTGGAACTCCTCTCAATTATGTATAACATCTGTGCCTCTTAACATGAGTGAAGGTTGGGAAAAGGTGAAACGGTCATTAACAGGGCATCAAAACCTAAGCAAGGAAATTATAGAGTCAGAGCAGCAAATTTTGTCTACATTTAGCAAAACACTACCTGACATTACTGGGTCCGATCTGTTAAGGGATTTACAGAAAGGGATGAATAATTTGAACCCTCTTGGACATGTGTCTGCCCTAATTGGAACTGTTCTCGTGAATACTTTATTCATAATACTTTTATGCTGTGTTATTATTTTAGTCTTCCGGTGCTGGCGAAGAAGGCAACAACTAAAAAAGGATAGACAACGGGTTCTCGCCGCCTTACAGTTTGCTACCGCTTCTCAGAAAGAAGGGGGAGATGTGGGAGCCCGACAGTGACCACAAGAAAGCGTGGTTAGGGACGCGGGGATGTGCCTGCACACGGGGCTCCCTGCCTGGGCAAAGCATGCCTGCAAACAGGATGCTCTGCCAGGAGGCCTGCACACAATATCCAAGTTTAATGGTCCGCTCGCAAACAAGGGAACATGCCCTCCTTAGAAATATGGAGGAGGCTGGAATTGTGAGCAGTCCTCTTAGTAAACATGTTGTGGTCGCTTCCTCCCTTTGCTCCCCCCTGTCCTTTAAATGTGTTTGGCTACTTGCCCTTAATTGGTAAAGGAATGCATCTTGTAGATTTCAGTTTATATCCAGTTACTGGGTATAAAATAAACCTCAAGAGGGGCTTGCGTAGAATTGTTCCTCTGGCCGGAGTTGTGTCTGTGTCTGTCTTTTGTGTGTGCCTTGTCCTCTGTGTCATTTCGTCCGCAACAAAGGAGCTATCTATAGAAAGGCCAGAGATTTCCTAAAATTCTACATCTACCCTTGCTAACAGGATGTGATTTTAAATTAGAAAACACCTGAAATTGCCATATAGGTAGAATACTTTCAGTACAAAGTGAGCTCACTAACTGCGATTGTGGTGATGTAGTGAGCTTCACTGAGGAAGGAGATGGCATCTAAGTAATGGCATATGCTTTGAAATACAGTAACCATTGTTAAGTGGGTGGTCAATAAATGTAAGACTGCTTTAAAAGGGAACAAAAACCATAGCTCTCTTATATTAGATACTAGAATCGTGTCAAGAATAAACAACGCTATATACATAGGATATTAGACACTGCAGAATACTTTTCCCCTCGCATAGAAAATCAGAGCTATAATGATAAGAATATCAAATTCTGACTTGGAAACACTTATAAAATAAGCTCATGTATAGAAAGTTTATTAAGCTACCCAGAAATTCTAGGATATGGCAAGACCTCCAACCAACCCCAGATCTGACTTAAAAAGTTTTCAGATGCTAATTTAAACTCCTGTGTTTATGTTAAACATTGTAATATTATAATAACTTTGTACGGTGACAGTAACTACACTTATCATGGTGAGCATTTTGTAACGTATATAATTGTCAAGTCACAGTATTGTACGTCTGAAACTAATATATGTCAATTATAATTTAAAAAAATATAACATTTAAAACTTTTAAAAACATTTTTGGATACATAATGGTTCAAAAGATCAAGAACACCTAATTTTATCATAAAATTCCCACCATAAATACATAAATACATTACGGGATGTATAAAGTAGATGAGGAAGCATGCCTCAAGAAACAATGAGTTTTTCTACTACATATCATGTTGCTCCTAAAGAAATTGGGGGTGTGATGATGATGGACAAGTTTCAGCCTCATAAATATCTGAAATACTGAGTTTCAGCAGCATCATTTAACAAACAGGAAACATAGAGGCTACAGCTGATTAAACAAGTGTCTTACTCGCTTGTACAATTGATGCATCATGTGTAAAACAGAAACAAATAGCACTTGCCCCAGTGAGACATATGAAAAATGAAACTTAAAAGTGACAATTACAATTTCAGCAGAATTGCTGTAAGAATTGAAAAGATTTTATTAAAGGAAATAGAATACAAAAATATTATCTAGTTATATTACAGCGTAGAGATTGGTTTCTGCTCAGAAAATGCAATATATGCTTAACCGTTAAAGCAAAAGTTACTAAACAATACCAGAATTTAGGCTGCTAACAAACTGAAGAAACTGATTTTTTTCTATTTCTTTTTGGTTTTATGTTTCCTTGTTTATATTTCTCTATATATTTTAAACCTTCATTCAATTCAATTCAACTTAACAAATATTTACTGACCTGTAGTAATGCCTTCAGCACTATGTTGCATACTATAACTAGTTCAAAGATGAATAGTATATAGTTTTAAGCTTGAAAAACTCATAGTCTAACATGAGTTCTTGGGTGGAGGCAAAAAGAAAGTCAGACATTGTCATAAATTACAACACATGGTATGCATGCCTTCAAAAATATAAAAAATGGTATGTAAATGAAAGGATGATATCAGGGGATTGAGACTAGGAAAGACTGGGTGTAGGCAGTGGTCTTTGAGATGGACTGTCCTTGAGAAATTTTTTTTTTTTTAACAAATAGTTTATTGTCAAGTTGTTTTCCATATAACACCCAGTGCTCATCCCCACAAGTGCCCCCCCCATGCCCATCTCACTCCCCCCACACACCCATCAGTCCTCATTTTGTTCTCAGCATTCAAGAGTTTCTCATGGTTTGCCTATCGTTGAGAAAATTTAAAAGGCAAAAAAGGTAACTGGGAGAAGGATTTAATAGAGGGCACTGAATGAATGAATGAATGAATGAATGAATGAATGAATATTTGATCCATCTTCTTTGGAGAGTAGGTTCTGTTCAGGAAGAAAATGAGACAGAGATTTGGGGAGGTAAGATAGAATAATATCAGCCTGAATTTCTTTAAAAAGTATAAAGATAACACTATCATAAAGTAAAATTTCAAATGGCACAAAAGAACACAATAAAAAGTGATCTCCTGGGGCGCCTGGGTGGCTTAGTCGGTTAAGCGTCCGACTTTCGCTTAGGTCATGATCTCGCGGTTCGTGGGTTCGAGCCCCGCGTCGGGCTCTGTGCTGACTGCCAGCTCAGAGCCTGGAGCCTGTTTCTGTCTGTGACTCCCTCTCTCTCTGACCCTCCCCTGCTCACACTGTCTCTCTCTCTCTCTCTCCTAGAAATAAATAAATGTTTTTAAATAAAACATTAAAAAAAAAGTGATCTCCTGTGCTAGATCTGTTACCCAAGAGTGACTATTTACCATTTTCAATAACTTATTGTACATTTTTGCAAATTTTCACATGTATATGCATATATACATAATGTATATGCACTATATATATAACTATATATATAATTTTATTCTCCACAAGTGAGGACATATTGTATACAGTGTTCTGTATTTTTATATTTTCTTTACTTAGCATATCTTATAAATATTTTTCTATCAGCATAAATCTACCTTAGTTTTCTTATAGACTACATAATACCACTTTCTGGATATGTCATATTTTATTTAACCAGATTCTTGTTGATGAACATTTAGTTTACTCTCAGTATTTTGATTT
>JAESUZ010002165.1:0-244755 GCA_017311185.1 Proteles cristata cristata
ACTGAAAATAAGAAAAGAAGTCACTGACTAGCAAGGTTGAAATATATCAGCACTAAGAGCAATTTTGCAGATGGTCTGACACAGAGTATTTGCAAAATGGTATTTGTTGTTCATTATAATTTCTCACACTCTTTCCAGTTTACAAAGCACATTTATATATATAACATCTCGTATAATCCTCTTAACAACCATGTAAGATGGGATTTATTATCTCAATTTTTAGGTGAGGAAACTGAGGCTTGCAGAGACTTAGTGACTTTCCAGTCAGAGAATTAGATTTGGCTCTTGGTCTTTAATATGCAGTCCTTTATTTATTTTACTGTCTCACATTGAATTTTGAGCTTAAAATTTTCCAGGTTTTACCCAACTTTCCTGGATTTAGGCCTGTCTTTAAGACTAGGGCATTGATATAACTCTTTTTTTTTATTTTTCCTCCACAGTGCATGAAACTGATGCAGTCCAGAATGTAGGTTGAGTATCTCATAGATTAGTCTCGCTTTCTAGAGAATAAAACTTAATTCAGACTCTCATCATTTCTTACCTGAAGTATTGTAATAGGCCTCCTTCTTCTCTCTGACTCCTTCATGTTGACCCTTCATACACCCATGGACATTCTTTGTTCTGTAAAACAGTACCCTGCTCTAGTCCTTTATATGCTTAAAGCAAAACAAAACCAGAACTGAGATCTGAGCAACTTGGGCTTCATCAAGGCTCCTTAGCTTCCATTGTGTCCTGATAAGCATTCTATCTTTCAGTAATACCTATCTTGCCTTAAGGGCAATTGGATATTTTTGTGTCCGTCTAGAAATTCTTTCCTCCTTTTAATCACTCTTTGTGAACTTTTTTTTTCCCCTTCAAAAACTGGGTTGGATTAGATGACCCTCTATCAAAGCATCACAGGATTCTTCCCTATGCAATGTCATACCTCTTCTTAAACTATATAGTAATTGCCTATTTTTTTCCATCTATATGCCTTGAATGCAGGGCCCTTTCTTTTATTCCTCTATATTCCTTTGCTACCTCTAGTTCTTGACAGTTTTTCGTCATTAAGTATAATACCTATAGACTTTTGTAGATGTTTGTTATCCAGTTGAGTTAGTTTTCATCCATTCCTATTTTTGAGAGTTTTCATTACAAATGGGTATTGAATTTTGTCAAATAATTTTTCTGCATCAATACATATATGATTATGTGATTTTTCTTCTTTAATTTGTTAATAGTGAGTTACATTGGCTTTTATTTTTATTTTTGTTTTTTTGAAATTAAAGCAGAGTTAATTGAAGATATCCATCCATCCATCCATCCATCCATCCATCCATCCATCCATCCATACATACATATGACAGAGCAAGAGCAAGAGTGCATATGTGCACGAAAGAGAGAGAAAGAATGAGAGAGAGAGAGGGCGAGAGAGAGAGATACATGGCCAGATCTTCCAGGACACTCAGAAAGCGAGAGAGAATGAGTCTTGTCTTTGTTTGAGGTCTAGGATATTTTATTGCCAATTGTGGTCTAGTGTATGTATCCTTTTAGGCATCCAGGAACTGATCAGAAAAGTGACGGGGTGCAGATGTCCTTCATAAGTCATCTCTCCCTCAAGCCAGGGGTCTTGGCATCAAGATGTTTGGAGTCTGGTGGTATTGGAGAACCTTTATGACAGTCCCACCCAGTCACTCCTTAGATGTTATCTGTTGGGGTGGAAGACTCCAAAGATACCACTCTCTTTGTCCCTTACAAGAAGGACATATGCTATTTGCATTACAGGGTATATGTAGAGTAGGATCAGGGTGCAGGTTCTAGCAAGAAAAGCACCTGGAAAGGAGCAAAGGGAAAATAATCCAGCTTTTTATTCATGGAGTCACTTCAGTTTCCCTATCTCATTCCCCCTACGGAATTACTAGGTTTTAAGTATTGAATTATCCATCCCTAATTTCCACTTTGTTATGATATGTAATTCTTTCTATATATTGCCAAATTATTTTTGTTACTGTTTTGCTGAAATTTTTGCATCTATATTTATGGTTATTAGGTGTTTTTTTTTAATTGTGCTTGTTTTATTTTGCTATCAGGTTAAAATAGTAGATTCAAAAAATGAATTGTGGGGTATATCCTCCTTTTTTATTTTCTGGAAGAGATTATGTAGAATTGATGTTAATTCTGTATAATTGATGTTTATTCTCTAAATATTTGATAGAATTCACCCCAGGAATCATCTGTATATAGAGGTATTTTTTAGGAGTTTTTAATTTAAAAATTAAACTTCCTTAATTATTATAGAGCTTTTCAAATTATCTATTTCATATTGTAGTAGTTTATATTTTTCAAGGACTGATTCATTTCATCTAAGTTGTCAAATTTATGTTTACAGAATTGTTTATAATAACCCCTATTTTCCTTTTGATATCTATGTGGTCTGTAGCAGCATGCTCCTGTTTCATTCTTCTTTTTAGTAATTTGTTTCTTCTATATCTTTGTCAATCTTGGGACAGGTTTATCAATTTTATTGATCTTTTCAGAGGACCAGCTCTATTTCATTGATTCTCTTATTTTTTCCTTCAGTGCCATTTAATTCTGTTATTTCCTTACCTCTGCTTATTTTTATTTAAAAATTTGCCTTTTTCCTTATTTCTTGAAGCCAGAGCTTAGATTATTGAACTGAGACTTTCCCTTTTTTAAAACATGTACATTTAGTGCTGTAAAATTTCCTCTCAACATTGCTTCAGCTATGTTTCACAAAGTTTTTTAGGGTCTATTTTCATTTTCCCTCAGTTAAATTGTTTTTTTTTTTTTAATTTTTAAATGTTTTTTTAAATTTATTTCTGAAAGAGAGACAGCATGAGCAGGGGAGGGTCAGAGAGGGAGGGAAATACAGAATCTGAAGCAGCAGACTCCAGGCTCTGAGGTAGCTGTCAGCACAGAGCCCGACGCGGGGCTGGAACCCAGGAACTGTGAGATCATGACCTGAGCCAGTCGGACGCTTAACCGACTGAGCCACCCAGGCACCCCATAGTTAAATGTACTTTTTAAAAATTTCACTAAAATTTTTTTCTTTATCCCGTGTACCATTTATAAGTTTGTTGTTTAGCTTTTAAGTGTTTGGAGATTTTTTTTGTTCACTTTCAATAAGGATATCTAGTGTAATTCCATTGTCATCAAGAAATATACTCTGTATGATTTCAGTTCTTTTAAATTCAATAAGGTTGATCGTGAAACCATTAATGTATGTTTGTAGTTATGTTATTTATCAACCAAATTATGTTTAAAAGAAAACAGCAAATTTCTTAAATTTTTTTTTATGTTTCCTTATTTTTGAGAGAGGTACAGCCTACAAGTGGGGAGAGGCAGAGAGAGAGGGTACAAGACAGAGAGAGAGGGTGACAGAATTCGAAACAGGCTCCAGACTCTGATCTGTCAGATCAGATGTGGGGCTCAAACTCACAAACCCATGAGATCATGACCTGAGCTGAACTCTGGTGCTTAACTGACTGAGCCACCCAGGCACCCCAACACCTAATTTCTTTAATAAATCCCGAGATCTGTTACTACATCTCTCCTTTGTGATACAGGACACTTTGCCTATGTTAAAAGAGGCAAGAGTAAATGCCTTTTTCGTTGAACATGTTTATAGCATTGCCAGTTAATGCTGCAGTTTGTCAAATAACCCTTCCAAAATTATACTTGTGAAATATACAAAAAAATTGATCTGCTTAATTTCTATTGAAAAGAAAAAAATTAATAAGGTTGGTTTTATAGTCCAATACATGATCTACCTAACTGTATGTTAGCTGCTTGAAAAGAATGTTTATTCTTAATGGGTAGAATGTTCTATAAATGTCTACTTCATTTGATTTAATGTGATTTTTAAGGTTTATTTATTTTGAGAGAGAGAGAGAGAGAGAGAGAGAGCACATGTGCAGGAATGTGGGAGGGGCAGAGAGAGAGGGAGAGAAAGCTTCCCAATCAGGCTCAGTCCTATCAGCACAAAGCCCAGTGTGGGGCTCCATCTCACCAACTGTGAGATCATGATCTGAGCCTAAACCAACTTGGATACTTGGAGGGGACCAGCCTCTGCAAGCCAGGGTTGGCCCGGAGAGTGAGGGTTGGCGTCGGCGAATGAAGACATGGAGCCAGCCTCATCAGGTGGACTGCTCAAATTCATTTTTCAGCTTAGGGTTTTTATATAGCAAATTCAAACAATCATGCTTAAACAATTTACATTTTTTGAGTGCAGTCATAGGACTTAACATTTCTGTTTTCTTGGCAACAGTGATTTCACGGTACATAATTTCCACTTCAACCAATAAAATTTAACCAGGTAGTCATAACATCGTTTTACATATTCTTTGCTACGTACGACAGGGTATCTGAGGATAAGTGAAGCATATTGTCAGAATACATGACATCACAGTGTCCTTTAATTGTTTAAATTCAGTGGGCATGCAAAAACAGAATATACTTGTACCTGCGGTGTAGGTAACAGACTCTCACAACCCCTTACTAAGAAAGAACAATGTCAACATTTATCATAGATTACGTATGGAAATGTTTTATGTGGATCAACTAGAATTTGGTCTCTGCATTTACCAATCTCATTCTTTGACCAGAACAATCCATAAGTTGCCTTACAGGCTTGAGGTCAGCAGGCATATATTGCTCTAACACTTTTTCAAGAAAGTCCTCCACAACTAGTAAGTCTTGTTTTTGTCTCTGCTTATGGCATAATATGTATTCTTACTGGCAATTAGACTCATACAAGGAAAATGAATTCTAGGTCTCTTATAGACCCATTGCATACTGGACTGTCTCCAATTTTGCTAATTGCTACAATATTTATTAGACAACATCTGACTGAGGGGGCAGACATGATATTTAGGTACATTCCATTTTGGAGGAAGGGGGTAATTTGGGCGATTCTGGTTTCATATGAACCCTAGAATAGACTAACAGCAGAAGTTAGAGTAAAATGTACAGACAAAGTAGAGAAGAAGAATTCTTCCGGGGGTGCTTCTGACTGCCTTGCAGTCTCCTCCCTGGGCCTTGCCATCACGGATGACCTGTGCAGTTTCAGTCTCCGGCAGATACTTAACAGATTGAGCCCCCCAGGTACTCTATAAATGTCCATTTTAGATCCTTATGGTTGCTGGCATTGTTGAATTCTTCTGTATCTATGCTGACTACTAAAATATCTAACTAGTTATGGATATACCAATTCCACTTTCAATTATTATATTTTTCTTTCTATTCTATTTTTTCTTGCAGCTTTTGCTTAACATATATTGCAGCTCTGTTGGTTGGTACATGGACATTCAAGATTATTATATATTCTTGGCAGTTTGACCCTTTAACGTTATATAATAATTATAATGTTCTCTGTCTCTGTTATTTCCTTGGTTCTAAAGACTCCTTCATCTGATATTCATATCATCACTCTTGGTTTCTTTAATTAATGTTTTTATGAAATACATTTTGTTCCATATTTTCCTCTTTAACCTGCCCATATTGTTATATTCTAAAATTTTAAAAAAAATGTTTATTTATTTTGAAGACAGAGAAAGAGACAGAGTGCAAGCAGGGGAGGGGGATAGAGAGAGGTAGACACAGAATCCCAAGCAGGCTCCAGGCTCTGAGCTGTCAGCACAGAGCTTGATGAGGGGATTGAACTCATGAACCATGAGATCATGACCTGAGCCAAAGTCAGATGCTTAACCGACTGAGCCACTCAGGTGCCCCTATGGTGTTATATTAAAAGTAAGTTTCTTATAGACACTGTATGATTATATCATATTTTCTAACTCACTTTACCAATCTGTTTTATTTGATGTGTTTAGACCTTTAATTAATTAATTAATAATTACATTAATGTAATTATTGTAATGTTAGGACTTAAGTCTGTCATTTTATTTTTTCTGTGTTGTTTTTCTTATTTATATTTCTCTGACTATTCTTGTCCTCCTTCCTGTAGGATACCTGGACATTTTATCAAATTACATTTTCATATATCTATAGTGCTGTTGAGTTTTTTGTTTTTTTTTTTTGGTGTAGATTTTTTAATGGTTGCTAATTGCATATACACAACTTACCACAGTCTACTAGTGTCATTATTTTACCAGTTTGAGTAAAGTATAGAATCCTTTTCTCCTTTAACACATTTCTACCTTCCTCTGTTTATAGTATACTTGTCATAAATGTTTTTTCTTTTTTTTTAAATTTTTTTTTAATGTTTTATTTATTTCTAGGATAGAGAGAGAGAGACAGCGTGAACAGGGGAGGGTCAGAGAGAGAGGGAGTCACAGACTGTAACAGGCTTCAGGCTCTGAGCTGGCAGTCAGCACAGAGCCTGACGCGGGGCCGAACCGACGAACCGCGAGATCATGACCTAAGCGAAAGTCGGACGCTTAACCTACTAAGCCACCCAGGCGCCCCTACTTGTCATAAATGTTTACTCTGTTTAGATTTAGAACCACACCAAGCAGTGCTATCATTTTTGCTTTAATCATTAAACATACTTTAGAAGACTGAAGAGGAAAAGAAAAGTCTGTATTCACTTACACTTTTCTTTATTTTCTTTCCTCTTTCCTAATGTTCTGAGACCCCTTATTTAATGCTTCCTTTCTCTTTAGAGCAATTCCTTTAGGCATATTTTTTTTTTTTACAATAGGTCTGCTGTCAACAAATTTTCTTAGGTTTCCTTCATTTGAGAATGTCTTGATTTTTTCATCATTCTGAGGCATATTTTTGCTGGATATAGGATTCTGGGTTGACAATTTTCATTCTGAAATGAAAATGTTCCATTTCCATCTGGTTTCTCATAAGAATTCTACTGATTCATATTGTGTTCTCATATAATGTATTATTTTTCTGTCATTTTTTCAAGATTAGTTTCAGAAGTTTCATTACAATGTATCAACAAAAAATTGATTTCTTTGGTATCTTTTATGGAATTTGTTCAGGTTTTTCAATTTGTAGGTTATGTCACCAAATTTGGGGTAGTTTTCAGCCATTATTTCCTTCATTATTCTTTCAGCTCTGCTGTACTTCTTATCTCTTTCTGGACTCTCAATGACACAAATACTAGATATTTTGTTATAGTCCCATAGGTCCCTGAAGCTGTGTTCACTTTTTTGTTCATAGTCTGATTTTCCTTTGTTGTTAAAATTGAATAATGTCTAATGTTGTATGTTCTACCTCACTGAATTTTTCCACTGTCTTCTCTATTCTATTTCATCCATCCACTGAGTTCTATTATTTTAGTTATTACATTTAAAAACTTTTAAATGTTTGATTATTCTTCATATCTTCTGTTTCTTTTCTGAGACTTACTTTTTTTTTTTTCTGCTGAGATTCTATTTTTTTGTTTCAAGCATATTTATAATTGCTTGTTGAATCATTTTTATGGTGGCTTCTTTAAAATCTTTGTCAGAGGGGCACCTGGGTGGATCAGTTGGGTAGCATCTGACTTTGGCTCAGGTCATGATCTCGTGGTTTGTGAGTTTGAGCCCTGTGTCAGGCTCTCTGCTGACAGCTCAGAACCTGGAACCTGCTTCAGATTCTCTCTCTCTCTCTTTGTGTGTGTGTGTGTGTGTGTGTGTGTGTGTGTGTGTGTGTGTGTGTGTGTTCCTCCCCCTCTCTCCCCCTGTCTCTCTCTCTCTCTGAAAAGTAAATAAATATTTTTTAAAAATTTAAAAATAAAATCTTTGTCAGATAAAGATCTCTTTCATTTTCATGTTGATCTCTCTCTCTCTCTCTCTCTCTCTCATTTTTTTAAAACTCCATTTGAAATCTTTATGGCTCTTTGTGTGATGAATGACTTTCTGTTGAAAATTTGAAAATTTAGGCATCAAGTTATGAGACTTTGGATCAGATTTAAAAAGTCTGTTCTGGAGTGCCTGGGTGGCTAAGCATCCATCTCTTGGTTTAGGCTCAAGTCATGATCTCATGGTTTGTAAGTTTGAGCCCCATGTTGGGCTCTGTACTAACAGCATGGAGCCTGCTTGGGATTCTCTCTCTCCCTCTCTCTCTGATCCTCACCCACTTGTGCTCTCTTTCTCTCTCTTAAAATAAATAAATAAACATTAAAAAAGGTCTGTTCTCTCTGGTTTCTGAGACAATGTTCTGCAAGGAGAAGGGGGATGTTGCTACCTTCTTACTGCCAGATATAAGCAGAAGTCCAGGTTCACCACTTGGTCTCTGTTGTCAGTTGTAGGAGAAGAGGTTCTTGTTATTTTTGAGTGTGAGTCTGACTGTGGTGAAAGTTTTTAATTCTCCACAAAACTACACTAACACCACACCAGCTAGGAGTAGGAGAAACTGTTCATTGTACCAGGGGGACTAAGGTATCTCACATTGTCTCTGCTAAAACCACAGTGGGTGGGTAGGTGAGTGAAAGGCTAATTACTACCTAGCAGGGATGAAATTCTCAGCTCCCTATTCTGCCTTATCTGATAGCACCCTGGCATTAGGATTGGGGTATCTTGTTACAGCCTGGAGAAGGTAGAAGTTTAGGTTCCTCACTTAGCATTTGATGACAAATGTATGGTTGGGGTATATTTTTTTCCTATAGTGTTTGACTATAGTAGAACATTTATTTACTTAAGTTTTCAGTGTGTTTAGGATGCCTATTTCCTAGTCCTTTGTTTAGAGAGAGGAGTTTTTTGTTGAGTTTTGTTTGTCTGCATATTTTAGCATTTAAGGGTTTTTGTCTTCTCCCATTCTGGTACATATGAGGCAAAGAAAGACCCCACAGGGCTTACTACCATGTCATTCTTTGAGTTCTGAGGTACCTAATTAGTCTTCTTTTTCTTTCCTCACTTGAGAGTGTTCTTATGTTTGTTCTGTGGATAGTTGTAATGAGCAGGAGAATTAGGGAAACAAATGTACTCTATATTCTTGAGAGTACAAGTTCATATATTTTTTAAAAAGTTCCTGAATGTTTGAAGAGGAGCAAGTCTGAAAATAAAGTATCCATTTGAAAGATTCTGAATGGAGATAGTGCAAATGGGGTTGTGGATGGTGATGGTAGGAACAGAAATCATTTAAACCTTGAGAGATAGCTATTGCATTTCAAAACTAGGTATAGCTCACAATGAGAAAGAATGAAATCTGGCCATGTGTAGCAACATGGATGGAACTTGATGGTGTTATGCTGAGTGAAATAAGTCAGGCAGAGGAGGACAGATACCATATGTTTGCATGAATAGTAGGATTAGAAGGAACTTAATGGAGGACTGTGGGGGAGGAGAAGGGGAAAAATAGTGGGGGAGAGGGAGGGAGGCAAACCATGAGAGACTCTTGAATGCTGACAATGCACTGAGCCTGATGGGGGTGGGGGGAAGGGAAGAGGGATAATGGGCATGGAGGAAGACACTTGTGGGGATGAGCACTGGGTGTTATATGGAAACCAACTTGACAATAAACTATTAAAAAAAAAGAAAATAAAAACAAGCATTGTCTAAAAACAAACACAAAGAAACAAATAAAACTAGGTATAGCTCTAAGCTTCCTAAATACCGAGGCAGAAGCAACATAATGACTTATATTTGTTACTTTTTATTTTTTTGAGAAAGTGAAGCAGATTTGTTGAATGAGAAAGAAGTTTTTCCTAGCCTTACCTTCTCAGAGGGATTATTATGTGTATTCTTTAATTAAGAGGCTATGTTTAAATTAATGGTTAGATATTTTTAAGCTAGGATTTTATTAAATATTAGAATATTTCTCATAGGTGAACATTTCTTAGACTAACCATCTATAAAAGCTGAAAGCATAACCTACTTGTTTATGATACTTCTAGTGGTCATTAAGCTAATAAAATACAAATATATTCATTTTTGGTATTTATCTTTTGTCTAGAGGTCAGAAATTTTGAGGATTGGATAGTAAATGAGTTCCTCCTGTTATCTTTTTCAAATATTGGGTATCTTAAATTAATACTTTGTATGAGTGTTTGACAAGGGCTGAATTGGTAGGAATTCTCAAGTCAGTGTCTTTGATGAGTGCATGGAGTAAGTGTAATCTGATGTATTATTTCTAGGGTATCTATAGTGCATGTTTAATGTAGGCATTTTTAAAAACATTCATATATCTAGAAGAGAATTTTCAGGTTAAATAAATGTTCCTTTCTGGGAAAAAATAATATTAAAAATGCCTACTGTGTACCAGAGATTGTACTTGAAATTCTATATATCGCTCTTAACTTTTTAAGTAACTGGAGTAATTGCTGTTATTCCCATTTTATAGATAAAGAGACTAAGACTAGTAAGAGATTAAGTCCTTTACCAAAGAATAGACAATTGGAAGTCTCAGAGCTGTTATTCTATATCTAATCTGTCTCCTGCTCCTTTCCTATATGGACCCTATTCTTCAGCCAATATGTTTTATTGAAAGAGAAAATAAGTGTGAAATATTTGTTAAGAAGGGAGTAAACAGAGAAACTCAAATCAGTGAGTTCAGCTTCTCGAAGCAGTTTTAATGAAAATTATGACAAAGGAGTTTGAAAAAACTGGTTTAATGGCAATTCAGTCTTCCTATGAATTTCATTTTTTACCACTTCTAATTGGTTTAACAATAAATATTAATTACTTGTCATACCTAGAAGCGCTTTATAAGATGTCAGCAAGAGTATGGTCATTTTTGGTATAAGTGTATATTGCCAGTGTGTGTGTATTTGTATGTATATGTGTGCATTCTATGGTAAAATTATTAAAAAGAGTTTGGTAACAAACTAGCTAAAATATAGATCCCCAAAGCTTTAAACTCAAAGATTATCTAGTTGAATTAATCTCTTGTTTGATCAGTAGGAAGCTGATACTATAGGAGATTAAGTGACTTGACTAAGGTTTCATTGTGACTGGCAGTAAAACTGAGCTAGAGTCCAATTTACCTGAATCCCAATCCTGTATTCCCTATTAAAACAATCTAAAGGCTTTCAGAATAATTCTCTTTGTCTAAAGATAAGACTGTGCCAAATTTTAAATATGTCATTTTAATTTTAACATCCCTTATTCTTATTAGCTTAATATTTCTAATGTTATAATTCAGTTGTTGTGCTTAAATCCGAGGGTCTTGGAAAATACAATTTCCATCTAGAAGGACCTCATATGGTATAAAGTCCACTCTACTCTGTGCTCTGAAGTGAACGAATGCATCATATCTCAATTACTTTTAAATTTTCAGCACTCGACTTGAGGCCCAGTTTAAATTTGAATGAACAAATGGATGATTGAAGTCCAAATGAGTCATAACACTAAAAAGACCTTAAAAAATTATGTAATTCTACAGCTTAACTTTCAATACAAGGAAACTCAGAACAAAAGACAGTATATGGCTTAATGTCATAGGAATTAAAAATACTTTGTATTTTTTACAACATTATTTGTTATACTTTTCCATTGCAGAAGAACTTTCCTTTTTCAGGTCATATTAAAATTTCACAATAATCCTGCATTGCACGACCCCAGGGAGCACTGTTCACCTTATAGTTTATGTGAACAGTGCCCTCAGTTGCTTGGCTGTACACAGTGGCTCAGTATATGAGACTGGTATTATTGACCCTCTTTTATGGATAGGAAAACAGGCCTACAATGGAAGTAATGTATCCAAGATTAGACAAATTAAGTGTAGAAGTACTGGCCTCCTGTTTTTTTATAATTTAGTACCTTATTTCTTATTGTGCTTGAGTCTGAAATGTGTCATTTAATGCTTCATACCTATCTCCATAACACATTCTAGACAACCTTTATTAATTAACTAATTAATTAAAATTCAAGTTAGTTAACATACAGTGCAGTATTGATTTTAGGAGCAGAACCTAGTGATTCATCACTTACACATAACACCCAGTGCTCATTCGAACATGTACCCTCCTTAATGCCCATCACTCATTTAACCCATCTCCCACCCACCTTTCCCCCAGCAACCCTCAGTTTGTTCTCTATAGTTAGAGTCTCTTATGGTTTGCCTCTCTCTCTGTTTTTATCTTATTTTTCCTTCCCTTCTCCTATGCTCATCTGTTTTGTTTCTTAATTACCACATATGAGGGAAATCATTATCTTTCTCTGACTGACTTATTTCACTTAGCATAATACACTGTAGTTCCTTCCATGTTGTTGCAAATGGCAAGATTTCATTCTTTTTGATCACTGTGTAGTATTCTCATGTGTGTGTGTGTGTGTGTGTGTGTGTGTGTGTGTGTGTCTGTGTGTGTCTGTGTGTCTGTGTGCACCACTTCTTTATCCATTCATTTGTGCTCTTTCCATAATTTGTCTATTATTGATAGTACTGCTGCAAACATTGGGTGTATATGCCCCTTCAAATCAGCACTTTTCTATCCTTTGGTTAAATGCCTGGGAGCACAGAGACCTAACCATACACACTATTCATAGTCTGTTCCTTAATCTGTCTATCCTAGTTTTAAACCCTTTCACCAATTTCCAATTTCTAGCTTTGCCTTTTCACCAACGCTCCCATTATTTTTTAAACTACAATCCTGGTTTGCCTTTCTTATAGTTTTTCCTTCTACCTTTGGCTGCCTTCACAATTCAGCCACATTCCCTGTCCCCTCCTACCTTATTTTTCTTTCACCATAGCAAATGCCTTTACCTGTCATAATTGGCTATTGGACATGATATCATAAAACTTAACAGGATTTCTTCTATATATTCTCTGATTTTTTCTGACTTCCCTATTCAAGTCCTCCTTCATCTTGCCACCTAGCACAACTTTGTTCTCTGCACACGGTCTCTGGGTGATTCATCTCTGCCCGTCACACAGGCGTGAATGCCAACACCTACACATGCAGGTGAATCTGCTCCAGTGATGTATTTTAATTACAGATTTAGTCAGAAGTAATTAAGCCTTTCCGTAACTGGGATGGGCACCGAGTTTTAAAAATTCATGTAGTTTCAGACATCCCATGTGTGGTTTGTGCTACCTTGGTTTACAGAGTAAGAAGGAGCCCCTAGTGTAGTTAGATTAATTAATAGAAAGAGAATAAACTTAATGGAGCCAGAAAAGTGCAAGAAAATGGTGCTTTCCCCACTATATCTCATGCAGATGGAATGGCCATCCTGGGATTGCAGCAGGGGATGGCAATTGCATTTTAATTACAGGACTGATGGTTTCAGTACTGCACCAGATGGAAGGGCCTTTTTAGAGAAAGAGGCCCACTCACTGCCTCTGTCGATTTTCCCTCTGATGGTGGTTAACAAAACCCGACAGGAGACAAAAGTGATGAGGTTGCATTCTGAGTCCATGTCTTTTATTCCCTATTTTGTTGCTTGACTTGGGAGTTAAGTCAGATCTTGACTCCTGTGAAAATGATGCAGCTCCTGCAGCACTTTAACAAATGAAGGAGAAAGGATGAGACTGGAGGAAAGGAAATGCTCTCTTTCCTCTTCCTCTTCCTTTATCATTGTTGTGGTTACTTTATTGCCTACAAAGCACTTTTACTTCATTGTATCACTTAAACATTATGACAGTTCAGTAACAAAAGTATTAATATCCCCATTTTATTGAAAGGAAAAGTTGAGATTAGGATAGTTAAGCTGTTACAGATGTAGCAGTGCTGATCAGTGAATAATTAGGATTAAGGCGATATTAAAGTAAACGAGTTATTTGTTCTCTGGCTACCCAAAAATATAGTCATGGACCTAGAGGCCCTCCAATACTTCATCTCATTTGATGGAAAATGAAACTTAAGACTGAAGTGGTCTAGTGGAGGCCAGTGTGGGGTTACTGAAAGAGCCTGGGCTTTGGGAAGTCCTGGTGAAATTTTACTTCTCTATTTATGTATTTGGAATTTTGGGCCAAACTTCACTTTCCATATTTTTAAAATGCAAGGTTGGACTAGATGAGCCTGAGAGCCCTCCAGCCTTGAATCCTCTGCTATCCATAGCTCAGATTTACTTATGCCTAAGGACTCTTTTTTTCTGTACCTCCTGCAGGTGGTAGTGGCTCATTTTGGGGGAATCCAGATTTTCAAAACATGATTCTCAAGAAGCTAGACTGGGAAAGATGAGTCCTGAATTGAACTTAATGGAGGCCAAATCCTTGAGACATTTTTAGACATTTTAATCACACAGGGAAACAGCCAAAACATTGGGAAGCCACTATTTACCCAGAAATTGTGATAATTCAGACATATGAATTTGGGATTGCTGTGAACATTCCCTTCTCAGACACAAAATACTAGTCCACCAAATGCCTTGCCAAGCCCAGAAACAGTTTTGAAGCAAAAAGATGAATCATTGGGAATCATTTCATCTCTTGCCTTCATTTCAACCATTTTATTCAGTGATGCTTTGTCCCTCAGAATCTCCTCCATCGACTTTTTCTCCTTCAAAAAAGAATCATTTGTTATCTTCTCACTATAATTAGATGGTTTGAAGGGGAAAAACATCAGACCTTCATAGCTGCCAGGCCTTGATTTATAGGAAAATTATTTATTCTAATTATACAGAATGATTTATAGCTTATGCAAGTATGTGATTTATTTCCAGACCACCTCTTTTATATGTAGGCTCCATTCTCTTAAGTTTTTAGTTTAGTGCTTCCTAGGAATGGCAATACCATCTAGATCAAGCTATTGGATTCCTTTTGCCATTCTCTTGATAGTGTAGAATAATCATGATATTCATTCATTCACTTGACAAAGTCATCAAGCAATTTCTGTACACAAGACACTGGGATAAATTAATGATGTGACCATCACTTATATATAGCGACATGGGGCAAGGCCCTGTAGCATCTATCTTGTGTTAGCCTCACAGCAGCCTTGTAAGGTAGCTAAAACAGTGGTTATTCTGAAAGTATTACAGTTGAGGAAACAGGCTCAAAGAGGGAAAGTGACCTACCCAAAGTCACTTAGAATTAAAATAGAAGAGTCCACTGGGAATAATCAATAATTCTTAGCAGTCAGAGTCAGCCTGCATGCAGTCACATATGCGTGTTTGTGTGAGTGTGTGTAGGGGTGGGTTGGGCATACCATCAGGGCTCTGAAAATTATTGTTTTCCTTTGTGAAGGGATGAAAAATATTCGATTTTCTTAAAATGGCTCCACATCTTATTTACCTGAACTCCACTTTATTTGTTTAATTTAAGGCATTGAAGGCTGGTATTAAAATATCAGTAGTCTTTGGAATGGAGGCACATCTTCATCTGCCATTTGTTATTCATTCATTCATTCACTCATTCATTTGTTTATTCATTCGTTTGTTTATTCATTTCAGCAAAACTTATTAGAAACTTTTCCAGTGCCTGGTCTTGGGCTCGATACCAGAAGAAGGGTACCAAAAGAGGGTGGCATTTATTGCAGAATGTGATAAAAGTGTCAGACATGGTCTCTCTCATCATGGAACCCAGCTTCCTGGCTTTAGCATTCCCATTTTACTAACCTGCTTTCATGTCGGAAAATGATGTTTTTTCTTTTCATTCTCGGATTGGGTATCAGGTCCAAATCTTTCCTGTTTCTTCCTCTGTGGGTACATGCCTGTGTTACCTTACTAGACATTGTGTTCTTTGAAATCCGGGATATGTATTTCATCTCTGTGTCTTCAGTGCCTGATAAATAGTAAGTTCTCAACAAGTATCTGATGTGGGGACAAAAAAATGCATTAATTTACTGTTAAAGTTACCTTTGCTTCTTCCCCTTAAATTTTCCTCCATTCTGGCCCTGACTTAGTTCCTTTTTGTTTTCTATTTGTGGCATTATATTTTCTGGTTTAATTTGTCTTTCTC
Source organism: Proteles cristata cristata (assembly GCA_017311185.1). Lineage (NCBI taxonomy): Eukaryota > Metazoa > Chordata > Mammalia > Carnivora > Hyaenidae > Proteles > Proteles cristata. The sequence goes on from JAESUZ010002165.1 coordinate 15,730, forward strand.
TTCTACTACACAGGGAATTTTTGGACAGTCTCTTAATAATCTTTGTATTCATACATATTTTTCCTCATTATGTTTACTGAGCACCTATTATATGTCAGCAGCTGTGCCAGATGTTGTGAGTTTAGCATTAAGTCCCACATAACCCTTGTCCTCAAGAAGTTATAGCCTTTAGCTTAAGCTCAGCACACAATAGGAGTCACTAAGTGTTGGATAAATGAGTGAAAAATGAATAAACATCTAAGTGAATGAAGCTACTTGTTAACTGTAGAGTGCTATATGGATATTAGTTATTTATACTCTAAATATGCTTAATTGAAACAAGGATCTGATCCATGTCCATTATAATCTTTGCAGACTCTTCTGTGCCACTTGTCTTTAAATGGATATGTGGCCCTCTCCCTGCTTGTGATTTGCTACTTGTCTAACTATTAGATTAGATAGACTCCTTTCCTAGCTTAAGTATTCCCCATCTCCTTTTCTGGCATTTTATTTCTTTACTAATAATATTTGACCTGTGAATGAGACAAAGCCTCAAAAGTAGCAATCAGAAAAATAAACATTTTTTTTTTACTTTAAAACAAAGCCAGTTTTCTCTAAAGATCCACTTGTAATAAGGGAAACTTAATGGACACCCAGCTTTAGAGTCCCAAATTTGTGTTTGAAAGAAAGTGAACAATGCTTTATATTTTTTCAATTCATGGTAAAAAGTAGGTTGATCATATAATTTATCTCCAAACCTGAAATTTTTGTGTAAAGTGGTACTATTGAAAATTATACCAGTATAATACACATAAACTAGGACTCTCCCTGGAAAACCATAATAGAATCTTTTCTTTAGTGGGTAATAGAGAGCACAGTGTTAAACATGGATCAGGGATTTGACCCCATGGGCCAATTTGAAAACAATCCTGACTCTAAAATTTACCATTAGTATAACCTTGGACAATTTACTTGAACTCTTTACATCCATTTCTCCATTTGTAAAGTGAAGCTACTAAGCCTGTCCCCTGTGTATATGGCATTAATTGAGATAACACATATAAAGCTACCTAACACAATATGACACATAGTAGATGCTCAAAGAATATTACTTTCATTTCTTTTTAATTCCCCTAATAGCAGCTTTGCCATTAATTCAATGTGCCATTAATTCTTGGACTACTTTCCCAATTTTCTTATCAGCCAAATGGCAGGATTGAAATAGATGATCTCTCTATACTCCAGTCATTTTTTTTCTTGATTTCTTAGAATAGCCAAATTTAAAACTACCTTGTTACCATAAACCTCCAAATTGTCTTGGGAATCTTGGTATCTGTAGAAGATGTCACAAGTATCCTTGACATGAGAAAACAGCCCCCAAAATGTCCAGCAGACCACCTATCATATCTTTTAGTTCAGAGATTATAATTTTTACATTAGGAGGCCCTTCCCAGCTCCTAGTCACATTCTGTACTCATCTCTCAGAATGAATATAGTCAAAGCTGATTAACTCTTGCATTTCTAACTCTGTAATATCACAGAAATTGGGATAGTCAAAAGTGACATGAAATACTCATTAATGCTTTTAATCCAAGCTGTAAGCTATTTATTGAATGAAGAAGAGCTTGTGGTGGCTGATTCTGAGAGTTCTCTTCCCCGTATTAAATAATCCAGATTCTTTAAACCAAAACTTTCTAAGGATATGCTGGCAGTTATTTAGTCACTGATAGATCCTCTTGCTGAATCTGATCAACTGGCCTTTATTTCATTTGAAATTCAGTAATCTGCTTCCCCACTCATTTTCTTACCAATCTGTCAACAAATCTTATTGATTCTATTTAGCATATGTTGAAACTGTCCCCTTTCCTTATTCTTTCTGCTTTATAGATGCATTTAGTCGAAATCAACAGTATTAACACTTATTACATGCTATGAACTAGGCACTCATTATATGCTGTTTTAACATCTGTTATGTGTTATGTGCTAGGCAGTGACGGTACAAAGATAAAAAAAAGTATGTGCCTCCAAGGAGCGATTGGTCATTTAATGATAGAGCTGGAAATAGCTGTAGCATTCAGCTAGTCCAGTTGCTTGATTATATAGACATGGAAGCTTAGATTCAGAAAGGGAAAGTGACTAGTACAAAATAGCACAGCTAATGAGCTGCAGAGCTAGGGCTAGGGCCCAGATTATTTTCATCCTCTCCCGCAAGAATCATTTCCCCTCTTATCACTGTAAACTTAAAAATAACCACTCCCGGGGCGCCTGGGTGGCTTAGTCAGTTAAGCGTCCGACTTTCGCTTAGGTCATGATCTCGCGGTTCGTGGGTTCGGGCCCCGCGTCGGGTTCTGTGCTGACTGCCAGCTCAGAGCCTGGAGCCTTTTTCAGTCTGTGACTCCCTCTCTCTCTGACCCTCCCCTGCTCATGCTGTCTCTCTCTCTCTCTCCTAGAAATAAATAAAACATTAAAAAATTAAAAAAAAATAACCACTCCTTATCACCATCATCACAGTTAATATTTTGTATAGTACTTTAGAGTTTACAGGTCCATACCAGTCATCTAATTTGATCCCTATAATGTTCTTACAAGCATTTATTGTTATTAATTATGGTAACTCTGAGTCTTAGAGAGGTTAGTTAACTTTTCTTCATATTTTTCCTCCCCATACAGAACTTCCTGCATTAGCATAGTAGTTATCATACTATGACAGACATGTGGTGGATCATAGAGATGTTTTAGACATGATCCCTGCTTTTGGAGAGTACAAAATAAGAGCATAGACTGAGAATAAGAGTAATGCTGGCTGTTGTATAAGGGCTTCCTGGAATGTTGTAACTTCTAAAGGTTGTTCTTTATGATGCCCCAATTTTTTTGTTGAAATGTTTAAATGTTTTATTTATTTTTGAGAGAGACAGACAGAGTGTGAGTGGGAGAGGGGAAGAGAGAGAGACACACACAGAATCTGAAGCAGGCTCCAGGCAGTTAGCACAGAGCCTGACAGGGGCTCCAGCTCACAAACCGTGAGATCATGACTTGAGCCACCCAGGTGACCCATGATGCCCTAATTTTTAAAACTACAACAATAAAAAATTGAAGTTAGTTATTTGTTTGTTTGTTTGTTTTGAGAGATAGAGAGTAAGCAGAGAAGGGGCAGAGAGATAGAGAGAATCCCAAGCAGGTCCCTGCTGCCAGTGCAGAGCCCGATGTAGGGCTCGAATTCACAAATTATGAGATGATGACCTAAGCCGAAATTAAGCCAGATGCTTAACTGGCTTAAGCCACATGAGTGCCCCAAAGTTAGTTATTTTTGATAAATCAATAATGAAATTTTTGCCAAAATTACTCAGGTCATTTCGGGAATATTGGAAGATAAAATTATCCAGAGTTAATGTTGGATTATACCATATATGTAGCATGGACTTACAGTGGGTGAAGACATTGAGGTCCAGATAGGGAGATGGCTTATTCAGGGATTTACAGCAGGAAATTGACAGGAAAAAGGTTAAAAATAAATGGTAGAAATCATTTAGAATGCAAAAATTGACTATAATGGCTTAAAATTTCTGGACAAGACCCGGAGTAGTTGTGATAATCAAAATAAAATGTACTTCATTAAACAGAAGCTCCCAAAACACCTCTTGAACCTCTCTAAATGGATGGCCCATGACCCTTGCAGCTGCTCAGGCATATGATGACCAATTATCTAAAATTTTAATCAAATTCTGGTGTGAAGGCAAAAAAGTTGACCTGGTGAGTGTCTGTTAAATTTCTTTTTTTAGGTCTGATGTTGGGAGATTTTTGATTATGAATTCAGTTTCTTTGCTGGTTATGGTCTGTTCCAATTTTCTATTTATTTCTGTTTCAATTTTGGTAGTTTGAGAGTTTTTCAGTTTCTTACAGATTGCTCAGTCTGTTGGCATATATTTTCATAATATTCTCTTATAATCATTTGTATTTCTGTGGTGTTGGTTGTGATCTTTCATTTGTGATTTTATTCATTTGTTGGCATATATTTTCATAGTATTCTCTTATAATCATTTGTATTTCTGTGGTGTTGGTTGTGATCTTTCATTTGTGATTTTATTCATTTGAGTCCTTTCTCTTTTCTTTAGATAAGTCTGGCTAGGGGCTTATCAATTTTGTTAATTCTTTTTTTATTAAAAATTTTTTTTAATGTTTTTATTTATTTCTGAGAGAGAGAGCAGGGGAGGGTTAGAGAGAGGGAGACACAGAATCCGAAGCAGGCTTCAGGCTCTGAGCTAGCCGTTGCAGAGCTGGAACCCCTGACCCGTGAGATCATGACCTGAGCTGAAGTCAGAGGCTCAGCAGACTGAGCCACCCAGGCGCCCCTAATTTTGTTAATTCTTTAAAGAACCAGGTCTTAGTTACATTGTTGTGTTCTACCATTTTTTGTTTCTTTATCATTTATTTCTGTTCTAATATTTATTATTTTACTTCTTCTACTGGCTTTAGGTTTTATTTACTGTTCCTTTTCTAGTTCCTTTAGGTATAAGGTTAGGTTTTATATTTGGGACCTTTTTTGCTTCTTGAGATAGACCCAAATTGCAATATACTTCCCTCTTAGGACTGCCTTTGCTGCATCCCAGAGGTTGGACTGTTGTGTTTTCATTTTCATTTGCTTCCATGTATTTTTTGTATCTCTTCTTTAATTTACTGGTTAGCTCATTCATTCTTTACTAGGATTTTTTTTTCTTTTTTCATTAACTATTATTCTTTTTTTTATTCAACTTAGTTAACATACAGTGTAGTCTTGGCTTCAGAAATAGAACTTGGTGATTCATCTCTCATAAATGACATTTAGTGCTAATCCCAAAAAGTGCCCTCCTTAATGCTCGTCATCCATGTAACTCATACCTCCATTCCCTGCCCTTCCAGCAACACTCAGGTTGTTGTCTGTATTTAAGAGTCTTGTGTTTTGCCTCCATCTCTGTTTTTATCTTGTTTTTCTTTCCCTCCCCTATGTTTATCTATTAAGTTTCTCAAATTCCACATATAAGTGAAACCATATATCTGTTTTTCTCTGACTGACTTATTTTACTTAGTGTAATATCCTCTAGTAACAATCCACATTGTTGCAAAAGGCTAGATTTCATTCTTTTTAATTGCTGAGTAGTATTCCATTGTATATACATACCACATCTTCTTAATCCATTCATCTGTTGAGGGACATTTGGGCTCTTCCAAAATTTGGCTATTGTTGAAAGAGCTGCTATAAACATTGTGGTGCATGTGTCACTTTGAATCAGCATTTTCATATCCTTTGTATAAAGTCCTAGAAGTGTAATTGCTGGGTGGCAGAGTAATTCTATTTTTTAATTTTTTGAGGAACCTCCACACTGTTTTCCAAAGTGGCTATACCAGTTTGCATTCCCAACAACAATGCAAGAGGGTTCCCTTTTCTCCACATCTTTGTCAACATCTGTTGTTTCCTGAGTTGTTAACTTTATCCATTGTGACAGGTGTAAGGTGGAATCTCATTGTGGCTTTGATTTGTATTTCCCTGATAATGAGTGATGTTGAGCATCTTTTCATGTGGCTGTTAGCCATCTGGATGTCTTCTTTGGAAAAGTATCTATTGATGCCTTCTGCCCATTTGTCACTGGATTATTTGGTATTTGGGTGTTGAGCTCGGTAAGTTTTTGTTTTGTTTTGTTTTGTTTTGTTTTTGAGAGAGAGAGAGAGAGAGAGAGAATGCACAAGGGAGGGGCAGAGAGGGAGGGAGACACAGAATGTGAAGCAGGCTCCGGGCTCTGAGCTGTCATCACAGACCCCAATGCGGGGCTTGAACTCACGAACTGTGAGATCATGACCTGGGGCTGAAGTCCAATGCTTCACTGACTGAGCCACCCAGGTGCCCCAAGCTTGGTAACTTCTTTATAGATTTTGGATACTAACCCTTTATCTGATATGTCATTTGAAAATATCTTCTCCCATTCTGCTGGTTGCTTTTTAGTCTTGTTAATCATTTCCTTTGCTGTGCAGAAGCTTTTTATCTTGATGAGGTCCCAATAGTCCCTTTTTGCTTTTATTTCCCTTTCCCCCAGAGACAAGTCAAGTAAGAAGTTGCTGTAGCCAAGGTCAAAGAGGTTGCTGTCTGTTTTCTTCTGTAGGATTTTGATGTTTTCCTGTCTCATGTTTAGGTCTTTCATCAGTTTTGAATTCAATTTTGTGTATGCTGGAAGAAAGTGGTCCAATTTCATTCTTCTGCATGTTGTTGTCCACTTGTCTCAGCACATTTGCTAAAGAGCCTGTCTTTCTTTTATTCCATTGGACACTCTTTCCTGCTTTGTCGAATATTTGTTAGACATATATTCGTGGATTATTTTCTGGGTTCTCTATTCTATTCCATTGGTCTATGTGTCTGTTTTTGTGCCAGTACCATACTACCTTGATGATTACAGCTTTGTAATACAGGCTAAAGTGGGGGATTTTGATGCCCCCAGCTTCGTTTTTTTTTTTCCACTTTTACTTTGGCTATTTGGTGGTTCCATACAAATTTTAGGATTCTTTGTTCTAGCTCTGTGAAGAATGCTGGTGCTATTTTGATAGGGATTGCATTGAATGTGTAGAGTGCTTTTGGTAGTATCGACATCATAACACTATTTGTTCTTCTGATCCATGAGCATGGAATATTTTTCCATTGTTTGTGTCTTCTTCAATTTCTTTTCATAAGCTTCCTATAGTTTTTAGCATATGGAACTTTTACCTCTCTCGTTAGATTTATTCCTAGGTATTTTATGACTTCTGATACAATTATAAGTGAGATTGATTCCTAGATATCTCTTTCTATTCTATTGTAGGATGTTCTTTAACTTCCATGTATCTGGGGCCTTTCCAATTTTTTCTTGTGATTGAGTCAAGATTCTTGAATTGTGATCCAAAAATATGCATGGCATGGTCTTTTTTTTTTGTACTTATTGAAGGCTGTTTTTTGACCCAGTATGTGATCTGTTGTGGAGAATGTTCTATCTGCAATTGAGGAGAATGTGTATTCTGCTGCTTTAGGATGAAAAGTTCTGAATATACCTGTTAAGTCCATCTAGTTCGATGTGTTATTCAGAGTCATTGTTTAATTATTTATTTTCTGCTTGGATGTTCTGTCCATTTATTTAAGTAGAGAATTAAAGCTTCCTACAATTACAGTATATTATAAATAAGTTTGTCTAAGTTTGTAATTAATTTATTTATGTATTTGGGTGCTCCCAATTGAGGACATAAATGTATATAATTGTTAGCTCTTCTTGATGGATAGACTCCTTAGTTAAGATATAATGCCCCTCTTTATCTCATTATAGTCTTTATTTTAAAATCTAATTTGTCTGATAGAAGTATGACTACTCTGGCTTTCTTTTGATGTCCATTAGCATCATAGATGGTTCTCCATCTCCCACTTTCTTTTTTTTTTTTTCACCTTTTCAGTTATTATTTATTTATTTATTACAAATAGTTTATTGTCAGGTTGGTTTCCACATAACACCCAGTGCTCTCCACAAGTGCCCTCCTCCATGCCCATCTCCCCCCTCCCCTCTACACCCATTAGTCCTCAGTTTTTTCTCAGCATTCAAGAGTTTCTCATGGTTTGCCTCTTTCCCTCTCCTCCACCATTTCCCCCTTCTTCTCCCCCATGGTCCTCCGTTAAGTTCCTCCTAATCCTCCTATACATGCAAACATATGGTATATGTCCTTTCTTTTGCTCTTCTTCTTATGTGACTCCTATGATAAGGATATTGTTTCATTTATTGGAATCGCTTAGTTCTCTAATTCTCCCTAGTAAATTCCTCCCCCCCCTTTTTTTTAGCTTCATTGTTTTCAATAATTTTATCTTCTATTTCACCTATTCTCTCCTCTGCTTCTCCCATTCTTCCTGTCACTGTATGTAGTTAATTTTGCATTTCAGTTATAGCATTTTTAATTCATAGTGACTAATTCCTTAGGTCTTTGATCTCAGCAGCAAGAATTTCTCTGATGTCCTCTATGTTTTTTTCACACCAAACTATTAGTATTATGACTGCTATTCTAAATTCTTGTTTAGATATATTGTTTAAATCTGTTTTGAGCAATACTCAGGCTGTGATTTCTTCTTGACCTTTGTTTTGGGGAGTATTCCTTTACATTATCATTTTGGCTAGTTTTCTGTCTTTTGCATGCTCTAAAATCTTACTATGTGTCCTGCACCTGAGAGTACTACTCTATTAGAAAGTGTCATACCCTGTTCAAGGCTTGTCACTTCAGGAAGTGTATGGTGTATGTTGCATACACTATTGGTGCATTTTGGCTTCTCTTTCCCACTGGTCAGTACTCTGCAGAGCTCCTCCATGCTTATAGTTGTTAAGTGTTTGGATCTTCAACCAGGTGTGCTTTGATTTGTTTGCTGAAGTAACCCTGAGGGGGTGGGGACAAGAAAAGATGGCCGGATAAGCCTGATCCCTTAAAAAGAGAGAAGGGAAAGGGAAGAAAAGAAGACCAAACTGAGGGTCAAAAAACTGTAAGTCTAAATCCAGAGAAAGAGAAAGGAAAATAAATAATAAGAAGAGAAAGATGCGGTGGAAAAAGAATAGACTAAAAATGCCTGATCAAATATGTATTTATATAATATTTATATATTATATATATATATACTTTTAATAAATGGAGATAAGTAATATACCTCATAGAGATTTAAAGTAATAGTCATAAAGATACTTTCTTGACTTAAGAAACAAGTGGAGGACCTTAGTGAGGATATATAAAATCATAAATATATGATTGTATATGTAGAAAATTATATAGATAATAGGATTATATAATAAAAATTGGCCAAAAACAAATCAGAAACTGTGAGAGTCGATCCTGCCAAGCTTTCATCCTTCAAAAATGGAAATCCTTCTGCCACTCCTCAGATCAATTTCCTGAGTGGTCCAAGTGATATGACATCAATAAAGCTGTGTTTGAGGGATGAGGAAAATCTTTGTTGAAAACACTTAGTCTGTTTACATACAGAGTGATTATTGAAAGGTATGAATTTAGTGCCATGTGTTACCTGTAGAGCTGGTGTTTCTTGTGATGTTCTCTAGTCCTTTCTAGTCTTTGTTGGTTTTGTTTTGTTTGTTTGTTTGTTTCTTTTCTCTACTCAAATAGTCCTCCTTAATATTTCTTGCATGGTGGGCTTTGTGATTACAACCTTCTTTAGTTTTTGTTTGTCTGGGGAACTCTTTATCACTCCTTCTATTCTGAATGACAGCCTTGCTGGATATACTATTCTTGGTTGCATATTTTCCCCCATTCAGCATGTTTAATATATCCTGACATTCTTTTCTGGGCTTCAAAGTTTCTGTGGATAGATATGCTGTGAACCTGTTATATCTTCCCTTGTAGGTTAAGGACCTTTTTCATTTGCTGCTTTCAGGATTCTTTCTTTTTTTGTGTATTTTGTATATTTGAATATGATGTGTCTTTGCAATGGCTAGCTTTTGTTGAATTTAATGGGAATTCTCTGTGCTTCTTGGATTTTGATGTCTGTGTGCTTCCCCAGATTAGAGAAGTTTTCAGCTAAAATTTGCTCACATAATCTTTCTGCCCCCTTTCCCCTCTCTTTATATTCTTGGCCTCCTATGATATGAATGTTATTAGTTTTTAATAAATCTCTGAGTTACATAAGTCTGCCTTTGTGGTCCCTGACTTTTGTTTTCCTCTTCTTTTCAGCGTCATTATTTTCCATAATTTTATTTCTATATTGCTAATTCAGTCTTCTGAACCATTCCCCTCATTTTTATCACCTCCTCTTGGGTTCACATGTCAGTTACAGCATTTTTAATTTAGGGCCAACTAGATTTTACTTATTTTATCTATGCAGGAAGGGATTCTCTGGTGTCTTCTATGCTTTTATCAAGCCCAGCTAGTATCCTTACAATCATTTTAAATTCTAGTTCAGACATTGTACTTATATCTGCACTTATTAGATCCTTGGCCATCATTTCCTTCCTTTATTTCTTCTGAGGCAAATTCCTCTGCCTAATCATTTTGGAGGAAGAAAAAAATAATGTAATGAAATAAACTCAAATAATAAAAATAAGATAAAATAAAATAAAAATCAAATAAAGGAAGCTATATGTCCTAGGTGTGTTTTGGTCTGCTTGTTAAGAGAAGCTTGGTAGAAAAATGAGAAAATAGAAACGTAGAGGGGAAAAAAAGTAAATAAAAATAAAATAAAATAAAATAAGAAATTTGACTTCTTGTACCCAAGAAACAAAAGAAAAACAAAAACAAAGACAGAAAAGAAAAAAAAAAAAAGCTGAACACATGAATAAACCAAAAACAAGAAAAAACCCCAAATGACACTAGATCCACTCTTTCTTAGAGCTTAAACTTTTTGCCACTTTGTGTTCAGTAGACTAAGTGCATGGAAGGAGTTTATGCTGGTCTCTGGGAAAGGGGGCCTGCTGCTGTAATTCTCAGGTCAAGTTGTCCTAGTGGATATGTGCCTGGAAGGGGCAGAGAGCAGGGCTTGATGTAATGGCTCCGTTCTCTACTTGATGGTGCTGTGTAGCTCACTGAAGTCAAACTGTGTTGGGCTAATGGTGAAAATGGCTTTGCCCCACTCTCTAGTCTCCAGAGCAGGAAGTTTGTAACCTCACAGACCTAAGATCAGTCACCGCTCCTTTGTCTCCCACTCCCATCAGCTCCCAGCCTTCACCCGTCTGTGTTTAAGCTGTCTGTGTACCATGTGGTACCTACCGCCAGTTTATCTTAGGCACAGTTGTGTTTCAAAACCCAACATTTTGGGGGCGCCTGGGTGGCTTAGTCGGTTAAGCGTCCGACTTTCGCTTGGGTCATGATCTCGCAGTTCGTGGGTTCGAGCCCCGCGTCGGGCTCTGTGCTGACTGCCAGCTCAGAGCCTGGAGCCTGTTTCAGTCTGTGACTCCCTCTCTCTCTGACCCTCCCCTGTTCACGCTGTCTTCCTCTCTCCTAGAAATAAATAAAACATTTAAAAATATATATATATATATTGCAAAACCCAACATTTTGGAGACCCTGCAGTTTCAGACCCACAGTGATACTCTTGGGGAGGGTCTTGCCATAGTGTGGCTGTTGCTGGCTTGTCACTGGAAATGGTCACAGGACCACACAGTGGGAACATATCATAGTTTATAGTATATCACAACACAGAGCTGGTGCCAGGTTTTGCTGCCCTCCTCTGGTGTCCTTGTTCCTGTGAATCAACGTGGTAGCCCAATGGTGCCCACAGGATCTTTTGCTTGCAGAGAGACCATATCACTTCTACCAAATGGACTCCAAGTAGGGGAAGTGCTTCTCCCCAAGCAACCCAGGGGATACCCACTCCCAGGACTCCTCACTGCTTCCTCCCCAGAGCACCACCAGGAGCTGACATCTGAAACTTCAGACTGTACTCTGCTGTTTATGAAAAACTGGCAGTATTGAAACCCTCTCCTTTTTCTTCCATCAATGGTTTTGGGGAACAGTTTTCTTGTGCAGAACCCTCACATGTTTTCACATTAAGACCCAATGTATTGCTCTTTCGCTCTTTCTCCACCTCTTTTTCTCCTCTCCGTGAAAAAGTTTCCCCCTCTGCAGCACCACAGCTCTTGTCTCCCTTAATTCACCTCTCCACACCATGTACCTGTAATAATCTCTCCCTCCAATCATGAAGATTGTTCTGTTAATTCTCAGATCCATTTCCTAGGTGTTTGAAATGGTTTGATGTTGATCTAACTGTGTTTTAGGGACTAAGCAAGCCCTGGGTCACCTTGCTACTCTGCCATCTTAACTTTTCCCCTTAGGACTACACTTTCAAGAGCAGAAGATGTAGATGACTTTTCTAGTTCATAGAAACAGAGAGACCTTTACAAAATGAAGAGACAGAAGGGTATATCTCAAATGAAAGAACAGGACAAAATCACATCAAGAGAGCTAAATTAAATGGAGATAAGTAATATACATGATAGAGAATTTAATGTAATAGTCATAAAGATACTCACTTGACTTGAGAAACAAGTGGAGGACCTTAGTGAAAACTTTAGCAAGTAAACAGAAAACATAAAAAACAAAATAAAAAAAACCAATTGGAGATAAAGAACTTAACCAAAATTAAAAATATATGAGGTGGAATAAATAATAGACTAGTGCAAACAGAAGAACAAATTGACAACCTGGAGAACAGAGTAATGGAAAGCAATCAAGCTGAAGAGAGAAAAAAATATAACAACAAAAAATGAAAACAGACATAGAGAACTCAGCAGCAGCATCAAGAACATTCCAATTGTAGGGACCCTGAAGTAGAAGAGAAAGAAGAGGGAACAGAAATTTTATTGAAGAAATAATAGCTACAAAGTTTTTGAATCTGGGGAAGGTGACATCAATTCAGATCCAGGTGACAAGGAGAGTCCCCAGCAAAATCAACCCCTATAAGATATTCACTTCAGACCTAAAAAGGAGTAACCATTTATCATGCAAACTGAAGTGAAAAGAAAGATAGCAATACTTATATGGAATAAGTGTACTTCAAAACAAAGACTATAACAAGAAGCAAAGAATGACACTATACAATCATAAAAGAAATAAGGCAGAAAAACATATAACAATTCTAAATATTTATGTACCCACCCTGGAGGAATGGAAATACATAAAGCAGCTAATAACAAACATAAAGGAAGTAATCAATAGTAATACAATAATAGCAGGGGACTTTAACACCCCAGTTAAATCAATGGATAGATCATCCAAACAGAAAATCAATAAGGAAATTGTGGCTTTGAATGACATGGGTCCAGATTACTCTAACAGATGTGTTAAGAAAATTTCATCCTAAAACAGCAGAATATACATTCTTTTTAAAAGTACATGGAATATTCTCTAGAAGAGATCACATATTACACAATAATACTAATCTCAACAAATTCAAGAAGAACAAAATCATACCATGCATCTTTTCTGACCACAATGCTATGAATCTAGAAATCAATTCCCCCTCCAAAACAAAACAAAGCAAAACAAATCAAATCAAAAACAACACTGGAAATGACACAAATGCAGGGACATTAAATAACATGCTACTAAACATACGCTAGTGCAGCTCAATAGCAGACTAGATGAAACAGAACAACAGATCAGTAAGGTGAAAGATAATCCATTGGAACTCACCCAGACAGAACAGCCAAGAAAAAGAAGAAGGAGGAAAAAAAAGGAGGAGAGGAAAGGGGGAAGAAAAGAAAAGAGAAGAAGGGGGAAGAATGGGAAAGATGGAGGAAACTTAAGAGAGTCATGGAACAACATCAAGCAGTATAAAGTTTGCTTTATAAAAGTCCCAGAAGTAGAAGCAAGAGAAGGGCAGAAGATTTATTTGAAGAAATAATGGCTGAAAACTTCCTAACCTAGGAAAGAAACAGATATCCAGGTTCAGGAAGCCAATAGAGCCCTACAATAAAATGAATCCAAAGAGATCCACACCAGAACATTATAATTAAAATGTCAAAAGTTAAAGACAGAAAATCTTGAAAGCACCAAGAGAAAATCAACTTGCTATGTACAACCAAAACCCCATAAGGCTTTTAGCAGACTTTTCAGCAGAAACTTTGTGAGCCAGAAGGGAGTATACATATTCAAAGTGCTGAAGTGAAAAGATCCCAATGAAGAATTCTCCACCCAGAAAGGTCATCATTCAGAATTAGAGAATAAAGAATTTCCCATAAGCAAAAGCAAAAAGGATTTGATCACTACTAAACTGGGCTTACAAGAAGATATTCATATCTTACAAGAACCGATATGAGAAATGTTAAAGAAATTTTATTAAACTGAAAACTAAATGGCACTAATGGAAAATTAAAACTCTCAATAGAAAAGGTAACGATATAGTAAAGGGAGTGGTGAAATCACTTATAAAGCTAGTATGAAAGTTAAAAGACAAAAGTAGTAAAATAAACCAAAACTACAATAATTAATTAAGATATACATAAAATAAGAGGAAGTAAAATGTAACATTGAAAGGAAAGCACTGTGTGTGGGGGGGTTAAAACTATAGAGTTTTGGAAGGTGTTCAAATTTAAGTTTCTATTAAACTAAAAGAGTCTGTTTCATATGTATATAATGATATATATGAACTACATGGTAACCACAAACCAGAAACTGATAGTAAATATACCAAAAAAATGAAAGGAATCTAAACATAACACTAGAAGAGTTTATCATATCATAAGGTAAGAGAGAAAGAGAAGAAGAAACAGAAAGGACTGTATAAAATGGCCATATGTACCTATCAATAATTACATTAAATGTACATGTACTAAATCCTCCAGTCAAAAGATATATGATGCCTGAATGGATTAAAATTTTAAAGAAAACAAAAAGCAAGACTCATTTATATACTACTTACAAGAGACTCACTTCAGAAGTAAGGGCACACACAGACTGGAATGGAAGATCTGAAAAAATATATTCCATGCAAATGCAAACAGAAAGAAAGCTGGTGTAGCTTTATTCATGTCAGATATATAGACTTTAAAATAATGACTTTAATAAAATAAATACAGATGGGGTAATACATAATGATAAAGTGGTCAAAAGAGCAAGAAAATATTACATTTAGAAATATATTTGCACCCAACATAGAATACCAAAATATATAAAGCAAATATTAAGCAAATATTAACTGTGGCGCTTGGGTGGCTCAGTTGGTTGAGCATTCGGCTTTGGCTCAGGTCATGATCTCACGGTTCGTGGGTTCGAGCCCTGCGTCTGACAGCTAGCTCAGAGCCTGGAGCCTGCTTCAGATTCTGTGTCTCCCTCTCTCTCTGACCCTCTCCTGTTCTCTCTCTCTCTCTCACTCTCAGAAAAAAAAATTAAAAAACATTAAAAAATATTAACTGACCTAAAGTGAGAAATTAAGAGCAATACAACTACAGTATGAGATTTTAGCAGCCCACTTGCATCAATAATAGATCTTGCAGACAGAAAATCAATAAGGAAACATTGGCCTTAAATGACTTATTAGACCAGGTAGACTTAAAGATGTATAGAAAACATTTCATCCAAAAGCAGCAGACACCTACACTTCTCAAGTATGTATGGAATATTCTCCAATTAGATAAAATATTAGAGCACAAAATAAGTCTCAAAAAATTCAAGAAGATTCAAATCATATCAAGCATCTTTCCCACTGTAATTTTTTCCCAGTATAAAGCTAGAAATTAATTACAAGAAGAAAACTGGAAAAACTACGAACACATGGAAATTGAACAACCTGTTACTGAACAACTATTGCATCATAGAAGAAATCAAGGAGACATAAAAATATTATAGAGATAAATGAAAACAGAAATGTGACATAGGGAAGTCTGTGGCAACAGGAAAATCTGTGTGATACAGAAAAAGTAGTTCTAAGAGAGAAGTTCATTGCAACACAGACTTACCTCAAAAAAGAAAAATCTCAAAGAGTTTAACCTTACACCTAATGGAACTAGAAAGAAAAAAAATGAAGCTTAAGTTAGTCGAAGGAAGTAAATAATAAAGATCAGAGTGGAAGTCAATGAAATAGTGACTAAAATGATAATGGAAAAGATCAGTGTAACTGGGAATGGGTTCTTTGAAAAGATAAGGAACATTGACAAACATTTAGCTACAGTCACCAAAAAAAAAAAAGAAAAGAAAAAAAAAAGAAAAGAAAAGAAAGAAAAAAAAAGAAAAGGGCTCAAATAAAATCTGAAATTAAAGAGAAATTACAGCCAGTACCACAGAAATACAGAGGATTATAAGAGATGACTATGAACCATAATATGCGGACCAACTGGATAATCTAGAAGGAATGGATAAATTCATAAGAAGCCAAAAAATTTCTGAGACTGAATTAGGAAGAAAAGAAAATCTGAGTAGAATGATTACTTACGGAGATTGAATTAATAAAGCCTCCCAACAAACAGAAGTTTAGACAGGTTTACTGGTAAATTCTGCCAATAAATCAAAGTGGATTTAATTAGGAAGTTGTTTGGTGCTATTATCAGGAAAAAAGGGGACCATTGTGCTCTGTTGGTGGGAATGATGGTGCAGTCAGTATGGAAAACAGTATCTAGGTTCTTCAAATATTAAAAATTGAACTATCACATGACCCAGCAGTTCCACTCCTGGGAACTATGTGAGGAAAAGGAAAATTCTAATTCGAAAAGATAAATGCCACCCCTATGTTCACTGCAGTATTATTTACAATAGCCATAATATGGAAACAGTTTATGTGGCCATCAATGGATGTATGGATAAAGAAGATGTATATATACAGCTATAACAAAGAATAAAATCTTGACATTTGCCACAAAATGGATGGAACTTGAGGGTATTATGCTAAGTGAAAGAAAAGTAGATGGAGATGGGCAAATACCACATGATTTCGCTTATGTATGGAATCTAAAACACAAAACAAAGGAAAACAAAACAGACTCACCGATACAGAAAACAGTTTAATGGTAGCCTTTGGGAAGGTTGATGTTTGGGGATGAAATGGATAAAGGGCATCAATAACTAAAAACTTCCAGTTATAAAATTATTAAATCATGGTGTTATAATGTACAGCATGAGAGATATAGTAATAATAATTGTATTAACTCTCTTAAAAATTTTAATGTTTATTCATTTTTGGGGAGGGAGAGAGTAGGGGAGGGCCCGAGAGAGGGGGAGACACAGAATCTGAAGCAGGCTCCAGGCTCTGAGCTGTCAGCACAGAGCCCAACACAGGGCTCAAATTCACAAACTGTGAGATCATGACCTGAGCTGAAGTTGGACACTTAACCAACTGGGCCACCCAGCACCCCATAATTATATTAACTCTTTATGGTGTTGAATAATGACTAGACCTAAAGGTCAAATTATTATTTGTATAGCTGAAACTAACATAATATTGTATGTAAATTATATTTCAATTAAAATTTTTGAAACAAAAAAAGGAATATATTACCTACTTTAGAGGCTTGATTATGCCAGAAAATACCTTCGTTCATATCCTGGCACAGAGAAAACACAAAATAAATATTGGCCAATGTGATTCTATATGTTTTGTGTTGCCGGATACTAAATTCATGTTTCTTCATGTATATCATACTGTTCAGCAAATTACTTTGGCTTTAATAACATCAGGTACATACAGCAACCACTTATTTTTCACTGTATAGTTGACTCAGGCCTTATGACTAGGACTATGTTACGCTCACTCCTATAACCTTCACTCATCTTTCTAACAGCCAACAAATATTGTTCACATCAACTTCTTTAGTACTTAATGAATTGAATTCATTTGATGAAGCACACAGGCAATTAGTTATATAGTATAATTTGGGAGACACAAGAAACCTTCCCAATCCTAACCCAAATCATCTCTTAGTGATAAAGTTCCACTCTAAAATAATAGTCTTAAGATTGGAAAGGATACTGGAAATCATGGATATATTCATGAAGTGCTTTCCACTAGATGGATAGACTATCTTCTATAATGCCCAGCCTCTGTCTCAATTATAGGAAAGTCTTGACCTCATAAGGCTGCCTCTTCCACATGTGGCTCCTTTTTTGGTAAAAAGGTTACTAACAATATTGACTTGGAATCAGCCTCCCATCACCTCCAGATATATAGTAAACTTGAGAAGCTGTGAATAGTAACTGTGCAGTGGAGCACCTTCTTCAGAAGTTTGTTTTTTCTCTGTTTGCCATCTCAGTGCTCTGATAGTTCCCCTTTTCCCCTCAACTTATGGAATATCATTGTCTGGCTGGGTGAGGGGTTTTCCTGCCTTCTGTCACTAGTTTCTGTAGTGTTTCTTAAAAATTCTATCTCCTGAATTTCTCGTTGCCAAGAGATGGAAGAAACTTTCACTTTTTACTTTATTCTCAAATGATTCTTCCATGCTGGCTAGTTTGAACAGAGGTACCGGAATTAAGTAGACCCTAGTAATCTTAATGATCAACAATAAGTTTTAGAAGTGTAACGGACTGGTCATTTTTAATTTAGAAAGCCCTGAAAGAAACCAATGTGGGTGGTAGGAAACCTGGGTTCTAGTCTAGCTCTGTCTTCCTTTTTTTTTTTTTTAATTTTTTTAATGTTTTATTTATTTTTGAGAGAGAGAGACAGCATGAGCAGGGAAGGGTCAGAGAGAGAGGGAGACACAAAATCTGAAACATACTCCAGGCTCTGAGCTAGCTGTCAGCACAGATCCTGATGCGGGGCTTGAACCCATGAACTGTGAGATCATGACCTGAGCTGAAGTCAGAGGCCCAACTGACTGAGCCACCCAGGCGCCCCTCTGCCTTCCATTTTTAATGTAACCTTGGGAATGTCTGTCTTCTTATAGGCCTCAAATCCTTTATGTGAAATGCTTGAGAGTGAATTTAATATTCATTATCCTTCTCTGATTCTATGGACAAGGTTTGAAGAATTTTTGAATTTTTCATGCAGCCTCGTTAATTAAATGTTTTTTATCTGATTGGGAACATTTGAGGAGGCTGTAACTTTTTTTATTGTTTCATTTATGGTCAAACTCTGACATAAAAGAAAATGAGAAATTTTAGTGGCAACATATCATTAACTTTATTGCTCTGAAAATATGAGAAAGATTCTATTTTATTTATATTATCATTTTCCTTGCTGTTAGCTAAAGTTGACTAGAGAGGATAAGGTAGGATCAAGTGGAGAGGGCTAAGGTTCTTATTTAGGATTATTTCTGGAAAGATGTCTTTGCTAGTTACCATATCATCTCATAACTTAGTAGTTGGGTAGCCATACTGACTCTACAGTACATCTGCTGTCTGTGAAAGAATCATCATAAAGAGTATATTAATGGGATAGTATTTGCCAATTTCTGATTGGAATTTAACAGTTTTATTTTCCCATTGTTAATTGCTTATGAAGGATAGAACATTTAAAAATCACATCTTAAAGAATGTGTCAATGAGTGGTGACACTGTATAGATAGTAGCTCTTAAGAAAATGTTCTGTTTGGTGGCCTTAGCAGCTTTATTCCATCTGTGTAGTCTCGTTCATTTGTCTTTTATTTATAAACATTTATTAAGAACTGGTACTTGTTATGCTCATTACTAGATGCTATAGATAGAAAGATGAAAATGGAAGGGCTAATTGATCTTAAACTGGACTGTTTTTTGGCATGTGTCCTTCACAGGAGCATCTACTCTGTGCCTGACTATGTTAGTGGCAATGAGGGGTGGTAGAAATCATTGCCATTGAGAATCTTGGGAGTGCTCCCCCCTGTGTCTCCACTGCATACATAGCATGGTATCTGGCACAGAAAAAATCACTCAGCAAACATTTGGGAAAGGGAATGAATGCGTGAGTAGCTATTCCTTTAGATGATCCTTGTCCTGTTTGTTCCAGGAACTAATCTTTAATACATAACCAGAGATCTCTCCATCAGAAGAGAACATGTTTTATGTAAGAAGTGCTAAAATAGACACATGTGCATGAAAAGAGAACAATTATTTCTGTCTTTTAAGACATTAGGGAAGGACACTTCAAGTAGATAAAATGACATGAGAAAATATAGACAACGTTAAGAGCACATGCTGTGTGCTTAGGGACTACTGAGTCTTCGTGTAATCATAGGGTGGACATAGTGGAAGGGATGACAGATGGGAGTATAGCAGGGAATATCTCAGAAATAGAGATTACACAGAGTTTCAAATGCCATATTAAGGAGCTTGACCTTGAGTCAGTGAGTGATAGGAATATATTAAAGATTTTTTAAGCATAGGAATGTCATATTTTTATTTGTGTTTTACAGTTCACTCTGGTATCATTGTGAAAGATGGATTGGAATAGGGCAAGACTGGAGGAAGGGAAATCATTCATCTAGATGAAAGGTAGACTAGAACAATAACAGTCGGTATGGAAGAAATGGACTCTACCTTGAGTTGGAAGCATAATCAAATGGAAGATTTGGGCTGAAGAGAAATTGAATGTGTTTTTGGACTGATGTGGAAGAAGTAATGGAGGGTACATGATGGAAAATTGATGAA
The DNA here is from genome assembly GCA_017311185.1 of Proteles cristata cristata. Lineage (NCBI taxonomy): Eukaryota > Metazoa > Chordata > Mammalia > Carnivora > Hyaenidae > Proteles > Proteles cristata. The sequence goes on from JAESUZ010002165.1 coordinate 35,722, forward strand.
CAAAAGTGCATGATGCCTGGTAGAGACTGGAAGAATTAGAGTCCAGAATATAGGATGAAGGGTTAGTACCGGGCAAAGGAGAAAAGAGAAGGATGTGATCCCAATTTTGTCTCTTATTGTGTGTCTATGGGCATCATTATCTTTTGCACTTGTTTTTTTTTTTTAAATGTTTTATTTATTTTTGAGAGATAGAGATAGAGACGGCGTGAGCAGGGGAGGGTGAGAGAGAGAGGGAGACACAGAATCCAAAGCAGGCTCCAGGCTGTGAGCTAGCTGTCAGCATAGAGCCCGATGCGGGGCTCGAACCCAAGAACTGTGAGATCACGACCTGAGCCAAAGTCAGACACTTAACCGACTGAGCCACCAGGCACCCCTGCACTTGCTTGTTTAGCCACCCGTTTTCCCTACCAGCTGTACCTTTGAGTTCTTTCAAATGAGTACTATTTAGGCACACAAATAGGTTATATCATTTTTTCTCCCACTCAGTAATAGTCTTTGAACACCTGCTCTGTGAAAATCCCCATACTGGCAACTGAAGGTGTAGCAATGAATCACACCTCGTCTCTGTCCCTAGAAGCTGCTGTCTACAAGGGAAGATGGTTGTATAAACAAGTCTATTAACTAAAGTGTTACAGGTGCATTAACAAAAGTTGGAAGTAATTATTTCTACCTGAATGGGGGAAGGTTGATCTGTTTGACCTGAAGTTTGAAGGTGTGGCTGGCTTGAATATTAAAGTTTAGGATAATGTGTTTGGCAGGATTCTGAGATGCTCTCTATCCTCTTGTGATATACCTGCCCTAGAGAATTCCCTCTCCTTGAGTATGGGTGGAATCTGTGTATCTGATGGGAAATCACTTTCCATGATTATGTGAGTTTATAAGGCAAATGAAACTCTTAAATTTGGGTTTAGAGGTCATAGATAGAGAAAGTCAGAGATTCAAAGTACTATGAGAAGGATTTGACGTGCTGCTATCAGCTTGAAGGTGGAGGGTGCCATGTGGAAAAAAAATGTTGGTGGATACTTGTAGAGCAGCCCACAGCTGACGACCAGCAGGGAAATAAATACAATAGTTCTACAACCACAAGGAACTGAATTCTGCCAGAGACAAGAATGAGTCTGGTTACAGATTTTCCCCCAATGCTTCTGGTCTATGTGATTTCAGCCTTTTGATACTCATGCAGAGATTGCAGCCATGCCATACATCAGACATACAGAACCATGAACTAATACATGAATGTTATATTAAGCTGCTGTGTTTATGGTGGTTTGTTACACAGTAATGGAAAACTAATACAGATGGCTTTGCATCTGAATCTGCCCTAGTGACACTTGGAGACTTGTTTTTTATAGAGCGATCTTAGAATTGGGCAGATTTACTGGTTTATTATTTTTTTTCTTGCAGATTATTTCTATTACACAGATACCTCATCAAAAACTTCTTTTTGAAATAATAGTTACACAATTAAAGATGTTCACTTTGTCTGTTATTGCCTTCTATAGGCTTTGAAGACTCTATATGTTAAATGAATAAAGGAATTACCCCAGAAAACATTTCTGAAAGATCTGAAAGAAAACGGATTAATTTTTTAAGCTATATGGAGAACTACAACCACTTATGTAAGACTTTATGGTCAGTCTAGAGCTTTGGCTGGTATTACATAATCTGTGTTATTTCCCATCTTGGAATCTTTCTACTTTGCCTACCTTTAAATATTAGTCTTTAAAAAAATAAATGTTAGTGATTCTAGGGATTCTATTCTGGGATTCCTGCTCTCCTCACTTTATCTCTTTCTCCTGAGTGTTATCTAATACCATGGCTTATTGTTGTGTTTTTTTTTTTTTTTTTTAATTTAACTCCAGCATAGTTAACATACAGTGCTATATTATTTTCAGGTATATAATATAGTGATCCAACACTTCCCTACATTAGTCACTGCTCCTCAAGACAAATGCACTCTTAATCCCTTTCACCTATTTCACCCATCCCCCCACCTACCTCCCCTATGGTAACCATCTGTTTGTTCTCTATAGTTAAGAGTCTTTCTCTTTTTTTCTTTGTTAATTTATTTTGTTTCTTTTTTTTTTTTAATGTTTTATTTATTTCTAGGAGAGAGAGACAGCGTGAGCAGGGGAGGGTCAGAGAGAAAGGGAGTCACAGACTGAAACAGGCTCCAGGCTCCGAGCTGGCAGTCAGCACAGAGCCCGACGCGGGGCTCGAACCCACAAACGCGAGATCATGACCTAAGCGAAAGTCGGAAAGTCAGACGCTTAACCGACTAAGCCACCCAGGCACCCCTTTGTTTCTTAAATTCTACATATGAGTGAAATCACATGGTATTTATCTTCTTGGACTGGCTTATTTCACTTAGCATTATATTCTCTAGATCCATCCATGTTGTTGCAAATGACAGGATTTGATTCATATATATATGTATATACATACCAGATTTTCTTTATATGTTTATCTATCCATTGACACCTGGGCTGCTGCTTCTATAATTTTGGCTATTGCCAGTAATGCTCCCGTAAACTGATCCCTTTGAATTAGTGCTTTTGTATTCTTGGTAAATTCCCAGTAGTGCAAGTACTGGATCATAGGGTAGTTCTATTTTTAATTTTTTAAGGAACTTCTATACTGTTTTTCCCAGTGTCTGTATCAGTTTGTATTCCACTAACAGTGCACAAGGGTTCCTTTTCCTCTACATATAATGACATGGCTTTAATGGCCATTTATTAACTGATGACTTTCAAAATTCTGTCTCTGGCTTTATATCAGAACCTGAATAAAACCAGGATTTAAATAGAGACCTTAGATTTCTAAACGAGTCTCTTCTCCCTTGATTATTCTTCTACAGAGACTCCTAAATTGAGAAGGGGATCTCTAGGGAAGAAAAATTAATATTTTGTTTTACCAAACATTTTAATTTGAAACCAAAGTTATTCTTGGAAGATGATTAGTAAAGGTTTCAAGGGTGTAGGACTAGCTGACAGCAAGGTAGGGTAACCAGTCTGCTGGGAATAGATTCCATGACATTGCCTATAATCTTTATTTCAAAATTATTCTGTAGTGTCCCTTAGTCTCTGACTTAAAATTTATATTTGGGGTTTTGAGGAAGGAATGAAGAAACCTAAGATTACCAATTTGACCAAGAGGTGATGCTGGAGTAATGAATAATGAGGCAGACAGTGCTTTTAAGAATTTACATGTCATAAATACCAGAGAGGGACTTGTCCTCTGGGAATGAATAGGTGAAGCCAGTTAAATACAGAAATTTTAAAAGTATAGGTTGATTTTTTTCAAGGAAAACCCACCATACAACCTTTTGCACATGTGTCTGCAGATCTGTGGCAGCAACTCCTCCTAATGTTAATGGCCTTCTCCCACAGAAAAATTCTCTACGGATTTCACACCAATAGCAATATCCTGTCCACTAGAAAACACAGTTCCTGGGGCACCTGTGTGGCTCGGACAATTACGTGTCCGACTTCAGCTCAGGTCATGATCTTGTGGTTTGTGAGTTTGAGCCCTGCATCGGGCTGTGTGCTGACAGCTTGGAGCCTGCTTTGGATTCTGTGTCTCCCTCACTTTCTGTGCCCCCCCCATTCTCTCTTTCTCTCTCTCAAAAATAAATAAACATTTGGGGCGCCTGGGTGGTGCAATCAGTTGAGCGTCCGACTTCGGCTGAGGTTATGATCTCACAGTTCATGGGTTTGAGCCCCATGTTAGGCTCTGTGCTGACAGCTAGCTCAGAGCCTGGAGCCTGCTTCAGATTCTGTGTCTCCCTCTCTGACTCTCCCCTACTCATGCTGTCTCTATCTCTCTCTCTGAAAAGTAAATTTTAAAAACATTAAAATAAATAAATAAACATTTAAAAATTAAAAAAAAGAAAACATAGTTCCTTTCATAATGTTTCATCTGCATAATGTACACTATATAAAATACTATATATATGCTATTTATAGTATTAACAATATAGTATATCATGTATACATAGTATAGTTTAAGAACATATATAGATTATGTGTTAATCACATTTAATATGTCATCTATGAATAAATTTAAGTTTTAAATTATAAGTATTTTTTTCATTTTAATAATCTTCATTGTAAATATTTATCAATCTAGTATATCCTCACATTAAATACCCTACTTCAGTCTTAAATAGTATTTCTCTTAACTTTCAACCACATACTTATTTTTTTTTAGTTTATGTATTTATTTTGAGAAACAGTGGGGGGCGAGTGGGGGAGGGACAGAGAGAGGGCGTTGGAAGATATGAAGCACGCTCCACACTGTCAGTGTTGAGCCCGATAAAGGGCTTGAACTCACAAGCTGTGAGATGGTAACCTGAGCTGAAGTTAGATGCTTACCTGACTGAGACACCCAGATGCCTCTGACCACATATTTAAAATTACCTTCAGTTTACCTGTTTTAAATCCCTGTCTTATTATTTTCTATCTTACATGGATAGAAATTGAATTCTATTTATTCTTAAATTGAAGCTATTTATTTATTCTATTTATTTTTATATTGAAGTATAATTAACATACAGGATTATAGTTTCAGGTGTACAGTATCATGATTCAACAATTCTGTACGTTACTCAGTGCTCACCAAGAAAAGTGCACCTAAGCCCCTTAATGTATTTCACCTATCTGCCCCCTCCCCATCTCCCCTGTAGCAACCACCTGTTTGTTTTCTGTATTCAAGAGATTGCTTTTTTTGTCTGTCTCTTTTTTTCTTTGCCTTTTGTTTGTTTTTTTTTCTTAAATCCCACATATGAATGAGATCATAAGGTATTTGTTTTTCTCTGACTGACTTATTTCACTTAGCATTATACCCTTGTAGTCCATTCATGTTGTTGCAAACGGCAAGAACTCAAAAGTACTTTTGCAACTGATACGAGAAAAAGAAATAATCTTGTTAAAAATGGACAGAGGATCTGAGTAGACATTTTTCCAAAAAAGACATAAAAATGGCCAACAGACAACTAAAAATGTACTCATCAGGGAAATGCAAATCAAAACCACAATGAGATATCTCACCTTATCCTTGTCAGAATGACTTGAATCAAAGAGATAAGAAATAACAAGTGTTGACAAGATTGTGGCTAAAAAGGATCCCAGTTGAATTTTAAATAACATGGATTTTAATTTTCCTATCTCAGTCGTAAATATATTCTATTGCAAATCTTCATTTCAGTTTAAATAACCTTCACCATAAAACCATTTATAGAGGATCTCCCCTGCTTTAGGTTGCTAGTATTCTTCCTTCCCTTCTGTTAATGATATTTTTACCTTTGCAGAATAGTTCTTCCCTCAGGCTTTGTGGTTTCAATGGATTTTTCCATTTTGATTTTGCACCCCTTCAAGCAGAGACTACCATTTAACTCCAGATTCACCTATCATGGTTCCTCATCTCTTTGGCCACAATGCTAAGTTCATGGGCAGGCAAGTGACACATGTCGGAAGGACCATTAAGAGTTCTCTCTTGGGATTTTTTATTCCATAAATGGAAAGGAGAAGTCTTTCTTTCTCTCTGAAGTATAAGCCATAAAGGATGGATCCCTGGAGCTGCTGACACTTGCATTTCCTTCCTCATGAAGGAGACTGAGAGAATGAGTTCTATATAGAGACAGAATCTGAAATGAAAGAAAGAGAATTTTGAGGGCATAGTTTGAAGCCTGATCCAGTTCTTCAATTTGTTCATTCTAATTATAAGAGCCAATAAGTATTCTTATTTAAAGAGTTGGTAGTTGGCTTTCTATCATATGCAAATGAGTTCTGAATAATACACATGTATTAATCTTAAAGATATTTTCCAAACTTAGATCTCTTATTTGAGGTTTTGTTCTGGACCTGACCTTAGGACTATGCTAATGGTGAAAGTTATTTTAAACTAAAATATTGATTTGAAATAGAGCATATTTAAGGGAATTGTTACTTGTATCCATTGGTAACAGAGTTAGGAACAGAATAGAACATGTTCCTGAGTTTCAGACTCCAGGTGTAGTCATATTTAGGGGCATATGAATGCAAAACTATTTGATACTGAGCCTGTTGTGGTTCATGTAAGAAAGCAGGTCCAACTCTGTCTCCAGTTTTCTGTGGGAATTTGGACAAGTCCTTTTCTCCTGTGGTTTCAGTTTCTCTTTCTAGAAAATGAAGTGGTTGGACTTGATTTTCTCTTCCAGCCCTAATAGTCTGAGATTTTGTTACCTAGACTGCTTCCTGTGCAGAAAGGTGGAGATGCTGACAGTATTACCTGGCAGACTAGGCATTGACAGAAGCTGAGTTGACTTAAAATCTACTAAGTTCAGAGGATTTTTGAAGTATACTGTCTCAAAAGATTTTTTGCATCTCCATTTTGAAGGTTTTGTAAAATAAGTTATACTATGAGTCACATTCCAGTGTACAGAAGCTTCCTCAGAATAAAAGCAACTTTGGAAACTTCAATATATTCTCAAATAAATTGACTTCGTATATTTTGTGTGTGTATATATATTTATGTATGTATATATATATAGTGTATATATGTATATATATATAGTGCATATATGTATATATATACATATATACACTATATAAAAATACACACACACACACACATATATGAGTGAGAGAGGGAGGTGCATTCAGACTGACATTTAATTTTGCTCCAACTAAAATTTATGACTATTTCATAAACCTTCAAGAATCACCAATTTGTAAATGTCTCCATGTTTTTGCTCATGATATTCCCTCTGTTTTGAATAGTCTTCCTACTTTCAACCACCATCAAATCTTACATTGTTGAATTCTTCATATTTCATTGTTGCCTGCTTTTCCCACTAAACCATGAGCTCTTTGAATAGGATTATGTCTGCGCTATCAGGCCCAGTTTAGAGCTTGACAGAGTGCAGAGTCTACTCACTAAATATGAGTTAACTACTTTTAAACTTAAGCAAGACACTACCAGGTTTCTTGTAGTTGGGTCTCGGTCATTGTAGCTCCACTGAAAAAGGTCATGATGAGTTAATTAATAGTTCGTTGATTACAAAAGGAAGTCTGTACTCCTTACCTTAACATTTGAGGTTATTTATAGTGTACATTTCAGCATTTTTTGGTACCATTTTCCACCAGCCCCTATCTATGCTTTCTCCTCATAGAAAAATTTTGTGTTAATTTAACACATATTTATGGAGTGTTTACTCTGTTTTATATCCTATGCTAAGCATTAATAATACAACAGTAAATCCTGGAAATATGTTATGCATTTCTGTTTTCAAACATTTGTAGATTTTATTCTCACTTCCTAGGCTGATTTTACTCATACTTTTTGGTTCTCTGAACCCATCCCCATTTGTTCTAGAACAAAGCCTATGATGAATCCTTAGGGGAATCTGACTATTCTAGGCATCTACATTTAACTGCCTTGGTTTCTCTTTGAGCAATTTGACCAGATTTCTCATCTCTCTAGCAATAAAATTGTATCATACTTAATTTTCAAACATTCCTGCCATACTTTCAATTCCCAAACAACTAAATACTTCCAAAAAGGATAAACAGATACATTGTCATCATTAATAGACCATGTTCCTTCCTTCTACTGTCCTCCTTTATCCCTCTCTTTCTGAAATTCCCTCCTAGACCCAAATAGGAAAATAGTTAAGAGTCGTTGCCACCCAAGCATCACTATGATGTGAGTGTTCAGAAAGATTGCTGTAACTACTGGAATCATGCCTTTCTTTTACAGCTCAGCTCATCTTTTCTTTCCTGACCCCTGGGGTTTGTAGACTGTGTCACTTTCTGTGGAAGGAAAAAAAAAGATAAATTAATTGCTACACTAATTATCACCAAAACTCCACAAATTTTTGCCTTTCAAAGGCATATCCATTCCATCTTCATCTCCACTACTACCATCTTAGTTCAGACTATTCCCTTCTCCTGTTTGGATCATGCAAGAGCCTTTTAATAACTGGTCTCTGACACTATCCTTTACGTAGGGGAAAAGTTACTTTTGTACAAACCCAAAATATAAAGAAAAAAAAAACAACAGTAGAAGACATAAAGACCAAAGGAAAAAAGCTACATTTTCAAAACTCTATATTTCTAGCTAGATTTTCATCCCTGAAGGCCTTGTAGATAGAGGGGACAAGAATGATTTTCATTTGTTTAATAGTAGTCACTAAACAACTGAACACTACTTCCTGCCATGCATGCTGCCTTCTAGCCACACTTGCCTATGGTCATTACTGTACCTTCACAAGCCTCTATTTTGTACTTGCTTTTCACTCCTTTCTCATTTCTCTTCTGGCAAAATCCTACTGATCTGTCAACTGTGAACTCATTTTGTTCTCCTCTAAGAAAACTTCTGGTACCCTTATCAACTTGGGTTGGGTATACCTCCTCTTATTACTTTGTATTAAAATTGCTTGTCCATCTTTACTATTTGTTTGTGAGAGCTTCAAGGACGCAGATACTGTTCATCTCCATCTTTCCTGCTCAGATGCCTAGTGACTGCTGCTTAATGAATGAAGAACCTTCTTCAGTATGTCTGCAGGGATGAGACTGTGGATAGAAATCTGAATTCTAGAAACAGCTTTATTCTGTTGGTCTCCCTGTCTTGTACTGTTCTGAGGTTCTTTCTGCTTAGTCTATGTTTTTGGGTTAGCCTGGGAATAGTAGCTTATAACCAATTTTTCGTTCTGTGAGAAGGCACACAGATTATCAGTTTCCTGCCAAGGAGCTGTGAGTTCCTGTTGAGCTTCTCCACTGCTCCCCGCTTTTTTTCATGTTAAAATAATGCACAAATCACCAAAAGAAGATGCAAGAATTTCTGCTTTCTTTATGGAGGAAGTAATCATAACCTTAGTGATTATTTATAATTAGGAAGTGAGGGTTTATCTAAGAGGCAGCTATGAAGAGGAGACTAAACTTGGTAAGGCCAACACAGATGATGCTTATAAACAGGCTAAAAGCATTGGAGTCTAATTTGTAGAAAGTTAGCCAGATTTGGTTTTAGGTCCTGATTCTATGTGGCCATGAGCATAGATCACCTGGCTAAGCCAATTTCCTCACATTTAAAATGAGGTTAAATCACATAGTCCTCAAACTGTAGTTGTGAGGATAAAAGAAATAATATAGAACCAGTCGCTTAGCCTCTCTGGGTCTGCTTTTATAGCTTAAAATCTTGGAAAAATAGCACCTGGCCTATCTTAGATATTAAATAAAACCCAGTGTGTGAACACTCTAAGAAAGGGCAAGGGGAAAACATTAAAAAATATAAGATATACTTTTTTTACCATTCAGCAGGCAAAAACTTGCAAGCAAGAACTTCTCAGCCATTTCAGACTAAAAATATATATCTACAAATGCAATTTACAGTAATATTATGTGTGATCTTTTTCTGATAATTTCCATGAGATTTCTTAATTTAGGTAAACGATGTTTTTGCTTGTTTCAAATAGTCTTAAAGCCTCCTTTTCTCCAAGGTTCAAATACAGATTTTCATTTTCTTGTGTTACCACTGCAAAATTAAGTGTTTATCATGTCTTGTAATTTCACTCTTGGTGATAGACTAAAGCACATACCACTACCATTTGTCTCCATGAGCTTAAAGGATTAAAATTTAGAAGTTTTTCCCAGATAGCCCCATAAACTAGAGAATACAGTTAATGCTTTTCTTTTGAGAGATAATTGGGAGGTGGGAGTCACTGTAAACTGGGAAAAACATGATTTTAACTTAGAAAGGGTTTGTGTATTGGAAGGTTTGACTTCTGTACGGAATATGAGTAAGACAACTAATTTATCCAAAATACTAAGAAGGGGAAGATTGATAGCTTTTCCCAGTGGATAGAATGGAAAGAACAGTGCATCCACCAGGCTACATCCACCCTTGTACTCCCATGAATTCCTCATCCTGCTTAGATTCTGATACTCCGGTCTCTGGCCTCCGAAAGCCTGTTCTGCAACCATGAACTTCTATCTTGTACTTTCTCACCTAATGGCTTTAGGACTGAATTATTCAGGAAGAAAAGGAATGAAGAGTAGGAGTCACCATATTTTTTGTTATTGTTTTTCCCCCCTACATTAGGTTGGATAGATACTTTCTTTTTCTATTTCTGTTGTGGAGCAGAAATTTCTATTTATAATTTTGTAATTGTAACTTTAAATTTGTAATCATTCTTAAGCATGTGTTTCTCTTAACAAAGTTGAAAATTATTTATCCTCTTCCTGGGAACAAGGTAAGAACCTTAGCTTGCCTAAATAAATTATTCTTTGAACTACTCCCCTTTTCTTTCCTAAGAACTTTAATTAAACATTTTTAAAAATAAAAATAAAACAAGTTGTTATTTTTACTGCTAGAAGACAGAGTTGCCACCATGTTTTACCTGTTTTTTTCTCTCACCTTTGTTCTTGCAATCCCAGTCCTTAAAATGATGGCAGGTCAGGTCCCAGGATTCAGAGGCAGTCCCCCAGAACTAGCCAAGAGGGTCCTTGATTTTGCACAGGATGGAAGCCTGACACAAGCCAGAAGGACATGAGAGCAGAGTTTATTGGAATCAAGAAAGAGTAGATATAGATGCAATGTCCAGGAAACTTAGAAAGGAAAGGAACATGAATGTCATTTTTGCTTCAGGTCTAGGGTTTTTACTGAGGATTGTGGTCTGGTGTGTATGTCCACTCAGGCATCCAGGAACCTATTAGAACAAAGACAAGGGCCCAGATGTTATTCCTTGGAGCCAGGGTGTCTTGGTGTCAAAATGTTTAGTGCAGGTGGTCTGGGGTACGCATATAATAGCTTTATCTAGTCATTCTGACCTTGTCCTTCCTTAGATGTTATCTGTTTCCAAGGACTCATTTACTCCTTGTCTTTTACAGGGAGGACATTACACTACCTACATTCTGAGGCATGTGTAAGGTGAGGGTGCATGTCCTTGCAGAACAGAAGGAGTAAAATGAACACAAATCATGTTTTTATGGAGTCCTTCAGTTTCCCTATCTCACTTTCCTCTGGCTTCAGTTTTCTTCTTAAAGAAGTAAATCTTTTATTAGTACTTTCAATAAGGATATATGGATGATAAATTCTCTTAGTTACTGTGTATCTGGAAATGTTGCTGTGTTCCCCTAACTATTGAATGATTGTTCAGGAATATTCTAAACTGACAGAAATTTTTTTCTTTGAAGAATTGTTTTCTAGTATCTGTTACTGCTAATAAGAGTTCTGGCTATTGGCCTAATTATTATAATATATGATCGATGTGCCTTTCTGTATGTTAGAATTTAAGAGGACTTTTTTCTTTAATCTTGGTATTTTTGCAATTTCATTTCTCTATTGTCCTCAAGTTCTAAGAGGACACTCACTGCTATGCTCATCTACTTTCTTGGTGTCTGCTCTCCTTCAGACTCCTACATTTAGCCTGTGCTGTATCCTTGCTTATGTTCTGAAACCTCACTACACTTCTACTTCACTGGCACTACTTCTAAAACTTCCCCTCTCCTTACTACCTTCATCTGTTATACTTTGATTTGTATGGTTCAGCTCCAATTTTATATTCACCAGAAACTCTTCTCTAATAATATCAGTCAGAATGAATCTCTCCCCCTCCCAAACACCAGTAGTACCAATAGCGTATATTATGACCAAGAACATTTGATATATTTAGTCCACATAGCCTTCTCTTATAAATATTATGGTGGTGATGGATGCACAACAATGTGAATGTACTTAATGCCACTGAACTGTACATTGAAAAATGCTTAAGGTGGTAAGTCTCATGTACATTTTACCACATTTTTTAAGAAAATAAAGCGCTGCTTCTTTTCATGTTAAAAAAAGAGCATTTTAGAAAACAGTATAGGTTTTATAAACAGAAGAGCCCAAATTCATTTCTCAGTTATTAGGTGTGTAGTGACTTGAGGGAACTTAATCTTCCTGAGCTATAGTTTCTTCATTTAAAAAATGAAGATATCAAAAAAAAAAAAAAAAAAAAAAGAGGAACTCCTGGGTGGCTCAATCTGTTAACGTGGGACTTTGGCTCAGGTCATGATTTCACGGTTTGTGGGTTTGAGCCTGCATCAGGCTCTGTGCTGACAGCTCAGAGCCTGGAACCTGCTTCAGATTTTATGTTTCCCTCTCTCTCAGCTGCTCCCCCACTCATACTCTGTTTCTATCTCAATAATAAATAAACAAAAAAATATTTTTTAATGAAAATATCTACTTTCGGGGCGCCTGGGTGGCTTAGTCGGCTAAGCGACCGACTTTCGCTTAGGTCATGATCTCGCGGTTCGTGGGTTAGAGCCCCGCGTCGGGCTCTGTGCTGACTGCCAGCTCAGAGCCTGGAGCCTGTTTCAGATTCTGTGACTCCCTCTCTCTCTGACCCTCCTGCTCATACTGTCTCTCTCTCTCCTAGAAATAAATAAAACTTAAAAAAAAAAAAAGAAAGAAAGAAAATATCTACTTTGTAGAATTGGCTTAAGCTCAAGCTACCAAATCTTCTGAGTTACCAGATACAAATCAATTTACAACCACACAGATAATCCAGAGTTCTTGTTCTTGTCCTGTACAAAACTCTCAGCTCTCTTTAGAAAACACCTCTGGATATTTTTGGAAGCCCTTGCAAGGATATCTCATGTGTGCTTTCAAACCAGTCTGTCAGTTTCAGATCCTATGTCCCTTCTGACATGTTCCTCTTCTTGGTCCCTGGTTCCCAAAAATAAATGTTCTCTACCAGAAAGTTACTTGAAGGGCCTAATCATAGATACCAATTCATTCATTTATTATTTATTGAACATGTATATATTTATTAAACATATACTATGCATCATGAAATGTACTGGGTGCTAGGAATAGATCAGTGAAAAAAATTAAGAATCTCTTCTCTTTATAGATCTTATACACTGATGAGAGAAACAATACACATAATAAATAATGCAACTATTTTTATGCCCAAGACTGGATTGGATGAGTGCATCCATTCAACAAATATTTTTAATTGCTAAATAATATTCTAAGCACTGATTTTATGAATAACTACATGTAACTCTGCTATCATGGTACATACAGAAAAATAGAAAAGATAAGCATTAAGGAAACATTCAAATAAATATATAATAAACTGTGATATGAGTTGTGTAAATAAAGAATAAGATTCTATGAGTTGTGTAGATAAAGAATAAGATTCTATGAGATATAATGATAGGAAGTACTCATGGAAGGCCCTGTTTAGGGTTCAACATTTGTAAGGAAATCTGGAGGATTAGACCAAAATAGTTCATCTGAGAGAGAGAGAACTTAGACTTGCAAGTAGGGAGGGCCAGTGTCAATGCAAGGGTGCTACTTCTGCAGGTCTTCATTGCTTTTAATACTTGGAGTGCCAGAGTGAGATGGAATCCCTTTTGAAGTGGACAAAATGAACACTCATGAACTTTCTACCTTAATTTTGTTCTGGGAGCCTAAAGCAAATCTTTGTCCCCTACGTTCTATAAAGTTCCCCATAAAAACTATTTACATACAGAGCAATTTCTCTTAACCTAGCCATAATCTCTAAAACATTTACAGGCCATAAGTGCATCTTTACTTTTACCCAACCAAAATGCCCATTTGGGTGACTTCCCAGAACAAAGAGTGACATTCAATAAAGGTGGAATTCAGATCTGTACTTCTGCAAAATAGAAAAGAACCATGTGTTATGAAAAGATAGTTTTTCTTGTTTCTGCTTCTAGTCATGCCCATTTCCCCATCAAATCTTTAAAGACCTTTGCTGCACCAATTTAGCAATCTTCCCAGAATTCTCTGTAAGAAGGAAGTTTCTCCCAAATATATGATTGAAGTATATGATATGAACATTTTGCTTCGCGGATAATTTCATTCTTGCTATGCAGTGTGATGCCTGTAAAGTAAAAACTAAAATGTATAGCATGGCCTGAGTACAGCATAGGTATTTAATCAATGAAAATGAATTTCTTCTGCTTACTGATTTGTATAACTACCCCAACTCTACTATTAGATTATAAATGTCTTTTATTTACTTACTTATTTATTTATTTAAATTTTTAGACAGGGAAAGCATGAACGGGAGAAATGGGCAGAGGGAAAGAGCATCTTAAGCAGGATGCATGCCTAGTGCAGAGCCTGATCGAGGGGTCAATCCCATGACCCTGGTATCATGATCTGAGCCGAAATTAAAAGTCAGATACTGATGTGACTGAGCCACCCAGGTGCCCCTAAATTATGAATTTCCAAAGGATAGTGCCATTTTCTTATAACATTTGCACTTCCCATAGATTAAGATTCTAGGAAATTTATTGAATCCCTTTCATGTGACTGTCACCATGTCAAGAATTTCCCTACCTATTATTTCACCCAATTCTTATGACAAATATGTGAAGTATATTTTGTCGCTTTACATATTTTTAATTTTTTTAACATTTATTTTTGAGAGATGGAGAGAGACAGAGCATGATCAGGGGAGAGGCAGAGAGAGAGGGAGATAAATCTGAAGCAGGCTTCAGGCTCTGAAGCTGTTAGCACAGAGCCCAACTCAGGGCTTGAACCCATGAATCGCGAGATCATGACTTGAGCTGAAGTCAGACACTTAACCAACTAAGCCACCCAGGCGCCCCTGTCACTCTGTATTTTGATGAGTAAACTTTGGCTTAGATATACCAGGTAGCTGGTTCCCAATAACACAGTGGTAAAGCCAAGATTCAAATCCAGCTCACCTGGTCCTTAAAATGATATTCTTCCCAGTGATATGATACTAATAACCATAGCATGTAACCAAGAATAGTGGGAATTTTATGCTTTCCTAGTATTTGTGAAAGAGTGGGAATTGATCTGTTGCTTAAAATGATAAATATTTGTTAACATGCTATGCCATTTTGTTAACATGCTTTAAAATTTTATGAAAATTCATATGGAGAGATTTTTATGATATAAAAACTAAAACCAGGTAAAACATATATGATATGTTTCTATTTTTGTTTTAAAAACACATGCTTACATGAAGGAATATGTAGGAAAACTCTGGAGGTATAAGCACTGAAGTTTTAACAATTTTGGGTGCAAAGTAGGATTACGAATGATATTTATCTTCTTTATGCTATATATTTCCTCTTTTATTCTAGGCTTTTTAATGTGCTGTTATTAGTATAATAAATTTAAAGTTTCAAATAATTAATGCAAAGAGGAGAACCATTAATTCCATGGGATGTTCAAAATGACATGAATTCTACGGATTGGTAGATCAGATGTTTTAGAATGCTATGAATATTTCAAAATGTACCATGAGGATATAGAAAATATTGGATTTGTATGTTAGTGTTCTTTCCCATCACTTGCAAAACCAGGATATTTCTAAAGAAAATGTTGACATGATACCTAACATAGATGACCTGGTATGTTTTAAAATCAGCATACTAGCATTTGTCTTTTGACTAATATATTTGAAAATGTGTCAAAATCTAATTTTGATTAGCTAAAAGAGTGTGACACATCTAGATTATAAATGCAAATCCCAGTAGATATTTGATTTCATCTAATCAAAGATGTTATTTTTAATTGCTATGGAACAAGATGATCTTGTGCAAATGAGGCATTGAGTTAATAACAGTACTTTGTATTTACATAGAGATTTTCTGTGAGCTCAACATACTTCTTGAATTAAAAGAAGTTCTGTGTTGGTGCAGTTACTTTGAAAAACTCTGGCAGTGTCTTCTAAAGCTGAATATATGTATACTTTGTGACCCAAAAATTATATTTCTAGTTTATCCTCAGAGGATATGTATATGTATGTTTATTAAAAGACATTTTTATAGCACTATTTATTGTAGCTCCAAAGCCCCGGAAAGTATCCAAATGCCCACGAATAGTAGAATGGATATAGAATAAGTAAATAAATTATAATCACACAATGAAACATTATGCAGCAATGAGAATGAGTAATCTATATCTATGTGCAACAATATGGATGAATGTCACAGACATTTTATTAAGTAAAAAAAGCCAACATAAAAGAGTACAAGCTGTATGATTGCATTTGTTGTTCAAAAGCATGCAAAACTAACCTAGGCATTAGAAATCAGGGCAGTGTTAAAAATAAACTAAAAATGGATGAAAGACCTGAATGTGAGACAGGAAACCATCAAAACCCTAGAGGAAAAAGCAGGCAGCAACCTATTTAAACTCAGCTGCAGCAGTTTCTTACTCAATCTCCAAAGGCAAAGAAATTAAAAGCAAAAATGAACTATTGGGACCTCATCAAGATAAAAGGTTTCTGCACACCAAAGGAAACCATCAACAAAACTAAAAGGCAACCAACAGAATGGGAAAAGATATTTACAAATGACATATTGGATAAAAGGTTAGTATCCAAAATCTATAAAGAACTTACCAAACTCAACATCCAAAAAACAAAGAATCCAGTGAAGAAATGGGCAGAAGACATGAACAGACATTTTTCCAAAGAAGACATCAAGATGGCCAAGAGACACATGAAACGATGCTCAGCATCACTCATCATCAGGGAAATACAAATCAAAACCACACTGAGATACCACCTTACACCTGTCAGAGTGGCTAAAATGAACAAATCAGGAGACTACAGGATGTGGAGAAATGGGAACCCTCTTGCACAGTTGGTGGGAATGCAAACTGGTGCAACCACTCTGGAAAACAGTGTGGAGGTTCCTCAGAAAATTAACAATAGAACCCCCCTATGACCCAGCAATAGCACTGCTAGGAATTTACCCAAGGGATACAGGAGTGCTGATGCATAGGGGCTCATGTACCCCAATGTTCATAGCAGCACTTTCACCAATAGCCAAATCATGGAAACATCCTAAATGTCCATCAACTGACAAATGGATAAAGAAGATGTGGTTTATTTATACAATAGAATACTACATGGCAATGAGAAAGAATGAAATCTGGCCATTTGTATCAACATGGATGGAACTGGAGAGTATTATGCTAAGTGAAGTAAGTCAGTCAGAGAAAGACAGGTACTATATGTTTTCACTCATATGAGGATTTTTTTTTTAATGTTTTATTTATTTCTAGGAGAGAGAGAGAGACAGTGTGAGCAGGGGAGGGTCAGAGAGAGAGGGAATCACAGACTGAAACAGGCTCCAGGCTCTGAGCTGTCAGTCAGCACAGAGCCCGACGCGGGGCCGAACCCACGAACCGTGAGATCATGACCTAAGCGAAAGTCAGACGCTTAACCGACTAAGCCACCCAGGTGCCCCTCATATGAGGATCTTGAGAAACTTAACAGAAAACCATGGGGGAGGTGAAGGGGGAAATGTTACAACCAGAGATGGAGGGAGGCAAACCATAAGACAACTCTTAAATACAGAGAACAAACTGAGTGTTGATGGAGGTTTGGGGGAGGGGAAAGTGGGTGATGGGTATGGAAGAGGACACTTGTTGAGATGCGCACTGGGTGTTGTATGGAAACCAATTTGACAGTAAATTATATTAAAAATATAAAGGCTAATAAAAGAGTTAGAAGAAACAGTATTGGGGTATAACTTGGAGTATAAAACAAATGTGTATGAGCTAAACTGTTATGAAGAAATCACAGAATATATAATAAATTGAGTAAAAAAAGAAATCAGGGCAGTGTTTATCTTTGATATATGGGTAGTCATGTGAAGGGAGCATGAGTAGAGGATTGTAAGCTGCTAATAATATTCTGGTTTTAGATCTGAATGCTTGTTTCACAAATATGCTCAGATTACATTTTAAACTTATGATATATGTACTTTCCTTTATTCATATTAATTAATGTACCTTAAAAATAGATATTTATTTACATAGCTTTAGATATCTCTCCTAACTCTCCTCTTCTAGGCTTTGAGGCATTTGCTGTTGGCACCTTAAGTAACCGTCATTAATTTAATTCATGTATTCAAAATTTCATCTTGTGTACTTTGTCTTAGTGTATAACAGGGCCTGCTGATACCAAAAAAATTAGTGGAAAGGAGAGAAAATTGAGTCCCTGTGCTCAATGAATTAATATGGGTGGGTGAGGACAGAGAGGTAACCAGTTATGCATAACAGCACATAGAAATAAATACAGGGAATTTTCCTAAAATCAAACAGGAATACCAGACTAGGCTGTGTGGACTTGGTGACCAGAGAAGACTCCCTGAGACAAGTGATACATGAATTTTGCCTGAGGATAAGCAATTACACATACAAAAACTAATAGAAAGCACATTCCAAATAGAAGGAACTCCATCTGGGAAGTATCTGAGATAAGCAAGATATTGTGTCTTCAAGGAACATATGGTATGTCAGAAATATAGGTTGTAAGGAAGAAGAGTAATGGCATGTGAGCCTTTAGAATTGGAAGAGGGTTTTGATTATTGTGCTGAAAAGTTTGGAGGTTTCCTGAAGCCTAAGGGAATCTAGTAAAGATATAAAGCAGGGAAAGGACATTGAAAGATTTTAATTTTTAAAAAATTACTCTGGGATTGGTAGGGAGAATAAATTGTAAAGAGGTAGAACTAGTGGCAGGGAGATCAGTAAGAAATTAACTGAAGAAATGATGAAAACCTGAACTAAGGTAGCCACTTTCCCTAAATTCCACTTATACATGTATTTGAACATGCAGCTAATTTTAAGATTTGGGGAAATAGGCAGTAGGCTTATATTATACCACAGACATCTTCAAATTCAATATTAAGCCTATCTGTTCTTAAAATTCTTTAGTTGGAGGCATTAACACTACTCTACAGCACCCTCTGCCTCTTTCTGGGTGCCTAGAAGCTAGGCCAGAGCTAAGCAATTTTCAAGGTCATTGCCAGAGAGATCCTTGATTCTGATGGAACCCTGTCTATTGATGTAGATTTTTATACTGGATAAATCTCTTTAGAGCTTCCAGGCTGAACTGGTTTTTGTGATGCTCTAGATTTCAGGTGGGGAGGGGAAAACAACCCAGCTCTATGGGAAAATGTATCTCCAAGACTGCTGAGGACATCAGTAAAACATTGAGTGTTGCAGGATAGGAGAAAAGAACAATGGTACCAAGAATAAATCTAGATTCATGCAAGCATACACTAGTAGTCTCTTACTGTTTATAAGGCTAGATATACTAGAGATGGAGTTTCATTATGTTACCACATTCTTGACCTGGATGGCAGTTCAGACGTCATCTGGCTAGTATTTAGTGTGAATCATGGTAGCTCTCGCAGTGCCAAAAATTGACGATTCAGGAACCCCACAGTTCTTTGTATTGATGCTCTAAACGTCAAGAAATCCATGAGTGTTGGAGCTGAGGCCTACCATATTCTTGAAGAATGTCATTAAGGATAAGTGAGAGAAAGAAGCTACCAAAGAGAGGTATGAGGCAGTTTTCTACTAACATCTTAAAACAGGGGTCAACTAACTGTGGCCTGTGGACCAAATCCAAACAACTGCCTGATTTTGTCAATAAAATTTTATTGGAACACACCAACAACCATTTGTTTAAAATTGCCTATGGCTGATTTTGTGCTACAATGGCAGAGTTGAATAGTTGTGACAGGAATTATGTAATTCACAAAGCTGAACATACTTACAGTCTGGCCCTTTAATGGAAATGTTTGGTTCCCTCTGCCTAAAGTCTAAAGAAATACTGGAATTGCTAATGAGTACTATTAGAAAAGCTGAATGTAAGGCATGAGGTTTTAATTAAAATGGACTCTGAATTCTTCCAATCTGAAGAATAAACTTTGAAATGTAACTCTCCAGCCAACTCCAGCACATACATCAGTCCCCTGATACCTCATAAAGAACTACCCAGTGAAATCTTATAAAAATCTCTTTGACCAGAATGACTGGAAAATTTGGGGAAAAAATTACTATTATATAAATATCCAGGTGATTTCATAGCAGCCAAACTGAAATGCTGTGGATGAGGAATAATGTAACTGCTTCCTGGTCAAATTGAAGCAGATTGGCTCTGAGTCTCTTCACTGGCCTAATCCAATGAGAATGACATCGTATGTTTCCATTATTCTGAGGAAACTGAAAATGTTTTTAATACTCACCTGGTTGTAGAGCTTTTTCCTATACATATCAAGATTGTTGCATCTTAACTCTCTGAATCTGTTTCTTGGAATTGAGGAGGTTCTGGACACAAGATTCAGGAACTTCATAGCCATTAAAGCTCTGGGCATAAGAGCCTCTCAGCCAGTTTAGGTTTATTCAGCAGGTAAGACCTCTGTTGCTGAAGTATTTAGCAACAGCCCAGAACATCAGAGCAGTATTTTATAAGGACCTGTGGTCATTTTCTCTTCTTCCCTCAGTTACCTGTGGTGTTCTCACTGTTTAATTAGAAATGTTATATCAGAAGCCAGCCTTAGCCATCTAGAACATTTTCAGAATATCTAGCTTTGCAATCATATGATTCACTCAAAGTTACATTTTTTCTCCCCTTCACCCCACTATGAGTCTATGCCTCCATATACTTATAGTAGTGGTTCCCTGAGGTTCACAGGCAAGATCCACATAGTTTCTATGTGGTAAAAACAAAAAACACTAGTAACTAGAAATTGTCCATTAGCTAGCTACTCTGCCACCAGTTTTTTTTTTTTTTTCCATTATTCACATTTTACTTCATAGTATTCCAGGCTTTCACCCTCTGCTTGTGCTTTTTCCATCCTCCCAGGTTATTTTTCCTTTTCAATTGCCAAATACTCCATCTATTTGCAGTATGTTCAACTCTTCCTAGGTCCTACCCCCTATTCCCTTCAAAGCCCAGCTTTCAGGTGCTCAGCAGAACCAAATAAATATCTGCTTACTAAGGGTCACCTTCTGTGTAGAACTTGGGGTTGTAAATGACAATATATTATATATGTCAAGTACTAAGTACAGCCAGTGTTCAGTCTTTTTTCTCTCTTCCTATATACTTGTTTTATTGTTGTTATATTATTTTTCTTCTTATGTCAAAAATAAATGCCTCATTATATCTGTTGACATTTGTGTTCTCTTGTTTTGGATTTAAGCTCATAAAAGAAACCTTGCATGATACAGCATGTATAAGAAAGACATGTAATGTCTATTTTTTAGATCTGGTATATGATGATAAAGAAAACTTAGGGTCATTTCATTCACTGTCATAAGATTTTCTCCTCCTCCAGTTAGGTAGTGGCCTGCTGTAGTTTGGTATCTTCTTAGAACATAAAGCAGAATCTGAGAAACAAGTGACATAGTGGTTAAGGTACAAGATTTGAACATATTACTTACCTACATTTTGGTCAGGTTGTTTAATCCCCCTGAACCTCCATTTCCTCAGCCATAAAATTAGTATTACTGTATACTTCATAGAGTTCTTATGAAGATCAAAGGAGACAATGAAAGTAAATTATTTTGTACTAGTACATACACAGAATATGTTAAAAATGGAAGCTATTGTTCTTACTATTAATATTATTGCCACACAATAATGATTTTTGGCTCATATAGTTATCAGAAAAATTGAAATTAAATGGAGCAAACAATAAATGCCAGGAGGCAAATTGAGAAATGGGTGGAAGAAAGTCCCAACTACATCTAGGGTGGTGTTCAATAACTCATTTTTTTTCCTGTTTTTACTCTGAAAAATACAAAATAAACAGTGTAATGAGCTTCATGTACTCATATTTCAGCTTTATTAGTGAACAACTCAGCCAATGCCTTTTCATTTTTATTGCTACTCACTTCCTTCTACCCCTCTTCCACTGTATTATTTTAAAGTAAATCCCAAATTGTATAATTTAATCCATAAATACTTCAGCATATACTTCTGAAATATAAGGACTTTAAAAATAACCATAAACATTAAGTAAATCTTAGTTGACTTGAAGCTAGCATCCCTGTGTGATTCACTCAACTTCCTCAGTGGTGTCAGCACACATACTGAAGCATGAGATCAGGCCTATCAGGAAAGGTAGCAAGGCTGTTTGACTGGGGAGAATAGAAGAAAGAGAGAGGTTACATGTTGATTTCATGAATACCCCAAATCATGTTTATTAACATGAGTGTGGCACAGGCAAAGTGGTTATTTCACGTGGCATTATGGTATAATGGGAACAGGAATGTGCCTTGCTTGAAAGAGATCTGGACCTCAAATCCTAATTCTACCATCCATGGTTTTAGCCAGATTACTTACTCCTAATATTTTTGTATGCAACAGTTAACAGTTTATCAAGTGCCTCTTTCATGACTATTAGCTCATGTGTTCCTTATCATCTTGGGGAAGGAAATTCAGCCTCAGTAAGGTTAAAGAACTTGCAAAGGTGCAAGAATGGGAAAAACATAGTTCCTTCAATAAATGGTGTTGGCAAAAATAAACCCGAAATAGGTTGAAGACTTACATGTAAGGCTTGAAATCATAAAATTCCTAGAAGATGACCAAGGCCATAATGTCTCTGACATCACTTGTTGACAGATTTTTCTAGATAGTCTCTCCTGGCAAGGGAAACAAAACCAAAATTAAATTGGGACTACATCAAAATAAAAATCACTTGCACAGCAAAGGAAATGATGAACAAAACAGAGAAGGCAACTTACTGAATGAGATAAGATAATTGCAAGTGGTATAAAGGGGTTAATATCTAAAATATATGAAGAATTTATACAACTCAATGCCAAAAACCAAGTAATCCAATTAAAAATAGGCAGAGGACCTGAATAGACATTTTTCCAAAGAAGATATATAGATGGCAACAGACCCATGAAAAATGCTCAGCATAACTTATCATCAGGGAAATGCAAATTAAAACTACAGGTAGACATCATCTTACACCTGTCAGAATGGCTAAAATCAAAACCACAAGAAATAACAATTGTTGGTGAAGATACAGAGAGAAAATAACCATGCATATTGGTGGAAATGCAAATTGGTATATCCACTATGGAAAATAGGGTGAAGGTTCCTCAAAAAATTTAAAAGAATTGCCATATGATCCTGTTTTCTGCCACTGGATATTTACCCAAAGAAAACAAAGACACTAATTGGAAAAGATATTGGACCCCTATATTTATTACAGCATTGTTTACAATAACCAAGATATGGAAGCAACCCCAGTGTCCACCAACAGATGAATGGATAAAGAAGATGTGGTATATATATATATATATGCAATGGAATACTACTCACCCATAAAAAAGAATAGAATCTTGCCAACTGCTACAACAGGGATGTACCTTGAGAGTATAATGCTAAGTAAAATAAGCAATCAGAGAAAGACAAATACCATGACTTCACTCATGTGTGGAATTTAAGAAACAAAACAAATGAACAAACAAAAAGGAGACACACAGAAAATCATACTTTTAAATACAGAGGAAAAATCTAATGGTTGCCAGAGAGAAGGTAGATGTGGGTATAGGTGAAATAAGTAAAAGAGGATTAAAAATACACTTACCTAGATGAGCACTGAGAAATGTATAAAATTGTTGAATCATTATATTGTACACATGAAACTAATGTAACACTCAATGACACTTGATTAAAAAATTAAAAAAAAAAAAAAAAACCTTCCCAAGGGTCACAGAGCATCAGTTTCTTCAGAGATGATAAGGAACAGATGAGCTAACATTTGTGAAAGAAGCTGGGTTCAAGCCCAGTTCTATCTGACAGAAACTCTGCAACCTTTGTGCTATGTACCATGTTGCTGTGCCTATGCTGACTTCAACCCAGAATTTCTCCCCTGACCCCCTTTCTCCTGGTCTCTGGTTTGATAAGGACAGGGATAAGACAGACTCTAGCTAAACTGGGCTGGGCACTGTCAGAGGGATCTTACATTGCAAGTGATAAGTGCTTGTTAGGTGGGATGCATCCAGGTATCCGGGTGTGTGGGGCCTTAAGCTTACTCAATTTGGTGGGCTGCTTTAAGATTGTATGACATTATAAATCAAACTTTGGTATGAAAGGAATAAATATTTATTTCCCGAGTACCTACTATCCATCAGCATCCTGCTAAATGTTGAGTTAGAATAAGAAAGGAAAGCAGCATAAATTACAAATTTGTTTAAAGTTGAAAAAATATTTAATTATTTTTAAATGCTACAGATATTATAAAATATTTTAAATTGCATAATATTTTTATTAACTTTCTAACATATTTGTATAATCATTTGCACACACACCCACATTTTTGGGTACATACTCTCTTATCTCCTCTTCATGTGAATATGATTCTGTACCTTTTCTGAAGAAAGAATAGAAAGCTAATTTAGTCTTTCCTGTTGATCAAATAATTTTATATGTATTGATGGTTTTTAAAAAGTTTATTTCAGTGTCATAACTCATTATTGGTAATGTAATTCTGTCAGAATTGCTGTGAAATTTGGAAAAACCTCTTACTAAGTTTTTTCATACAAAAATCTTAAGGTTTTAGAACATATATTTTCTTGTGCGATGATTAATCTTAAATTCCCTTTGATTGTTGACATTCATTAACCACATTACCTGGGTCCATCCCAGGTCCTTAAAATGGATCTGTGCAAATATAGAACTTTTATATCTCCTGCTACCCCAACTGCCACACACCAAGCTCGAGTTTCATTAGCTTCAGGGTAAAGCTAACTGCAAATTAGTTGGTTACCTGTCTCCTCTTTTCCTTCTCCTATGGTCAGATCTTCATTTCCTCACCAGGGCTTATCCCCAGAAAGTAAGCTCTACTCTAACCCCAGGCACAGGTTATTAATTTCCCTGACTTGTTTCTCCCCCAAAAATGATGTTGAGAGCTTGTATCCTCCCCCTCAGTGACTGAATTAGGACCCAAGTGATTTATTGATCCTGGAACATGTATAAATAGGAGTACACATTGTAAACTTACAGGCTTTAAAACACTGGCTACCCTAGTTACAGAAGACAGAGCCCTGAAGATGAGGTTATTCCACAAACATATGTGGCCTTGCTGGAGCTGGGATCATTCGTTTCTCTCACACAATTTCTTTGTATAAATACAACATTTCAGATGTTTTATTAAAATAAGTATCCTTATTTTTAAGCCTTTGTCTGTCATGTGGTATAAGTATTCATTGGCATGCCTGAAATATTTCTCACAATTACTTTTCCTTACTTCCCCAGTGAAATTACTAGTTATTTTTGGTTTTTCTTTCATATAACAGGACAAAGCAGAGCATTCTGGCTATGCCTTAAGCAAGACTAATGTGGCTTTCTTAATAATGGCTACCTCCTGGTGAGGACCTTCACTAAGAGAAGAAGAGGGGAAAGTATCCAGGATTTATCATTCTTTAAGTAAAGAAATTGACCTTATTTAACTTTTTTAAAAATATAGACAGACTCAAATATAGAGTTTGTATTTCATAAATTGCCTGTTGGAAATAGTTTGGTAATATATTTTATTGATCTTGTTTCTCCCAGAATCTTTTATAATGGCATAGTTCAGGTCACTGCTGCTTATAGAGTCCAAATGTCTTAGTCCAGGATTCATGCCCCTCAGCAGATCAAAGAGTGTTTTGAGGTGTGTATTTATACAAGTGCTTCCCAGGGTACAGAACAGGCCAAAGAAAGGCAGAAAAAAGATCTGGGATGCAAAAAGGCACTAACCAGTACCCATACCTTATTAAAAAATAATTTCTCATTGACATTAGGGATTTTGCCTATTTTATTCACTAATGAACTGGAGAGCTTGGTTCTGACTTTTAATACTGAATTGTCTTTGAAATGAAGTACGTTAGTTGCTGTAATTAGTTGGTGGAAATCTTTTCTATCAATTTGATTTCTAATGTGAAATCAAGTTGCTGATCACATAATTCGTGAATATTCTGTTCTGTCATCTTCTAATACCTGACTTGCAAAACCCGGGCTTCCACAAGCTCCAGATAACTTACATTATATTTATTCATGTATTTCTCCTGCCTCAGGAAGATCCAAAATGCTATTCTATGTCCTATTAAATAAATTTTTGAAAAACCCAAAATTATTAGTAGCTTCCCTGGGGAAGTAAGGAAAAGTAATTATGAGAAATACTCCAGGAATAAATATTTATTTCCTGAGTACCTACTATCCTTCAGCATCCTGCTAAATGTTACAGAAACAGAAAAATAAAACACCCACTAACTTCAGGATGCTCATAGTATAGAAAGTAAGATGGACATTACTATTGGTTATTTTGTTAGTCTATATAAGCCACAACAAACAACCTTGCAACCTCAGTTGCTTAATATAAAAGGTTACTTCTCATTTAATTATAATATATGTGGGTTTTTAGGGAGACTCACCTCCACAGTCAAGTGGGGACCCAGATCTCTGCATCTCACTGATAGATGAGAGAAGAGAGAGGTGGTAGAAGATTGGGTTTGGAGGAAGTGAATATTTCTTCCATACCCATTACCTTTGCTGGCCTCGGTCCATAGTCCTCCCCAATAGTAAAGAAGGCTGAGAAATGTAGTGTATCTGTGCCTGAGAGGGAAAATAATTGAGTCTGGTGAACACATATCATTAGATTTGGTGCAGCGTTATTAAAGGGTTATCTGTGCTGTGATAAAAGTCAACATGAGGATTGTGAGAAGAAGGAATTCTTAACTTAGTCTGTGGTCTGGAGTTGGGGGTAGGAATCAGGAATGGCTTTGTAGAGACTGTGAGACTTAAACTATTAAAGGATGTGTTAACTAGGTGAAGAAGAGGAGAGTGGAGATGGATGTAGGAGGGAGCATGTGAGCAAAAGCAGGAAGGCATGGAATAGTAGGGTGCATACTTTAGAGAACTTATGACTCAAAAGACTTACATCTAGAGCTTACACTTTCATGAGAGACATAAGACTTTTGATCATCATCCATTCTGAGATTAGTAGCTTTTCTGAATCACACTGATAAATAAGTAATTCAATTGTTCTGATCAAAAATGCATTGCCAGGGGCGCCTGGGTGACTTAGTCGGTTAAGCGTCTGACTTTCGCTTAGGTCATGATCTCGCGGTCCGTGGGTTCGAGCCCCCCGTCGGGCTCCGTGCTGACTGCCAGCTCGGAGCCTGGAGCCTGTTTCACTCTGTGACTCCCTCTCTCTTTGGCCCTCCCCTGCTCACGCTGTCTCTCTCTCTCTCTCCTGGAAATAAATAAAACATTAAAAAAAAATTAAAAAAAAAATGCATTGCCCAATTTTCAAAATCAAAGAAGTATTTTTTTCAGACCAGTTGAAAGTCAAGCAGCCGGCATGACCTAGTTAAGAACTTTATTCAAAAAAAAAAAAAAAAAGAAAAAGAAATTGGAAATGAATTTCCCTGAAAATTGTATCTCCCTCTATCTGTGAAGATATGGAAACCATATACTTTAAGGATGTATAGAGAAGCACAATTTGGTTCATTTTTCTCCTGTAATGTAGGTTGAAAGCAAAATTTTCTGTTGTAATAATCAGAGATGTTGTGTTGGGGGTCCATTGAAGAACAGTTTACATGAAAAATGCTCAGATTAAAATATAATCATCTCTGTACCTTAATCTGTATTGTTGATATTGGGGTAAAAACATTGAAGGCTCTGGTGTGTCCTAGAACTCTTGAATTTTATAAATGTCTGACTGATGCTTAAGACTAAAATCTGTCTGCATTAAGAATCTCTTTTAGGAAGAAATAAAGTTCTTGGCTCACATAGGGATTTCAAAACAGGAGTTACTGTGCTGAAAGACACATTTCTTGGACCATTTTTAAATATGAGAAAAATGAATAGTACATCTAAATATGGAATCCATATCGATAGAACTGGAGGTGGGGTGGGCGTCAAAAAGTGCTTAGGGAAAGGCAGGAGGGAAGTAAGTTAAAATAGGACCAATAGTGTTTATCTTGAAGCTTGGCAGACAAATCTAAAATTTTGTGGTTGGAAGATCACAGAAAGTCGAGATATGGGAGAGTATTATAAGTTTCTGGGTAAGACCACAAACAGTAAACCAATATAGGTAGAATTAAATATGCTAATGCATATAAAGCATTTAACACTATACCTGGCACCTAACAAGTGTTCAATAAACACTACCTGTTATTATTATTACTATTATTATTATTAGTGTTTTGCTATATTAGACACTGTTAATGCAAAGTATTCCCTCTTTTTGTTCAAGCTATGTTTTATTTTCCTCATTCAAATTTTTAAACTTCTTGAAAACAAACATTAAAAATATTTACATTGACGTCATGTATTTCTCAAAGTTGACTTTCTTAAGCCAACCTCTCCACCTTCCTTCAGGCAAAGTTTTGTGCTTCTCTCATTCCATCACACATGATTTAGGCTTTCCTTTTAAAAAAATTCATTACTTTAATTTTTTAATGCTTATTTGTTTGTGAGAGAGTGAGAGAGACTGTGTGAGCAGGAGAGGGGCAGAGAGAGATGGAGACATCCGATAAGGGTCTTGAACTTGTGAGTTGTGAGATCTTGACCTGAGCAGAAGCAGATGCTTAACCAACTGAGTCAACCAGGCACCCCTAAAAATTGTATTACTTAAAAATTTTTTAAGTTTATTTATTTTGAGAGAGAGGGAGAGTGGGGGTTGGGCAGACAGAGAAAGGGAGAGCAAGAGAATCACAAGTGGGCTCCACACTGTTAGCACAGGGCTCAAACTCATGAACCATGAGATCTTGACCCAAGGTGAAATCAAGTCTGATACTTAAATGGCTGAGCCACCCAGGCGCCCCCAGGTTTTCCCTTTTGAACATTTATAACAACATTGTACTTGACTAGCAGCTCCTTGAAGACAGCCACAAAATCTTTTTCATCCCTGTATTCCCAGGGAGACTGCTGTGTGCTTGACACAGAGTCAATACTTGAATATTTGAGTTAATGACAGATAACTTACAGTTTACTTAGCCCTTTCACATTCCATTTTATTTTCAGGTAAGTTCAGCCATATGGGTTTTATTATAAAAAATAACACTAAGGCTTAGAAAAGATGAAGATTATTGCCCAAAGTGGGGAATGATATAGTCAGTATTCTAACCATCCTGTTTGTCTTTACTTCCTAAACTTTTCACCAAAATACATCACATTTTCTTGGAATTTCTGATGACGAGAAGTAACAGTGGGATATCAATGAGAGATCTGGGTCCTAACATTGCTCTTCCCCTCTTTTAGGCCACTGCTAATTATGTGATGTCTTATTTTCTTTATCACGAGCCTGAGAACTCTTTGAGGGCAGAGACAGCTGTCTTATTCACCTTTTTATCCCAGCGTGTAGAACTGAGTATGGCACAGAGTAGGTTCTCACTATACAGCGCTATGACTGGTTGAATGAATACAATTATTCTTTATAATAACAATAGCAACAATAATTGAATTCTACATAAATAGAATTTACCTTTTACCACCCATTTTCTTTTATCCTAACCCCACTATTTTAGATCTGATAATGCTGGGTTTTTTGTTGTTGTTGTTGTTTTGGTTTTTTTTTGTTTGTTTGTTTTTAATTTCTGAGAGACAGAGAGACAGCGTGAGGAGGGGAGGGTCAGAGAGAAGGCAAGATACAGAATCTCAAACAGGCTTCAGGCTCTGAGCTGGCAGTCAGCAGAGCCCCATGCGGGGCTCAAACCCACGGACTGTGAGATCATGACCTGAGCTGAAGTCGGATGCCCAACCGACTGAGCCACCCAGGAGCTCCTGGTTTGTTATCTTTATTTTGGAATGAGGCAAATTGAGTCTCCGAGGTTCTCAGCAAATGCTAAATTTCAAACTCTTGATATAGACCTGGGATGCTAACTCATATATGTCTTATTCCACATTTCTTCATTTTTTTTTTTTTGTTATTATCAGGCTGTTTTAAAGCCAGAGAGATTTTTATATTTGCAGAATAAGACTCAAAGAAAACCAAATATTTGATAAGTAGAATTAATACCACTATTTATGACAGAATTTCAAGTTGTTTGGGCTATAACTTGAGGTGGAGGTGGAGAGGTGGAGATTCCTTTGGCTGTACTTTTATATTGTTTCTCAAACTTCTTTGTGTTTACAAGTCATTAGGAATCTTGTTAAAATGCAAATTCTGATTCAGTAAGTATGCCACAGGGCCTGAGAATCTCCATTTCTAACAAGTTTTCATGTTTTGCCGATGTTGCTGGTTTAAGAACTACACTTTGAATAACAAGGCTTTAGATAACAAGTCTTTATATCACCCATGCATGGTAGGGCCTTTGTGTTCTGCTAACTCATTCTTGATATTCCCCACTCCACTGTCTTGTCCCCAAAGAGAGGATTTACACCAACATTGTTTTTCTCAGTAACCATTTTTAGTTCACAGAGAATTATCACATAAACTTATAGTCACTTGGGCAGGGATTTAAACACTGAGGAAAAGGATATAATCCATTTATTTTTTTCATCCAGATAACTGCACAACAAGCTGTCTACCTCCCACTGAAATGTGAAACCTCCCAAGGGATTTCTTGCAATTTCGTTTGTTAGATAGATGCCTTTGAGAGTATTGGTGGGTCCCAGAAGGGATCTAGAGGGATCCAGAGAGCATCCTCTTTCATTCTGAGAACTAACAAAGCACTGGGGAAGTCATGAAGAGAAGAGGCTGGGAGTCTTTGCCATTTCCTAGCTAAGCTACCTTGGACAAGAATTCTTGGTTTCAGCATTTGCACCTATAAAATGGGAAGCATATTATGTACCTTACAGAACTTGTCAAAATTACAGGTAATACCATATCCCTTCTATAAGATCATGAATTTCAGTCTCTCTTTGTTTTTTTGTTTTTTTTTTTTTAATTGAAGTATAATTAACATACAGTGCTGTTTTACTTTCAGGTATACAATATAATGATTCAACAGTTCTGTACATTACTCCGTAATCATGAACTTCTTGAAGGTAGAACCTATGTTACAGAGCTCTGAATACAATGCTTTCTGTATAGTATACCATCAGTTACTGATAGCCCAAAAAAGAAACTATCTGGAGGAACACTGTAACATGTAAAATATTATTATACTAATATTTTTGTATATTGCTTTAGTATTGCAAGAAGAACATCCACTTATCCAATCAATTCCAAAGCTATGCTGTTTTTACCGTCTATTACCTCTCAGATCCATCTCCATCTTTACCATCCCTTTCCTAATCAAAACCTTATCATCTCTTACCTGGGCTAGCCTACTAACCTCCTATCTTCCCTCAACCACTATTAACTTTCTTAAATCCATTATTTATGTTAAAGCCACAGTGATATTTTAAATTTTTTTTAATGTCTTATGTAAGTGATGAATCACTAAATTGTACGCCTGGAGCCATTATTACACAATACGTTAACTAACTTGGATTTAAGTAATTTTTTTAATTAAAAAAGAAATTAAAAATTAAAAATCTGATAGTATCAGTCGGTTGCTTTAAGGCTTCAGTACCTTCCCATTGTACTTTGAGCAAAGACAAAATTTTTTTTTTTTTTTAATTTCTGAGAGAGAGACAGCTTAAGCAGGAGAGGGTCAGAGAGAGAGGGAGACACAGAATGTGAAGCAGGCTCCAGGCTTTGTGCTGGCTGTCACAACAGAGCTCAATGCGGGGCTCGAACCCACGAATGGTGAGATCATAACCTGAGCCAAAGTGGGATGCTCAACCGACTGAACCACCCAGGCGCCCCAAAGACAAACATTTCTAGCAAGGCCTGCAATGCCATTAATGAAGTAGCACTTGGCTATGTCTTTAGCTTTATCTCCTACCTCTCTCTTTTAAGATCTTTGTACACTAGCCAGTACTACCGGCTTTCTTTCAGTCCCTCAAATGGAACACATGCCTCTTAAACACAGGAAGGAACACAGGCTATTCTCTTTGCCTGAATTGCACAGCCCATTCTCTACTTTAAAAGCCATCATATTTTAGTTCAAGTATCAGTTACCCCAAGGAAATTGTCCATGACTCCACTAATTGAGCTTGAGTTTTGTTGTTGTTGTTATATGTTCTCATACTGCCTACTACATAGTGCATTTGTGATTAAATATTTTTGTATTATTCAGTAAATATCCTCTTCTAGTAGAATATGAGTTCCCTGAAGGTAGAGTCCTTAATGTATCTTGTTCATTACTATGGGCCAAAGCACAGCTTTTGGCAGAGTGCTTTGTACAAAGAAGTACTTATCAAAAATTCAGATAATTTATAAAATATTGGATCAATTCATAATATTACATAGTATAAATGTTTTGGTATAGCATTAATCCAAATCTTGCATTAATTCATACTATTACTTTATTATTAATTCTTTTGATAATTTCTTATAGTCAAGTATACAGTATATTACATTTTTTGCACTTTTCTATAAATTATTTTCCTTAAATATCTCTCAAATCCAACTTGTAAAATAGTTTAAACTCCATTTTTAAAAATACATAATTTATTGTCAAGTTAGCTAACATACAGTGTATATACAGTGTGCTCTTGGCTTCGGGAGTAGATTCCCATGATTCATCACTTACATACAACACCCAGTGCTCATCCCAGCAAGTGCCCTCCTCAATGCCCATCACCCATTCCCACCCCCCATCAACCTCAGTTTGTTCTCTGTGTTTAAGAGTCTCTTGTGTTTTGCCTCCCTCTCTGTTTGAAACTATTTTCTGCACAGCCATTTTATGGCAAAGTCTAGATTAACTGGTTTAGGTAAGCCCAGTGTTCTCTCTGCTCTTCAGCTGCCCAACTTCAGATTGTTGTGAAAGGGACTGTTGAGGGCATGGCCATACAAGTTTGGCTTGTCAGGAAGCATGGTTGTATGCCCTTATGTGGTACTGTTACTTTGGGTCATTTACCTGTACTTCAGTTTACAATGTGCATTTTATCATTCAGATCCTAAAATCCAGGATTAGGAGGGTATATAGAGAAATATCTAATTTATTTAATTGTATAAAGTATTATTATATAATAAAGACTGGTTTCCTTTTCTCAAGTACTCTTACACTTGTGAATAAAAAAATGAACATTTGAGACAAAGGTCTGGGATAGTTCAATGCAACAATCCTCTCCTAAGAAGAAGGTGTTAAGTAGCAGTGTTTCCCTAATTTTCCTGAGCCTGAGAATTATCTGGGGCACTTATTAAACATATAGATTCCCAGGTCCCTCCTCAGCAACTCTGGAGTAAGTTCCAAGAATCTACATGTTTAGCCAATATCCCAGATCAGGAAGCTGGGGAACAATGAAATGTGTTAAAGTGGACAAACACTAATACCCTGATCTGGGAAAAGAACTATGAACTCTTTGATTGTAGTGAAGTAATCTAGACTCAAGAGGAGAGATTGACAGCTCTTTGGAGGTGTGTGCTGAACTTGATTTAAGCTGAAGAGAATACTGTTTTAGAATACCCAAACTGACTTCCAGCACTGGATCTGCCTTCTTTCATGTATAAAGGTAGCAGTTGTGAAAGGGACAGTTGAGGGCATGAAGACTCCTATGAGAGGTTTTACCTGGGTGATCAAGGACTGGAATTTAAGGTTCCTGAAATCCCCAATCAGAGAACGGATCTGTAGGCATTATTAGAGGTCTTTGTCTGGTGACATGTCTTGTTAGAATGTCTAAAGGTGTACTGCATCAGTAATGGGAGCCTGACTCAGGCACAATTCATCAAATATTCTCTACTTTTTTAAGTTTAAAAAATGTTTTATTTATTTTTGAAAGAGAGAGAGAGAGAGAGAATCTGAAGCAGACTCCAGGCTCTAGCTGTCAGCACAGAGCTGGATGCGGGGCTTGAACTCAGGAGTCCTGAGATCATGACCTGAGCCAAAGTCGTACACTCAACTGACTGAGGCACCTAGGCGCCCCAGCAAATATTCTCTTATATCTACTTAGTTTCAAATCCTAAACTAAGTACTGGAATTCAGAGACTCTAAAAGAAACATTGACAAATGTATATATACCTCTAATACAGTGGGAGATGGGGTCACAAACTAATTAATTTTTCCTTCCCTATTCCATCAGTGAACATTAAGGCTTATCAGAACATAATTTACATATCACTTTCTTAGAGGCTGAGTAAAAGTTGGTGAAGGGGAGAGGTGGATCAGAAGCTGAGAAGAAGGCATACCAGGTAGAAGAAACACAAGTGTTAGGATACAGACATGAGAGATCTTTCTCCTGAGGGAAGTACTAGTTTAGTGTATTTTGAGCATAGTGTTTAAGGGGTGGTGGCCACAGGTAAGGCTAGAAATGTAAGTAGAATTCAGGTCATGAAAGGACTTGAATACTATGCTAAGGAATCTGGACCTTTTTACAAAAATTTTTTCTTTTGTGGGTGAGTAGATGATACCACTGGATTATTTTAACCATATATGGAACATGGTCATATTGGTACTTTTTTGTTGTCTTTGATGGTTTTTAATCCAGGAAATAGCATTGTGTGCGGGCAACATAGCAAAAAGATGCTCTTAAGAGAAGGCCATATAAGCACTGTCAGAGAAGCTAGTCACTGATACATGGAAAAGAGGCAGAGTCAGAAATCAGAAACAGGGCCGCCTAGGTGGCTAGGTCAGTTAAGCATCTGACTTTTGATTTTGGTTCAGGTCATGATCTCAGGGTCGTGAGATTGAGCCCTGAGTTGGGCTGTGCACTGACAGTGTGGAGCCTGCTTTGGATTCTCTCTCTTTCTCTCTCTCTCTCTCTCTCTCTTTAAAAAATAAATAAATTTTTAAAGAGAAACCGGAAAGAAAGAGCTCAGTCTTAGAAATAGGAGCCATCTGTGGTCTAGGGACTTAAACTAGTTAAGGAACCAGCAAGGGCAGCAAGTATCAAAAACAAGACAGAATGGTTAGTAGGGGGCTTTCGCCAACATTTATTGCTATCCAATCAGCAATGTGAAGACACCATCCCTGCAGATATCCTTGAAAGTACCAGGAACTCTTGCGTATTTAGGATAAGTTAACAATTTCCTGACAGGTGGTTGAGACATACATGAATGTTTGGGGAGGAGATCTGAGAGTCAAGGTTTGGAGTCCAAATCCTTATGAGGAAAACAGGTAAGAACAGGGCAGATTCACCATCACTGTGATCAAGGGGAGCTTGAGTGAGGTCCTGGAGCAAAAACCCAGAATTGGGTTTAGAAAGCCAATTATGGGCCTTTGTTAACAGTAACTAGGGGGGCGCCTGGGTGGCTTAGTCGGTTAAGCGTCTGACTTTCGCTTAGGTCATGATCTCGCGGTTCGTGGGTTCGAGCCCCGTGTCGGGCTCTGTGCTGACTGCCAGCTCAGAGCCTGGAGCCTGTTCCAGTCTGTGACTCCCTCTCTCTCTGACCCTCCCCAACTCACGCTGTCTCTCTCTCTCTCTCCTAGAGATAAATAAAACATTAAAAATTAAAAAAAAAAAAAAACAGTAACTAGGAAAAAGCAAGGAGTTTATAAGGCAATTTAGGAGCATATGGGTAGTTGGAGCACATTACCAATATCAAAGGGATAGACACCAAGAATGACTGAGACTTCTGACATGTTAGTTAACTTTTCTGAACCCCAGTGGCCCCATCTATAAGATGGGAATGATCATATCTATTTCACAGAGTTGTTGAGAGCATTAAATTTGATGATGTGAAAGTTCCTACTACCATGAAGAGATGCAGTAAGGTGCTCATTAAATGTGGGTGTTCTATTTGCGACTTCTGTTTCTATTCAGAATTTGTCAAACAGCTGTGGTTAGCTCAGTCCTTCATAGGGAGAGATTTGGCTTGAATCAGGAAGAAGAAGAAGAAGGCAGAATTTTAGATATGAAACTATGGTGTTACCCAAAGGGGATAAGTCTCAAATCTTGCTAGACTAACCTAGGAAGAAGCTAATCCAAAAGAAGTCTTGGAATGTCCTTTTCTGTGAATTGAAGTGAAATAAAACAGAGAAGTTCTCTTTCTAGTATGGACCATGCCATTGAGGGGCCCCATTTAGAAAATTAAAGTGAAATACGTCACTCTAAAGCATGGCTTTAAACTACTGACTGTACTCAACTGATTTCTCTAGCAAGATGGCTTTTATAGTTGATTACATGTCAAAAACTCAACTATATGAGGTCTTATAAAAAGCAATTTATTTTAACTTAAGGTATGTCATTCCAATGACTTACAAAGTTACAAGAGAAGAATGGGGCACAATATAAGATATCAAACTCTCATTTACTTTCTTGTTTCCATCGTTAGGAAGTTCTTAGAAGAGATCTTAAATTGGTATATTTTATACTATACCATTTTATATATCTCCACTCTCTTAAAACTAGTTAACCATCCTCCCTGACTCTTCCTCAATTTTTGCAGTCTTTGCAAATGAATTCCAGTTGATCCAGCTTCTCCTTCTCCCTTATATGGACACACTTTTTGCATCACTTGAGGTTTCTTTGCTTCTCTCCTTAAGAACACCTTTCTGGCACAGCAAGCAGGCTGTCTAGAGCAAGCTAATTTTTATTGAGACTCCTATTCTTCTGTAGCTATTTCTCTTCCTCTGATTGCTCTTTTTCTCGTCTCGTTGTCTTACTGAACTCTTTAACCTTTTAGCAGTGAAAACCACCGTGTTTATTTTTGCCTTAGAATTACAAGTGTATACTTTTCAGGGCACGTGTCTTTTAAGATGCCTTCTCTGGTCATAGCCTATATTACTTATTTCTCTTTAAGCCTAAAGGGATAGAGCAAAACTTGGTTTATTGTCAGTTGTACAATCATTTGTACATCTGCATCATTTATCTTCCACAGAACGCAGTGGATGAGGATATTAGTAAAGTAGATTGCTGAGTCATGGAGCAGTGAGCTTTATATCTTTGACTCTTCTAGCCTTTTCAGTTTCATTATCACAACTATCACATTCAGTTTCTTTAATTTGTTCATAGATTTCCTGTATTTGTTTTGCCATTGTTGCAATCATGTGTGAGTCAGCAGCCTTCTTTGCCTATGTGATAAAAATTTTAATAACATGCAGAGTGCTTACTCTGTGCCAGGCCTTGTGTGTATCTGTATTGGCTAATGTACATGCTATATATTAACTAATTTAATCCTTACAATAACCTTAACAGGTAAAAAGTGTTATAAACCTCATTTTTCCTATGAAGAAATTGGAGGCTAGAGA
This sequence comes from Proteles cristata cristata, assembly GCA_017311185.1. NCBI lineage: Eukaryota > Metazoa > Chordata > Mammalia > Carnivora > Hyaenidae > Proteles > Proteles cristata. The sequence continues at coordinate 72,682 of JAESUZ010002165.1, forward strand.
GGCTCAATGACTTGCCCAAGGACCTGCAGTTGACAACTAGTAGAACTAGGACTGAGTCCTACTTTAGAGCCTGCGCTCTTGAATATTATTATTGTTACATTTTACTGGTTGCAAAGCTGTTTACATCTGTCTTCTGGTCTCCACAGCAATCCCATAATTATTCACACTTTACAAATGAGTAAATAAAGGCTCCAATATATGAAAAATATGCTGCAAATCACACAAGGAAGTGGAACTAGAATATGAACTAAGGTTACTGATTTTAAATTTAGATGTTTTCTACCAAAGAGTTGTAGTTCTAAATTCACTCTTGGGGAATAAATTTATATCTGATTTAATTTACAGGTATGCACAGATCTTGTATGCATATGGGTATATTTACATATATGTGTTTATATATATCTTTTGATATTAACACACATGTAAATAAGTTATCATCTGGAAACATTTTTAATTTTTAATTTGGTTACTATATAAGCATAACAAGATGTGATGAGTCTTTTGAAAAAAAAATCAGTAAATCTGTTCTGCCTTTAACAAAGACGATATTTACATAATCACATTTTACTTTATTGGAAAGTTAATATTTTTGACATTGACCCCTGGAGTTTAAAGCTAATGTATAATCCATTTTAACCAGATGGTGTACTCCCCAAAGGCGAGGTTGTGCAGAATATTGTTCCATGCAACTCTCTGGTTTCCACATGTCCTCTAAGTCCTTTAGTTGAGAGATGTTGGGGTATGGTAGGTAGACACAGTTTGTCACCTGACCTGATTTTGAATCTTGATTCCACATCTGACTTTCAACAAATTATTTTCACCTAACTTCTTTCTCTAAGCATCAGTATTTTAATATGTTAAAAAGAAGTAATTTTCTGACCTTTGGGCTTTCTCCTTCTAATTTTCTCTTCACGTAGTTGTCAAAGTGATAGTTCTATAGTATTGCCAGATCATGTCATTAACCTCCTTAAAATTCATCTCTCACTCTCTCGTTTTAAGGATCAAGTTCAAATTCTTTAGCCTGACCCTTAAAGCTCTTTATGACCTATCTTTCTAGTCTTATCCGTTTCAAACATCCTTCATCTTCCCTACATTTGAGTGGCATCTCTCCCCAAGTTCACCTAGTTATTAACAGGTTCAAACTTAGAGCCCAGATTCTCTGACATTAAGTTTAATACTTTTTCTATTCTAACATCTTCTCTAATTAACAAACTCTAGAAGTAACTTGTTATTGAAGCTGATTCTAGTTAGCAACTGCAGAGCATGGATACTATATTATCTTTTCTTATGTTAGATAATAATAAGCAATCAGTTAATGCTTATTTTTGTACCACTCTGCTAGGTGCTGTGTAATCTAAGTAAGATACAACTGTTTCTGTTAAGGAGCTCACAATGTACTAGGAGAGATGAAGACAAATAAAATGGATTCTAATTCAGATAGAGTCTGTCCCTATTTTCTGAAATATGTAACATATATTGGAGGAAAGTATAGAGACAGAGTCATTGGGCTAGTGAGGAGGTAGGAAAGAACCCAAAATTGGGAGTCAGTAGACCTGGATTCTGATTCTGGTCTATGAACTTTCTATGTGACCTCAGACAAATCATTTCCCCTCTCTAGGCTTCTGTTTCTGCATTTAAAAAATTATGAGTTTTGAAAAGCATTAGATGATGCCTAAGACTAAAGTGAGCTCTAATATTCTCATCATTTTTATAGCTAATGTGGAGTACTCTTCTCAAACAAAAATAACAGCTAGCATTACTTGAGTGCTTTCTATGTACCACTGTTTTATTTTGTTTTAAAATTTTTTAATATTTATTTTTGAGTGATAGAGACAGAGTGTGAGTGGGGAAGGGGCAGAGAGAGAGAGAGAGGGAGACACAGAATCTGAAACAGGCTCCAGGCTCTGAGCTGTCAGCACAGAACCAGATGTGAGGCTCAAACTCAGGAATGGCAAGATCATGACCTAGGCTGAAGTTGGACACTTAACCAACTGAGCCACCCAGGCACCCCACCGGTCACTGTTTTAAATACTTTACATGCACGTAATCCTCACAACAACCCTATTGTACAGGTTAGGAAGCTGGTGTAGGATGAGGTTAAGTAAGTGTATTTCTATGATTTGAACCTGGGTTTTTGTATATGTACTTTTCCTCACCGTTGTTTGTGGCTTCTTAAAGATGCCTTCTCTTGCAGCAGGGGTGCCCACCTTTTCAATTGCATGGAGACTGGAGCATTAATTTTGCCATAAATCACATATTCCTTTGATTTTCTGAGTTGTAAATAGTCATAGGCATATATCTTCATTGCATACTCTCTGATGGAAGTAGTGGTTCTGTCTCTTGGAATCAGTGCTCATCATTCTTATTCCAGATAATGCCACATCAAAAAATATCTAAGGAGCCAATGTGCATGCTATTGATGAGTTTTAAAAATTTTACAAACCAGAGCATGGCCTACTTGCTGGTATTATAGAAGCATAATTAACAATGGAGTCAAATAGATCTTATCATAATAAATAAATAAAATGAATAGTGCAATTAAAATTTTTAACATATGGGGTTGCTTGGACAGTTCAGTCGGATGAGCTTCTGACTTTGGCTTAGGTCATGATCTCACAGTCTGTGGGTTTGAGCCCCTCGATGGACTCTGTGATGACAGCTCAGAACCTGGAGCCTGCTTGGGATTCTGTGTCTCCCTCTCCCTCTCTGCACCTCCCCCACTTGCACTGTCTCTCTCAGAAATAAATAAACATTTAGTAAATTTAAAAAAAATTAATGTATATCCCTTCATTTACCAATCTATAAATGTGATAATTGAAATGGATTCCTTCCTACTAATGTGAGTTTTATAAAGTACTCTGTGACTTTATATATATGAATGTGTCTTCATACACACTCACACATACACACACACACATTTAAATTTAAGTCTTTAGAGGACAATGTATAGAATGTTAGAGATAATTTATTCACCTTTTATCACTCATTCTGCTTTCCAAGGTTCTCATATTCACTGTGATTCGGTCATAAGGCCTTTATGATCCCTTCTAATAAAGAGATTCTGATTCTGTGATCTTCTTTTTATTTTGGAAGCCTCGAGACCTCAACCATGTGATGAACTAGACTGGGCATTAATTACCCTTCTCATTTACAGTTGAAGAATTGGAGTCTCAAAGAGCTGCCCAACTAAAAAGGCAAGAACCAGGACTTCAAATCAGATTTCCCTGATACTTTTACAATACTATAGTGCCTCCCCTGCATTTCTCACATATGATTTTATTTAATCCTGGGATAGGTAGATCCAGCAAACAAGATCCTTGTGGCTGTAGGCAACCTCAGAGATTCGCAAGGTTACTGAATCTAAGCAGCATTTGGCAAGATCCAAAGAAAGACTAGCCAGATGCCCTTGCAGGCAGAGAGAATATGCTCAGGCCTATGTCAGAAGAGCACCCAGTGACCTTTTTCTCTTTGCAGCTTGGGCTTCCTACTCAGGTCTAGGAAAAGTCATTGTTTAATTTTTTTTTTTTTGAATGTTTTATTTATTTCTGAGAGAGAGAGAGACAGTGTGAGCAAGGGATGGTCAGAGAGAGAGGGAGACACAGATTCTGAAACAGGCTCCAAGCTCTGAGCTAGCTGTCAGCACAGAGCCCGACATGGGACTCGAACCCATGAACCACGAGATCATGCCCTAAGCTGAAGTCGGACGCTTAACCAACCGAGCCACCCAGGCACCCCAGGCATTGTCTGTTTAGATACAGGCTACTTTGTCCTTGCCATCAGGGACCCTTCTTATTTATATTTATATACAACTCATTCAAATTTATTTCTGTTGTGGTTTTGCTGTGTTTATTTGATTATTTATCATTATTTATTTAATGGTTTCTCCACCCCAGCACACACACATATAAACTATAGACCGTAAATGGTTTGAGGTTAAGGCAACATCTGTTTTTACTCATTATTGTTTCCCCATTGCTAAGAACAATGACTCGAATATGCTAAATAATACATATTTGTTAAATAAACATCAAATCCTTAAAAATACCAACTGTTAGGCACCTATTCAGTGCTAGTTCTAGGCTCTATTCTGGATACCCCTCTATATTTTTGCTTCTTAAACCCCACTGAATCATAATCACTCAATGAGATAATAAGGAAGGACACTGTCATTTTGTAGGACTTCATGGCCAAAATTTTTGAGAGTTGCATATCTTTTCTGCCTCTATTTCCTCATTTCCTATTCAGTCTTCAACCTATTGCACGTTAGTGCCTGCCTCCATCACTCTCTTGGCATTCCTTCTTTGATAAACCTTGAAACATCGAAACACCTTTTATAACCTCATCCCACAGGATCCCCAGCGTTTGATACTGTAGGACACTCTTCTTCCATCTCCTCTCTTATCTTTCCTGGCATCATCTATCTTAATATTCTTCTCATATTTCCATATAATTCCCATTCTCCTTGGACTTCTTTTCTTTTAAGGAGCCTTAAGTGTTGGGATTCTCTAGGGTTCCATCCTATTCTCTTCACATAATCTCCCTGCTCTTCTCATTCATACTTTTCAATTTTTATGACTTCGACTACCATCTACAACTAATACCTATTGAATCTGTCATTTCATCCTTAGATATTCTTGGATCCAAACCGAGAATCATACCCCTAGATCAACGAGCCAGCTTCATTCTTAGATATTCTTATGAGGTTTAAGCTCACATTTCCAAACATCAGCTGGTCAATAGAAAGGGCAGGAAGGACATTTCTTGCAGAGTATGATAAGAATAAAAGCATAATGGTTAGAAAGGTTCTAGCATGTTTGGGGGTGAATGTGAATAGAGACTTTCATTCACTTGATCTCACTAGTACAGACTTTTTTTTTTCAAAAAGAAAAAAAAACTAATAGAAAATAGGTACATAATAAATATTTTTGAATGTATAAATGAGTGAATGAAAGAACTAGAAGAATTGATGGGTCTAGAAGAACTTTCTGCTAGGTTCTTTACTACTGTAATTTACTATTGCAACAGCTAATAATGACAATATGTTGCATGTCTGATATTTCTTACTTTCCAGTGTCACCATTACCACTACCCTCATTCAGGCCTTTATTATCCCTGTTTAGATTACAAAATGATTTTTCTAAAAAGCAAATTTGGTTGTGTCAGTGTCCTGCTCAAACTCTCAAATTTTCTACTTTTCTATAGAATGAAAAACTAACTCTTCAGGTTACATTCAAAATTTGTCCTTTCCTATGTTCTAATCACATTGAAATATCAGTCCTTGATTCACTATTCTATTTTATACATTTTTTCTAGGACTTCAGCTACTTAAGAGAGCCTTGATATTCTCTTATCCCAGCCCTTTATGTGTACTGTTACTTGTTGGAAATGCTTCATTTTAACTTTCTTCGTCTTCCTGTGTAGCTCATTATAAAGCATTTATGTAGTAAGCATTTGATAAGTGCAGTGAATGCCATTGCCATCATTATCTTTTTTATAGTCATCTTTGTCGTTGTCATTGTCATCATCATCATCATCTTCATCATCATCACCACCTGTGGGAGGTCCTAGTCTGTCAGAGGTATCAGGGATTTTAATTACTTAGTTTATTTTACATTTTATATACAGTATTCTCAAATATATCAAGGAAAAGGAAGAGGTTGTTTAGACTTACACAGCTTATGAGAAAGATGGCAAATCAAAATAACTAGCTAGAACCTAATGAAACTGAGTTTGCCCACTGCACCAGTAGGCCTGATATGGTTTTGAAATTACCGTACTTTTGACTGATTGATGGCTACAGCTATCGTAGGGGGAAAAACATGGTCAGTCTCAACTGGTCTCAATCCTGGCTCCTCAATTTACTTGATTATATTACTTAACTCATAAAGCTGTTAAAATGGACACTGTATATGTAATACATAGCGCAAACCTTGAAGAAGTACTCTCCCCCCCACCGAATGTCATATTTGGTCTGTGTCCCCTCAGATGCATAAGATAAAAGGGTGTCTGAGACCTTATAATTATGCTGGTGAAAACAATGTTGGTTTTTAAAATGTACAGAAGGAAAATATCATGGGAAGAAAGCTAAGAACATACTGTCTTCAGAGTGAGCAGAATCCCAAAATAGGTTGCTGCATACGGGTTTCTAGTCGTGCTTGGGAATGCAGCCGACTGAGCACAACATGGCCCTATCCTAGAACACTGCCAGCTTTGTCCTCCCTGTGTGTGGGACAGGTGCATCTGTGCCCAGGGTCCATATTTTGTATCCATAATAGATTCAAAAAGGTTTAGATCCAACAAGAATTAGAGAGGCCGATAGAGGGGTCTAAGCACCTCTGAACTAATTTCCTGCATCTTAGTACTCAGGAATCTAAACTTCTATGTATAGAGAATTCTACAGAGCTGTTTATCTAGTTTCAAGGGGAACATGCCCTCAGTTCTGCCTGTCTTCTTGTCCCTACCGCTGTCTCTTGGACCTGGCCCTTGTCAATTGAGCTTAAGTATATCAGACTGGGGAATTTGAAATAATTTTTTCTCCTGTGCAGAGAACCTGAAATTGTATCAAAGAAAACTGGAACTGTCATTCACTAAGAGGCAGTGGAGTAACATTTATTGATCTTTTACTTCATTTTCTTGATTAATTTTATCAGTTATCTAAAGGAAATATTAATGTCTTCTAACAAATGAAGAAGCTGAGATATTAATAATCAGGGACCATAATAACTTAAGCAAGGAGAAAAGGCTCATAGGCCCCAGAGCAAGATTGTAACTGGTGGCCTAATTTGTGCTTTACTATGTAATCTCCGGTACCTGCATCACCTGTTTTCTTAACCTCTCAGCTGAGCATTCCTCCATGTTTCTGGTTTGTGTTTGTTCCCATATTCACAAAGGAAGTATAAATTATTCCCTGTCCCCACTACTCATTTCTCCCTCTTTTACCCTCCCCAAAGGTGTCTCTCCTTTTGGCTCTTGCTTTTGGATGAATTATATGACATTGATCACTAAAAGTATCACTTTCTGATTAATGTCTTCCCCAAAATCCTCATTAGATATGAATTACATAATTTTCTAAAAAGAGGCACTCTATGTCTTTATTTCACGGTATGCAACTGTAAACAAGTCACACAGGTGGCTTGCAAACGAAAATGTTTTGCACTGATTTTATTAGTTTGCCAGTTTGAAGGAGTGAAAGAGAGAGATGGAGGGAGAGTAGACTTAGAGTGGGAAAGTTTGTATATGTTATGATACCTGGGACTAGGGATGTGTTTAACCTCTGTGAACCTAAGTTTCCTCCCATGACTATAAGGATACTCATCTCTGCTTTCTCTTCCTCACAGAGTTAGTGTGATATCAGTGAAGATCAAGATGTAAAAGCATTTTACAGATTGCAAATGCTTTACAATAATAAATTTTTACCAGTAACATTTATTCAGCATTTTAAAAATAACTGTTTTCACATGCTTGCTTGTTTCTCACTATATAGAAGCATGGATTGTTATTCCATGGTCTGAAATATTCTTTATTTGTGTGAGAGTCCTGGGTTCACTGGAGTCTAGGACCAGAGTTGGAGGAAGCAGTTTCTTACCTGAAGTTGCTGTAACCCTGAAATTAGGGAACAGAATAGAACAAGAAAACTTGAAACACTGAGTAGAAAGCCAGAGTCTGATAGGCCAAAAAATAAACAAAGTGTCTAAACAGGGGTATATGAGCTGGAAATGTGACTTCAGAAATGTGAAAGTCTCTAACCTGAGAGCTGGATGAGCCAAGTGGAGACTGGGGCAATTTTCTGGTATAGGCTAAGCTATTTGCAACTGACTGTGTGTTGGTTGCATTTAAATAAGAACCTGGGTCAAAATGAACATTACATGGATGTTTTCATTTTGATGTGATCCATCTGACTATCAAACTGCTCTTCCAGATGGGTCTCATAAATCACTTTCCAGGCAGCAGTGATCTGTAGGGTTCTTGGAGCTGAATTTACACAGGGGCCAAAACTATTTGAAGATTCGTATTTTTTAAAAAGTTGTCATCCTTTCTGGTTCCATTTAAAAACATGATTTTTTAAAAGATATAGAACAATCAACTTTCTTTGTTTGCTGTGTAAGAGTTCTACTTTACTTTGAAGGTACATCATCTCAGAAGTAACTTGCTCTTTCTCACCACCTATGAACATGTGTGTGTGGATTAGTCAGGGTTTTCCAGAGAAATAGAACCGGTAGGATGTGTAAATATATAGAAAAAGATTAATAGGGAGTTGACTCACACAATTAGGGAGGCTTAAGTCTAAAATTTGCAGTGTGGGCTGGTAGCCTGGAGATGCCAGAGAGTTGATGGTGCAATCCCCTCTGAAGGCCCACAGACTAGAGACCCAGGAAAGCTGATGGGGTGGATGAAGACTGAAGGCAGTCTGCTGGAGAATTTTCTCTTGCTGGGGGATCTATTTTTTTGTAATTCTGTTCACACTTTTGACTAACTGGATGAGACCCCACCCACATTATGAAGGACAATCTGCTTACTCAGAGTTCATTAAGTAACATTTAAAATGTTAATATCATCTAAAAATATCCTCCATGTAGACATGAAATTAACTATAACAGCATGTAAAAAGAAAAGACCATGTAATGAGGTCCTTATACACACATTATACACTTGCATTGGATGGAGTCTATGTAAACTTTTATTGCTTTTTAATTTGTTTCATTTTATATATACACATAGGGAGATTTTTAGTATAATTTGTTTTGAGGAAACTTCTAGAAATTTACCAAAAAATTATTAAAGACACATACAATTTTCAGTACTAAGTCATTGCACAACAGAACTAATTCATTACTTTATCCAGCTTTACTGAGATATAATTGATATATAATACCATGTAAGTTTAAGGTGTATACTATGTTAATTTGATACACATATATAAATGAGTAACACCATAGTGTTAGCTAATACTTCCATCCTGTCTCATAATTGCCATTTCTTTTTTTGTGATGAGAATATTTAAGAACTACTCTCCTAACTTTCAAGTATATAATATTTTAACTATACTAACTTATTTTTAGTCAATCAAGTAATTAAGCAAAACAAAACAGTGGTAGACTTTGGACAGGTAAATATAATCACGATATACCTGATTACTATTGTCATGGTTCTTATAATCTAATGGTGCTTACACAGAAGTAAACAGGTAGTTACATACCTTATGATAAGTGCTATGGCAGAGAAGGTATAGGATGTATTAGTCAGTATGCTGTAACAAAATGCCACAGACTGGGTGGACTTAAACAACAGAAATTTATTTTCTCATAACTTCAGAAGCTAGAAGTTCATGATCAAGGTGCAAGAAAGTTTGGTTTCTGGTGAGAGCTCTTTCCTGGCATACAGATGGCCACTTTATTACTATATACTCACATCGCTTTTCCTCAGTGTGTGTGCAAAGAGAGAAAGTGATAAAGGTCTCTTGCAAGGACACAAAATTAGTCTCACCCTTATGACCTCACTTCACCTTAATTACTTACATGGAGGCTCCATCTCCAAATATAGCCACACTGGGAATTAGGACTTCAACATATGAACTATGGAGGGGAAGAACAGAGTGCAGAGATTCAGTCCATAATAATTGGGCTATGGAATCACATCTGAGCACCCCAACTCAGGCATAGGAATAGTAAGGCAAGAGATTATTTTTAAGTTTAGATCTGAAGAATAAAAAGAAGTTAGCGAGATAAACATAAGGAGAAAGGGGAGTGACCCAGGTCTGTGGGAAGAAAGAAGGAAAACGAAACACTTTGAAGGAATGAAGTTAGTTTATTATAGTTGTTACTTAGGATAGAGTTGGGAGGTGGGAATGAGAAGTATGCGGAGTGGAAAGGTAAGCAGAGATTAAATCAATCAGGCCTTAAAGCCTACATTAGATTATGCTTAATAATTAGCCATAAAGATTCTGGGTTATGTTTTAATGGCATTGGGAATACATTGAATAATTTTACTTGAAAGGTTTGTATAAGCAAGTTTTTGATGTAGAAATAGAATTATTTCTGCAGTGTGGAAGATGGATTGGCTGGGGAGAAATCTGAGGCTGAGCAAATGATCAGAGGCTCTTAAAAGTAGCCAGTGGCTATAAACTATGCATTTGGATTATTTCAATTCTCTCGCTACTTGTCAAACACATATACACACATGCAAGTGCACACACACGTTCGTACCCGCACCGCTACCTTAGTTTCTTCATTTTCTGGTACTTAGAAATATAGTGTATATTATGTAGAACACCATAACTTCCTGTTTGCATGGTTCCTGGTTTTGGTATCTTTTTTGCCTTAGGAAATGTGGGGAAAACACATTCCAAGATGCTTTATGCTACTAGTAGTCCTCGCTTATATTTTCTCCATATTGCTTTCTGGGAATTAAGTATCTGAAAGGTAGAGGAAGATAGGTAAGGTTTATGATAGGGAGAACAATTTTCCTTCAGAAAGATGCTCTCGTGGAGAAGAGTAACTGTCCTGTTTTCTGGTTAATGGACAATTTGGTTAAAGTAGACTCTGGATCTTTAAGTCTAGGATAAGTAGGGGGAGAATAGACAATGTTTTCCTACCTTCTTCCAGTCAGGGGTTTAGGGAGGATGCTCTGTTTTACACTTCTATAGATAGATAGAGAGGTAGATATAATAATAATTTAGTATATAATTTTAACATTACTTCTTTTTTTAAAAATTTTTAATGTTTTATTTATTTATGAGAGAGAAAGAGAGAGACAGCGTGAGCAGGGGAGGGTCAGAGAGAGAGGGGGAGACACAGAATCCAAAGCAGGCTCCAGGTTCTCAGCTAGCTGTCAGCACAGAGCCCGATGTGGAGTTCAAACCCACAAACCGTGGGATCATGACCTGAGCCGCAGTCAGACACTTAACCGACTGAGCCACCCAGATACCCCTAACATTACTTATAAGATAGGTTCTATATCCTTTCTTTTCTCTACTCATTTCTTCCTTCTTTCCTGTTCTTTAATCTTTCTCTTTATACTTCTCTCAATCTCATTTGGGCATTCAATCATTCATTCAGTAGTTGCTGAATACCTAACATGTTCCAGGCATTAAACCAATTACTGGGAATATAATTATTAAAAGAAATAAAAGTCTTTTTTTTTCCTTCAAGGTGGCATTTAGTTTGCTATATATAAGTGCTCTAATCAAAGTAGCCCATAGTACAATGGGAGCATATTAAAGGTTATACTTAACTTGGAGCTGAGCACATAGTAAGTGTTTAATTCATATTAATAATTTTTTAATGTGTATGCATATTTCAGTGCAAACATATGAAAATAAATACATTTTTTCTCCCACAGGAGATGGATTATGGTCATACCAAATAATACCTCTGTACTAGCAATTACATACAAAATAATACCTCTGTGTTTTTATAATAGTTTGGCATACAAGGTTTGGTGTATCTGACAGTTTTTTTTTCTTCTCATGTCACTCAGAACAGGCAAGATTGACGATTTGGCTTAGTTTTTCTTTTACTATTTAGTAAGTTTTATTCTTTTTGAAGCAAAGCTTAGGCAGAAAGACCAGAATGACAATAAATACCTGATTTTCTGTACTGTGGGTCTAGGGTCATTTGGGGATTGACAAGCAGAGTTTGCAGATATAAATGAAACCGCTCATTGATTCAGCCCATCTTCCTTGCCGAGGTGAACTTATTGCTGAAACAAAACACTTTAGCTAGTGAATTTAAGCAATGCTGGAGCAGAGAGAAGGTTAGACTGACACATAGTGAATTCCTTGCACCATATATATCTTTGCCATGGAAATTCTCTATTTAAGAAACTTTTAATGTGTCTTTAGGTTTTTTTTTTTCTTCCTTTTTTTTCTTTTTTTCTGAGACAGAGGGAGTGTTTTCATCTCATTTAAGTGTTAAAATGTTAATCACTGTTGATGTGCCTAGAATATGAAACAGCAACAAGGAGGGGTGGGAACAGGTTGATGCTATGTTCTGTGTTTCTTAGAGAAGCTGGCCACTTTTAAAAACTGGTTTTGGCTCAGTGGGTAAAGCAGGATTGTTGAACGTGAATTTCAGATCGATCTCTTGCCTCTGACAGTTACTGCAAGAGTTCCAATCACATTAGCACCTCTTCAGCTTGAGCCAGAATTTATAGCATAAATTCAACATTTTTCAAATCTTAATCAACCTAGAGGTCATTCTCCTCAAAGTGTAGTTTTGCTGCTGCCACCAGAAAATCAATGAGGAAGGGCTGATACTTCCTTCTGCCACAGCACCAGACACAAAATGAAATGCTCCAGAAAGGTCTGCTTCATATTCAGCTTTAGCCCTTCAAGAACTTTTTGTTTTAATGCCAGTGGCACTTTTGATCCCCAGTGTGTAGGTCCTGCATAGGGGAAGTAGTCCAGTCAGCAAGTAGCATGATCAGGTTTTAAAAAGAAGCAATTTGATCTTGTTTTTCTTTGTTGTAAAAAGCTATTGTTTCTATTCTCTATAGAATAAAGCCCCAATTATTTGTGCTGGCACTCAGAACCCTTCATATACCACCTAGTTGACTTAGCACATGGCTTGGCACAGAGAAGTAATCAAGAAATATTGTTTTGAGTAATTGAATTAATGAATCTGTCCTTGAGAATCCACATTAAACTTCTCCCTATGTAATAATATACCCTCAAAGCTTCAGGTCTTCATTCACACAGTGCAATGAACTTAGTGCCCCCTTTCTTTCTTAATTCCCTAACAAAATTTTCTTGTTCCTTTGAGAGGTGGCTCAGAGGTTACCTCTGTGAAAATTTCCTGCCTCCTGTCCCAAGCCCCGAAGGCCCACTAGTTTCTTCCTCTTGGTCCCACTGCACATTTCTAAACCTTTATAATAGTCCTTGACAGTATTTTTGAAATGGATATGGGTGGGCCTGATTCTCTGATAGAATGTGGATTTGATCAAAAGAAAGACCTTGTCTCATCAGCACTGAGAGTGTTAAAACATCTCAGTTGAACTAAGTTAACATTCTTTACAAACCAAATTTTCTGAGATATAAAGTCACAGAATTGGGAATGAGAAATTTTCCACACAACTGTATAATCTTGGTCTAGCTCTCTAGACCTAGGTATCTTAATCAAGTGATACAATGGGCCTAACTGATCACTAAAGTTTATATATAAACTTTATAAAGTTTGTGTGTGTGTGTGTGTGTGTGTGTGTGTGTGTGTGTGTGTATAGCTTTAGTTTTGGTGGAGTATATGTTTCTAGGAATTTATCCATTTCTTCTAGTTTGTCTAATTTGTTGGCATATATTTTTTATAATCAATATTTTAAATTGTCAGGAGTATTACTTATCTCCATTTTGATGGGTCTGTTGCTGTGATTTGTCTTGTTCTTTCATTTGGGCCATATTCCCCTGTGTTATCATTTTTCTTCTAACACTCTCTGTGTCTCTGTGTTAGGAAAGTCAGCCAGGTCTCTTGCTCTTAAAAGTAGTGGGAGGATACGCTTTTAACAAAGTGTTGCTGGTCCTTTTTTATAGGACATGAACAGCCGATGCAGTAGCCTGCCAGCCTGGGTCACTTAGTAAAGGGTTAAAGGGTAGGGGTGTGGGGCTGCAAGCTGTGGTTTCTCTTTCACAGGGGATTTGCCATCACTGTGGAGACCGGGAAGTTGGACCACTGAGCAAAGACTGTGTGAGCGCTCAGTGGGTGTAGTTTTAACAAGCTGTGCAAGTCTTCCAGAGGAGGTCAGGAGATGCAGTGTTGGCAGATTTTTCTCTGGTCCTCTGCAGGAGTGGATTGGCAGTGCTGGAGCTGTCCTCCCACTGGACTAGAGGGGCCACAGTGCAGTGTTACTGGGTTAGGTAATAGTAGATGCAGGTGCTGCTTGATTCCTGCAGGTAGCCTTGTGATTATGCTAGTAGGTGGTGGAGAGTGGAGCCTTCCAGAGCCTTTGTTCCTCTTCAGGAAGGTACTTCTTCAAGTACTTCATGAGATTAGTAACTAATTCTCCTTCCCTTACGCCCCAGGTGTTTTTCAAACTCTTGTACCAAAGCTATCTCCATTGATTTGTGTGTGTGTGTGTGTGTGTGTGTGTGTGCTGTCTCTTTAAGGGCTAAGACTTAACTTCCTAGTGCCCTTTGGGCCCTCCCAGAGCAGGGCCCACTGATTTTCAAAGTTCCAGGCTTTAGGTCCTGCTTGCAGATTATAAGACCTCATGAAATTCAACTCTTCTGATTTTCAAAGTCAAATGCTATTGGTATTTGTCTTTCTCATGCTGACTCCCAGGTATTATTGTCTGTTTCTCATCCCCCTCTTCTGCTCCCTTCCTCTCTGGTAGCCAGGGTTTAGTTCTCTACTGCTTCTCTGCCCTTCTTACCCTATTTGATGTCACCCCTTCTCTACATTTAGTTGTGAAGTTTGTTTAGTCTTTGAACACTCTCTGGGTTATTTGCATTTATGTGAGTGTTACCTAGTTGTATCTGTGGGTTGTGGTGAGTTTAGAATCCTCCTACTGTACCATGTTCTCTGGAAGTCCTTCCAGCATCCTCTTTCTTGATTTATGACACCAACATGTACCCATTTTCCCAAGTTCAAAACCCCAGTGTTATCCTTGATTTCTCCACATTTCTCATCCCTACTTTCCATCACCAGATCATAATAATATAATTTTCTAAACATATTTCAAATCTATCTCTTCTTTCTACCTGTATGTTATTGTCTTAGTTCACTTCAGGCCATTGTCATCTCTCTGGATCATGAATTAATATTTCAACTGATTTCTCTACCTCCAGTTTGATCTCTTTCAATCCATTCTCTATACAGTATCTAGCAAGATATTTTTAAAGGTAAAAAGTTTTAATTGCTCCTTGAACCCCTCATACCTTCTTTCTGACAGGGTAAAGTTCATATTCCTATCATGATTTACAAGGCCTTTTTCTGTCTTGCCTCTGCTTGCCTCCCCAGTCTCATCTCTGATCAATCTCTCCTTTGGACTATATGCTAACTATGCCCAACTATTAGCAGTTCACAGAGAGTACCAAATTCCCTCTCACCTCCTTAACTTGGCACTTTTCTCAGCAAGGAATGTCCTGTCTTCTTCCTTCAATAATTTTTTTTTCTTCAGAACTCCATCCTCCCTTACCACGTTTTCAGGTAAATCCCCACTCAATTTTTAAGACTCAGTTTAACATACCTTCTCTTGCAGGCTTTTTTTTTCATACCACAGTCCATATTAGGGATCTTTTCAATGTTTTACTATACCTTCATGCCGCTTTCTTTTTCATTCTCTATAAATTTATTATGGGCAATGACTGTGTTATATCCCAAGGGTCAAGTAAAGAATCTAGCACATGCTTGTGACATAAATGAATGGTCAAAGTTACTGTCATAGGCAATAAGCTGTTAAGCTAGCTGCAAGTGGACCAAAAGTCAGGATATAAAGGCAGAATTATAGAATAATAGAATTTTAGGAAGGGAATAGGCAGTTTAGAGGCTATGGTAGAAAGAATATAAGCTTTGGAGTTCTAATCCTAGCTCTGCTACTTTCTTGGTTATGCATTTTGGGGAAGTTATTAGACCTTTTAAAGCTTAATTTTCTTATCTATAAAAAAGGGAAGGTTATACCTATTTCAGACTTGTAACAAGTAATGAAAGTATGTAAGGCATCTAGCACAGGGCCTGGCATGCATAAACTTTGATATGTATAGTTTCTTCCTTAGAGATTTTCAAATGTGTCTCCTTCATTATTAGTGACGTTTTCCAGTAGAACTTAATCTACCATTTTTTAAAGGATATATTGCAAGTAAAATGCTATTCTTACTATAATTGATCATCTTTTAGTACTAATAACATAGGGTTATTTGAGGCCTTCATATCTTTCTATAAGAGAAGAGTGAAGCTAAGGAAAAGTAAAGATGATTTTATAAATTTAACAGTATATTGGACATATCCTCTGAGACCTTAAAGCCTTTTTGAGAATTACAAAGTTAAATGGTAATCAAATTATTTTTGGTGTATAAACATAACTGTCCATGGTGACAGTCACTGTTTTGTTGGCTCTGACCACTTCCATCTATAGAATCGCCATTTTCTTTCCTTTCAAAAACCATTTAGAAATGAATTTGATTTACCAGAGAGCAAGCCTCCAAATTTATTTAACTGGATCCATAGAAACATAATCCAGGAGAATAGCCTGGCATGAAATTTTGTGGTTATTCACAGGATGACTATCTTTCTCCTTGCTTAGCCTGCTGCCTGCATTTGAGACTTCTACAATTATCAGAATCCTCAATTGGATTATACTTTTATGTAAGTCAAGCCAGTGAAGTATTAAAAAAATACATAATTCATTTTACCCAGAAACTTAAGCCTTGACTTCTGTTGTAGTAGCTAATCTGATTTCCTGGTCATATAAAACCTTAAAAGGGTCTTCCAAGGGCACAGCACCACAGAGTTTCTCCTTTTCCCTCACTGTTTGTCAGCTGTATATACAGGAGCTCAGATTTCCTCTCAAGTCAGGATGTTTATGGTGACATTTAAAAAAGGGTGGAAGTTTTAAATGTTTACTGAGCTCTTAGCAATATTTGTAATAAGTTGTGTCAGGAAACCAGCCTCAGGCATGATGAGAAAGAGCTTAAGAAGACAGGCAGTATTAGACTAGAAATCAAGGAGCCAGAATTTGAATTCTAGCTCTATGATTTATCATCTGACCTACTTGACTTTTTTAGCCTCTTCATTTATAAAATGAGAATAATAGAACTTAGTTTGCAGGATTGTGGTAGGTCTGAAATGAGAGAATAGGCAACTAGGTAAATAGAAGAGCAAAGGGCTTTGGATGCTGGCAGGGTGGATTTTAGGACTGTTTCCTCTGTTAACTCCTGTTTGCCCTCAATTAAATCACTTTTCCCCAGAGTTTCTAGTGCCTCACACATAAAAAAAAAAAAAAAAAAAAAAGATGGCAGATAATCTCTAACTTTCCTTTGGGTTGGCAAATTGTGATGATCATTTCTGTTTCCATTTCTAGTTGAAGAAAGGAGCTAACAGCACTACACAACCCTCCTTCCAAGAGGTTCTTGATGCCTCCAAGTTGGACCTGCAACCAAGCAATTCTAGTTACCTTGTTTTAACTTCTTCCAAGTCACCTCTTCATTCTTAACATTTTTTCCTCATTTAAACTGTGATCCATGATTTCCTTTGTGTAAACATATTTTTAATGGAACATGATTTAATTTCAAGCAATCCTTCCAAAATATGTGATGTATTTGTATTTTGTGTCCAAGGAACCTAGGTCTCCACTCTAAGAGAAGTGTTAGCCATCATTCTATCTATTTAACTTTCTCACCACCTATCCTTGATCCCTTCTGCATCTTTCATGACAGAGGGCATTTCACTTCTGTTTGAATGCTTCTAGTAATGAGGCACTCACTAGTAGGGCACTACATCTTTTGGACCATTCCTTATTACCTGTACCAGATTCCTCCACAGAGCTTGATATTTGGTGTTACAGATTATAGCAAGTGAGCATTACTATTACTACTTTAGATATTATGTACTAACAAATGATCTATTTGTGGAAATGCTTTGACTTTCATTTAACTTCACTCCTATTTAGGCATATTATAGTATATTTAATGAAAAATTAAAGTTCCACTTTTGTATGCTGGATCTGACACTTACTACTATAAGATCTTAGACAAATCTATTCACATCTTGGTTCTCATTTATCAAATGGATATAAGAATATTCAGCTTGCCTTCCTCCAGGTTTTTGAGTGGATGAATTAAGGTAACATAAATTATATACTTGAAAAAGTGTGATAGTAGTCTGTGATCCTGGCCTCTGCTGGCCAGCAAATGTTTATAAATAGGGGCGCCTGGGTGGCTCAGTCGGTTAAGTGTAGATTTCGGCTCAGGTCATGATCTCGCAGTTTGTGGGTTCCAGCCTCATATCCGACTCTGTGCTGACAGCTAGCTCAGAGCCTGGAGCCTGTTTCAGATCTGTGTCTCCCTCTCTTTCTGACCCTCCCCTGCTCATGTCGTCTCTCTTTCTCTCTCTCAGAAATAAATTTTAAAAAAACATTAAAAATGTTTATAATTAAAGTTTCATTATAACGTAGCCATGCCCATTATATATTATGTCTTTCATACTACTTTGCTTGAGTTAAATAGTTGTAGTAGAAACTGTGTGGTCTACAGGCCTAAAATATTTCCTGTCTATCCCTTTATGGAAATGTTTGCTAATCCTTTTATGATATGAATATGCACTTACTATTAGAATTACTACAAGGGTTATTTTAATGTTTATTTATTTATTTTTTTGAGAGACAGCAGGAGAGGGGCAGAGGGAGAGAGAGGGAATCCCAAGCATGCTCCACACTGGTAGCACGGAGCCTGGCATGGGGCCCAGACCCATAGACTGTGAGATCGTGACCCAAGCTGAAATCAAGAGTGGGGCATTCAATGGACTGAGCTACCCAGATGCCCCTTGAGGGATTATTTGAGGAATGGGCATAAGGTGATGATATTGAAGTATATTATTGGAAGAAATCTAATCAACTCACTGTTGAACATTAGTTGAGTACCTGGCAATGTTAACATTGTCCTATATATTTTTCATACACTTTCTTCGATTTCTTTTAGGTTTTTATTTAAATTCTAGTTAGTTAAGGGGCACCTGGGTGGTTCAGTTGGTTGAGCGTACGACTTTGGCTCAGGTCATGATCTCGCAGTCTGTGAGTTCGAGCCTCGCTTTGGACTCTGTGCTCACAGCTCAGAACCCAGAGCCTGCTTCAGATTCTGTGTCTCCCTCACTGTCTCTGTCCCCTCCCCTGCTCATGCTCTGTCCATCTCTCTCTCTTTCAAAAATAAACAAAACATTAAAAAAATTTTAATTCTAGTTGGTTAAGATACAGTGCCATACTGGTTTCAGAAGTAGAATTTAGTGATTCATCACTGATACCTGGTGCTCATCGCAGCAAATGCTCTCCTTAATACCCGTCACCCATTTAGTCCATCCATCCCCCATCCACCTTTCCTCCATCAACCTTCACTTTGTTCTCTACAGTTAAGTCTCTTGTGATTTTTTTTTTTTGTTTGTTTAATCTTTACAACAACACCATGTGCTAGGTATCTTATTATATCCATATTACAAATGAACCCACTCTCAGTAACTTAACCAAGGCTACACTGGCAGAGAGCCAGGATTGAAATTTAGATATCTGATTGCATAATTTGTGTTCCTTTGATGCCATCTAGCCTCTCACAGGTATGACTTTAACTATTGCAATTCTTACCTTTTATGGAAAGGTAAGCCTTTTATGGAAAGTATTAATTAAGATCTGAAAGGTTGTATATGATCAAGTTAATAATGGGTACAAAATTTAGCAAGCATTATGAATACATTAATATCAGAAAGGAGCTCAAACATATCAACAGGATCGGTGCTTTTAAAACATATAAAGACAGATAATAGCAAAAACTAACAGACTGATGATGATTGAATAGTCAGGATTACTGAATCTTTGAATGTTTTGACATCATCACCACATTTTTGTCAGCACACACCAACCTTTTTCTGTTTAGGTATCTATTAGTTCAATACTTAAAATCTCAATGGAATCATACATGGTAAAAAGATAGGATGAAAGGAGTCTATAATCTGACAAGCTGATTGTTCCCCCAGTCTATGTTTTTTGAAAATCTTCTAACATTAACTGTAAAATAGTCAAAATTTTAATAAAGTAGGTTGGGCTACTTCATTAAAACTATGGCATAAAAGCAATGATTATTGAGAACTTCTTTTAGAAAGCATAAGGACTATCATCAGCTACACACACAAAAAAGTAACAAAATATATATCCCTTTCTTTGCATATATTACTAATATCACACTTGTCATCCATGTAAAATTTGTAGAATTTAGAGTAAAAAGGAAACTTAAAGATTTTTTTAATTTAACTCCTACACTAGAAGTAGGAAAACTGATGCTGAGAAACATTTAATTATTTGCCCAAGGCCACACAGTTAATATATGTCAGAACTAGAACTCAATAATTGACCTCTTTCTCATTCATTTGTCTGTTCGTTTATTCATCCATCCATTCATTAATTTTTAAAAGTTAATTGAGTCATTCATGTAACATTTATTGAGGCCTTTCTATATGGTATCCACTATATTAGATGTCATCACATATGTGTTACTTCCCTGAATTCTCATGAGCTAGGTATTATTACCTTTATTTTAAAGCTAAGAAAACTGAGACTAAAAGAGATTAAAAATTTTGCCCAAGGTCTCACAGCTTTGACCTGAATTAACTAGCTAGAAGACTATGAAGCCAATTTGAAGCTCCTTGTACAATTCCAAATCAGGCACAATAGAGGTGAACAACCCTTTGTTCCAAGTCTGAAACAAATGTCTTGATCAGACTGTCAGCATGACCTGGTACAAAATTTAGTATTTGAAGTCACTGTACAGAGACAAAAGAGATGATATGCTGAATTATTTAGTCAACTGCTATTTATGTGTTTCATTTTATTTGACATTTTGTTTTGCCAAAATAATAGAAACAAAATCAATCTTGAAAAAATGTAATACTAATCCTCTCATTGAAGCACAATTAATCCCACTATTGCCTGTTTCCTTCCAATATTCTTTTTATGTATATACATTTGAAATGAATGCAGTCATGGGAATGTGAACTTATATATTGCTTTTTTATTAACATAAGAACATTATATAACCTTCCAATGTCAGCCCATATTCCATTCCTTTTGCCTTTGCAATTACAACTTTAATCAAAGATTATTCAGTTGCATAATCATACCAAAATTTACCTCATTCTCCTTGTTGCTGTCACACAAATATGTAAATTTGCTTTTTTAAAAAACTAATATAGCTTATAAGCATGTTCCAATATTTAGGGTTATGTAGTGTTTTTAAATCTTTTTATTATTTATTTAAAAATAATATGGGAAATAGTTTAAGATCTCTGGTTCAAAGGGTGTGAATGTCATTCATTTTCTTATATATTTCTATATTAGTTGCAAAAGAGATTGTACAGATTTACAGTGCCTACATGTGTGAAATAGGAAACACTTTACCACAGTGAGGGCTATTATTTATTTGACAGATTTTGCTAGCCTAGTAAATGGCTGAATATTTTAGATAACTGGCATATATGTAGCAAAGGTGATATTTTGTAACCCAAATTCAAAGGTTTGACTCTCATTTTTGCCTAAACAAGAGATGTATATCTCCTTTGGGTTAGCATATTATCGACAAAGTTTAGGCCACAGACTATAAATAATTGCAGTGCTCTGCTGTGAGTGATAACAAAAGGAAAGCAATTTCAAAACTTAAGATTTTTTGCAATATTTATGCCTTCTCTTTTCGTTGTTTCTTTCATATTAAGGCTAAAAATAATTTCACTTAGAAAATTGTATAAAATATATAAAGAAGTTTCATTAAAGACTCTTTCAACTGTTGATGTATCTTTTTAATATATAACCTCCTTTAATATTGTAAGCAATAATTAAAATAAATCTACATCAAAGAAACAATAAAGTAGCTAACCATGAAAATTCTCATTAAATACAGTTTTAATGCATTCATTTTATATCATTTAGGAATATTTTATATAGGCACATATTTTAGAATAAATAATAGGAACCCTCCTTGATATATCATAGAGAACTTAGAACTCCTTTGGTAGGAAATTATTTTAGTCATTCATTCAATAAATCTGTATTACTTAATGTCTTTTTCCTTTTTATTGTTGTAAAAAACACATTACATAATATTTACCATATTAACCGTTTTTAAGGATATAATATAGTAGTGTTAACTAGATGCATATCTTTGTGCAACAGATTTCTAGAACTTTTTCATATTGCAAAACTGAAACTATACCATTGAACAATTCCTCCTTTCTCCCATCTTCCACATTTTGACAACTATCATTTGGCTTCCTGAGTTTAACTGCTTTATTTTTTCATATTAAATATTTAAATTAATCCCAATATAGTTACTATACAGTATTATATTAGTTTTAGGTGTACAATATAGGAGTTTAACTACTTTAGATGCCTCATACAAGTAAAATCATTCAGTAGTTGTCTTCTGTGACTGGCTTATTTGACTTAGCATGATGTCTTCAAGGTTCATCCATTTGTAGTATATGACAGGATTTGCCTCTTTTTAAAGGCTGATTAATATTCCATTGCACGTATATATTACATTCAATTTGCCATTTATCTGTCAGTGGACACCTAAATTGCTCGCAACTCTTGGCTGTTGTGAATACTGCAGTGAATCTGAGTGTGAAAATATCATGATCCTATTTTCAATTCTGCTGGATATCTACCCAGAATTGAAATTGTTGGACCATATGATAGCTGTTTTTAACTTTCTTGAGGAACCACCATACCGTTGGTGGCAGTACCATTTCTGCCCAATGTGGGAGACTTTTAAGAGCAGCTGTTCTCAAGACTCCCCGCCGGCTTGGATGAAACTTTCTCAGAACTACACTGGAGCCTAAGGCTCTTCTTATCCAATCCTTCCTTTCTTTCCTCCTTTCACAGTTTCCAGACCTGCACTGCTGTTTGAAAGCTCTCCCTGCCCTGCTCCCACCATGTGACAGTTCAAACAGTCCTCTTAAAAACTCTCTAGTAGATCTAATGCTCTCCTGGTTCCTTCTTGTCAAATAATGTGAACTAACAAAGTGGGGAGACCCTACTTATCCCTTTCCCCAGGGTTCTCTCTCCATAATTTTACCTCAAGGCAGTGACCTTTTGCTATGGGTACAAGACCCAGTATATTTCTTCAGCAGTGTTAGGTATTTGTAATAGCTAAGCACAGAAGTTGTTTTCAAGCAACTACTGATTTTAGGTCTTCTGGGCCCTCGAGGCAAGAGAATACAAAAGCTTGAATATCTTTTATTCATTGGAGAGGGGAAAATAGAGACAACAAAACACAACAGCCCCTCATTACTCTGAAATATTTATTAACTTATTAGGAGACTCATTTAGGTAATATTTGAACTGTACTTTAACATATAGTATTTCATTAGACATTTATAGGAGTTCTTAGAGGCAGATATTATTTATACTTCCTAGTTGTGGACATTTAGGATGAGATAGATTAAGTGATTTTCCAAAAGTCACACAGGAAACAAACAGCCAGCCGGGTAGTTGCAACTGAGCCTGCTAAACATCAAATCCTGTGTTCTCTGCAATGCAACAACTTGCAACATGCCCTCTTTTTAAGGTCTCAGTAACAGATGGAATACCTTCATGGGTGTGGGGGTTGTGCAGTAGAACTGCATTTGTTTTAACTTTTCCTGAAATTCTCAGTAAGTTTCAAACAGGGTATTGCAATTTCATGTTGCTTTGGCCCCTCACAAATTATGTAGCCAATTCTCATTCTTATTACTGTTTTAGTCTTCTTGGATGGCTTATAATAAAAATAGCACAGACTGAATAGCTTATAAACAACATTTATTGTGCATCGGTCTGAAGGCTGAAGCTTAGGATCAGGGTGCCAGCACAGTCAGGTTTTAATGAGGGACCTCTTCCAGGCCACAAACTTTTTGGGGTATCCTCACGTGGCAGAAGGCAGATAGGAGGTTCTGTTGGAATCTCTTTTATAAAAGCACTAATTCCATTTATGAGAGCTCTACCCTCATGACCTAATCAATCCTCAGAGTCTCTGACCTGCTAATACTCCATTACCTTTGGGGATTAAGATTTTAACATATGAATTTGGGGGACACTAGCATTCAGAAAATATAAGTTATATTATAGGTTTTTCAGCTATAAAATCTAATTATCCTTCTATAAGAAGTTTGAGTTTTATCTTCAGAGCAATGGGAAACTAAGTCAGCATGGTTCAGTGGATGATTCCTGGGAAAATGTCAGAGATCTTAGGTTCCCCACCTGACTATGAGACTTGGGGTCCATCAGTAGACAGTGTTGTTTATATTATGACTGGGTGAAGTCTCTGACCATTAAGTTGATGTAGTGCCACAATCCTTCATTTTTAATTTTGAAATACAAAAATGATGTATTTTTAAGTAATGTTAAACTTATTTGATAACAAAAGCTGACCTATCAAGATATGTGATGGGATGTGAGGTGACAATCTGTATTTATCACATTTAGTTTGAATATTCATACATTTTGTTACAGAAATATTATTTGATTATTGACTACTGTCCTGGAATTTACTGCATGTGTTAAATAATATATATGTATTGAAAAATAATTTAAGTTAAAATTTTTTTTTTCTTGAATTTCCCAAACTTTTCAGTTTGCAGGAGTTTTGGCTAAGGGATTATATACCTTTATTTCTTTTCTTCACTCACTGGTTAAAGTATTTATGTAGGCCTATAGGGAATTGATCCTATGAAGGCAATTTTAAGCCCACCATGTCTTCTAGAGTCAGTGATTTGTGGAACTGACTTCTGGCCTCCTGAAACAAACCAGCAAGAATTCTTTGGGAGAGGGGGAGTCACAGAGGTAGAATTCAAGAATGAGAGCTAAAATAAATCAGAAGATTATATGGATATATAAATTGAATAAAAGGCTCTCTGTGTAAATTTCATATACTTTTAAAAATTGAATTATTTTTAACTTGCAGCTCACTTAAGTTACTTTTATAATTAAGAAATTCTATTTTATTACCTGAGCATAGTGTAGTAAGGGTACCTACCACAGAATGGGAGCTTAATAAATGTTTGTCAAATAAATGAATAGTTGAAACCGATTCATTCGCGTTCACATCTCCATTTACCTGTA
Source organism: Proteles cristata cristata (assembly GCA_017311185.1). NCBI lineage: Eukaryota > Metazoa > Chordata > Mammalia > Carnivora > Hyaenidae > Proteles > Proteles cristata. Next base: position 97,453 of record JAESUZ010002165.1, read on the forward strand.
ATGATACTCATATACTTTAGTTAAGTGTTTTCATTAAAAAAGATAGATCTGTGTTAGTTATTAAGATGTCTTTAGAAAAATTTTAATAGAGGAACATTTAATGATTTGGATAACAACTTTACTCATTTGGCAGACCTTTATTGGTACTGTATGTTACATCCAATAGCAAGCACTAGGAGTATAATGATGAAATACAGCTCCTGCTTCTGAGAAGCTTACATGTAGGATATAATCCACAACCACGGTCAAATGCTGCACTTCTCTTATTTCTCTTTCCATGACTTCACTGGCTTCCCTTGTCATCCTTCTCAGTGTGTCTTCCTGAAGACTCATAATTTTTGGCTTCTCTTTTTTCTATACTCCCTAGTTGTAGTGGAAAAACACACGTTTAGAGCCAGAGTTCTGGCTCTACCACTTTTCTCTTAGGTGAATTACTGAATCTCATTGATCTGCAGTTACTCTTTCCATAAAATGAAAATTAAATAATAGTATCATGCATTGTATTCATTTATCTGGTCTATGAGCAAATTTATAAGGAAAGTGCTTTTACTTGGTATAATTTTATAGAGAGTTTAAATTGCCAACTGACTGGATTGATGACCTTAAGATGATAAGATCCTTCTCACTGGAAGTATCTATGCAGAGGTCATAGAGGAGGTTTGTGTTAAGTAGCAATGTATTTATATCTCATGTTTTTGTATGCCTCATATATGAAAGGAAACCAATTTCCTTTGTTACAAACCACCTTTTCTGGGATATTTATATAGCAGTTTTTATGGAAGATTGAGGTACTGTCTCCCTCTGGAGCAGTGAACAAGTTTGATTACAATACAGCAAAAAAGATTAGAAATCTCTTAGCTTAGAGTTCTTCTCCTGTAACACAACCCACTCTGTGTGCCGGTGTCACCTGGCCCTCTTTGTATGCCTTATGGGAAGTGGGGCTCAGGGAACCAGTACAAATACTGACACTCTAGCTACCGATATTGCTGTGAATCCTTTGTCTGTGATCCAGTAGAACTGTATCTTCTGCCAGTATCCATGAAACTATGGCAGCTTATTTTGTTAGCTTGACAGTAAGGTAAAAATCTCAGATCCTTCAGTTTTTTAACACTTTGAAGATAGCAAGAAATAATGTCTGAAGACCTATCTGTATGTTGAGACAAAAGAACACTACACTTAAAGTCAGATAGTCCTGAGGCACCTGGGTGGCTCAGTCAGTTAAGCATCCGACTTCGGCTCAGGTCATGATCTTATGGTTCCTGGGTTTGAGCCCCACATTGGGCTCTGTACTGACAGCTAGCTCAGAGCCCAGAGCCTGCTTCGGATTCTGTACCTCCCCCTCTCTCTGACCCTCCCCTGCTCACGCTGTGTCTCTCTCTCTCAGAAATAAATAAAAAACATTAAAAAAAAAGTCTGACAGTCCTAAGTAGGTATGATTCTTTGCTTTGCCACCTATTAGCTGTGGGTCCAAGATTAAGTTATTTAGCATTTCAGAAACTAATTTTCTCATTGGTACTATAAAGATAATAATACTGGCCTTACAAGGTTGCTGGGAGAATTAATTAACAATAATTACAAAAAAATTTAAATGTTTTGTTTATTTCTGAGAGACAGAGAGAGAGAGAGAGAAAGAGAGAGAGACAGCATGAGCAGGGGAGGGTCAGGGAGAGAGGGAGACACAGAATCTGAAACAGGCTCCAGGCTCTGAGCTGGCACTCAGCACAGAGCCCGATGCGGGGCTCAAACCCACAAACCGCGAGATCATGACCTGAGCCAAAGTCATCGGTCGTTTAACCAACTGAACCACCCAGGCACCCCTAATGGACACAGTAACTATTTGAATGCCACTCATGTAGAACCTAGAACATAGAAAGTACTCTATGAGAACAGAGTCAGATTATTATTATCTTAATGTTTCTAGTCTTAGGATTCTGTGTCACTCTCTGAATGTTCCCTCTGTTCTAGCCCCAGGCCCACAGTGAAGGAAAGAAATAGGTATGAGTATGAGACTTAATGGTTTATATTCTCTTATCAATAAAAGTTTTCTTCTTCCTCTCCCATACCTATTCATTAAATATTACCTTCTTTCCTTTTAAGAAAAGTTTGACTTAAGTAGGTATTTATAAAATATCTTCTCTGAGCCAAATGCCAAGAATAGAGAGAGAATATAGACTTACTTTTTGCTTTAAGTAAACATTCATTAAACACTTACTGAATACTTAAAATATGCCAGATACCATCTTAATTGTTGGATAAATATCATAAACAATACAGGCAAGTTCCCTTCTCTCATTGAATTATTTTATCATTACAGCTTAAAATACAATGTGTTGGGGCACTGGGTGGCTCAGTCAGTTAAGCGTCCAACTTCAGCTCAGGTCATGATCTCACCATTCATGGGTTCATCAAACTCTGTGCTGACAGCTAGCTCAGAGCCTGGAGCCTGTCTTCAGATTCTGTATCTCCCTCTCTCTCTGACCCTCCCCTGCTCATGCTGTCTCTATCTCTCTCTCAAAAATAAATAAAACATTAAAACAATTTAAAATACAATGTGTTAAGTATATGATAGCAGTACAAGTAAGGATCTGGAAACAACTAGCTCTGGAATCTAGCTCTGGGGATTCTTGGGGAGATACTCCCTGAACTGATCTTGAAGGATGAAGGAGGATTATCCATGTCAGTCTCAGCTGGAAATAGATGGTACATCCAAAAAGGTAATTGAAGAGAATTTTTTAAAGAGATTATTTAGAAAAACAAGTAGAGATTTAAGAGAATCATCAGAGATAGAGGAGCATCTAGGGACTGGTAAAAGTAAAAGGTATTCTCACCCCAAAGACTGAAGGGCTGCGGGAGGAAGCTGTTACTAGAATCCTGCAAAAACTATAGCTAACAACTCTCTTGTGTGGCTGGCATAAGAGGAAATTACAGAATAAGTATCCTAGCCTCTCTTTCCTCCTGCCCTCCAAACTCCTACCAGTGCTTTCCATAGGCCTAATCCAATAGAAAGAGAGAGGTCACGGGATCTCACCTGATGTAGTCTAGTAGAGGTCATCCTCCCAGCACCCCAGGACACAGGCTGATTGAGAAGAATAGAAAGCAGATCTGGAGGGGCAAACAGAGAATAACTCATACAGGAATAGACAAAGGTATTCCAGTCAGAGGCAACAGCAGCAAGGCACATACATGTGAAATGGTGGGACAGGAGCACAGCAGTGATGTGCCTTGAGTCCGCCTACAGCAAGAAGGTAGCCTCTGCTGGCTGCAGAGGTAGGTGGGGTTAGGATGAGAGGATTTTAAATGCCAAGCTGAGGAGCTTAAACTCTCTTACAGTATATAGGAAGATGTGGCTAACGGGACACAGGAAGTAACACAATCTGATTTGTGTCTTAGGAAGTTAGCTTTCCTGGGGTTTGGAGGGAGTTATTTCTGTTCCTGTGTGGTCTGACGACCTAGGCAAGGAGAGAGGCAATGTCATTAGAAGTAAAATGGGTCATACTGCCTGGGAAAGATAGGGAAGGCCTTGTGTATAATAGTCTCATTGTAGGGTATTCTTTCTTGTCCTTTCTTGAAATGTAAATGGAATCTTTTGTAAAGCAGGGCAGAGCTGGCCTTGAAGCTACCTTTCTCCTGATAATCATTTTCCTGGGAAGAAATGATGAATTGTCCTTTCTCCATATTCCTTCAAAGATTGCTTCTGTAACCTTCCCTTAAACACATTCCCAAGAGCAGCTTCTTTCATTAAGATGAGGCCATTTTCCTTCTTCAGTATTTGTTGGAAATGTCCAAAAAGGAAATGCAGTTCTATTTCCTTCCTGTCCTGAGAGTCATTACATATTAATAGAATATCTACATGTAGATAAGCTCTGGATTCCTTTGTCCTACAGGAAGGCATCAAAGGGCACCATGACTTTTAAAACAGTCCTTCAAGGTGGGTAAAGGTGGCCTTTAAAAAGAAATCATCACTTCTCAGAAATCACATCCCCTGAGGAGTTTTATTCATTCATTCAGTTGACAGGCAGCAATGCCATGGGAAAGGATAAATGGCACATTCTATAACTGGATATTCAGGACACAATGAAGCATATGCAGGAACCATGCAGAGGACACTTGGGACCTTCCCCCATTGGCTATTACCCACTGGCCAGCTTCTTAAGGACAGGTACCATATCTAAATCATATCATAGTCTTACACACCCTAGCCAAAATCAGTTAATCAGAAATTGTTTTCTGAATAAATAATAGCTTTCTAGGCAGTGGAAATAGCCTAAGCAAAGGTCCAGAGGCATGAGAGAGCATGGTTCATGTTAGAAAATGCAAGTAGTTTGATAAGACTAAATAAAAGAGTGTTTGCTTGGGGAGGAAGAGAGGCTAGTGAAAGATAAAACAATATAAAGAGTCAGAAATAGAATTGACTTTGCCTTAAAATTCTACTGAGAAGTTTGGACCTTTTTTTTTTTTTTAATCAGTTTTGGGAAGCTATTGGCTAAGTTTGAGTGTTAGTATGACATGGTCAGCTATAAGATTTAGATGGATCATTCTGATTTTAGTGTAAAAAATGCAATAGGGTGAAGTTTAGGGAGTAGGTTATTCAAATTGCTTTTCTGAGCCACTGTCAATGAGGATAGAACTAAGTGTTAGGGTATGAGCAATATATAGGACATGTAGTGGATTGAATACGGTATTGTTTAGAAGTAAATGATAAAGGTAAAGGAGAAAAGAAGGGTCAAATGTGATTTCTACTTGACTAAATTCCTTGAAGGCAGAGACTATATTTGATTCACTTTTACATCCTTCCCTATAGTTACAGCTTTTCCTATGCATTAGCAGAGTGGACACCAAGGGAATTATTACTGGGTGTTGATTAAGGGACTTTGGGAAGGGAGCAGTGAGGGGCAAGTCCTGAAGCATGTCTAAAGCAGGAGAGTAGGGATGGATATGGTACAGGTAAATGGTAGGCTAGGGCCAAATTAGAGTAAATTATGGAGAAAGTACAAAATGTTCTGTATTCCAACCAGCTCTCTTTATCTTAGGATTTTGAAATATCAGGTTCTGGTACCAGAGAAACTAGAAGAGTAGGATTCCTGGCATTAGATCCAGGAGCAACACCTAAACTAACAGCGAATATTTGCTAGGAGAAAAAGTTGTAAATTAATACATGAGTGAAACCTAAAACTTCTTCATAAAAGTGATGGGCTATTACTTATGGAGGAAACTGTCTGTTTGACTCAGGCCCACAACTAACTCTGAAAATGCTGAAACATATCAAAATTATTTTTAAAATGAGATAATGTATCTGAAGTGATCAGTATAGTACCTGATTTACAGAAATACTCAATATCTGATAGCTGTTGATACTGCTTTATGATTTTGATTGAGAAATATATTCATAATAGCAATCAGAAGGGATGCCTTCAGTTCAAAATATGATCTGAACTATGCCAAGGTATGGAGAAAGTTTAACCTAATACCATATACAGGGCCTCTTATGATCATGAGGAGCTAAATACTTGAACTTCTGGGTTCAGCCATAAAAGACAAATGGTCCTAGAGCCTTTTCCTCTCCCCTAAAAAGATTCGTGGGGTTATTTTTCTTTTATGATGTATCACTCTGTACTATGGAGTCAGACAGAACTAGGTATCAATCCCAGATCTTATGCTCCTAGTCCTGGGACCTTTGATTAATTATATAACTTTTCCAAATCTCAATTTCCTTTTTCATAAAATGAGGATAATAATCATTGTATTATTGGGATGTTTGAGATAAATTAGGTAATGTAAGTAAAACACTTGGTAACGTTCAGGAATATAGTAGTGCTTAAGCAATATTGGTTTTCTTCCTGATTTTCGTTCTATTCAGACTTTCAACTGATTGAATGAGGCACATTCACATTATGGAGAGCAATCTGCAATCTGTTTTACCCCAGATTCACCAATTTAAATGTTAATCTCATCCCCAAACACCCTCCAATCTGACACATGAAATTAGCTATCACAATTGGTAATGAGAACTATTCCCAGCTTCGCCTGAACTGAGGCTTTTTCTGCTACTCCTTTCCAATGATTCCCCCCCCCTCCCCCCCGCCCTTGGGTAGTTTGCACACACATGTAAGTACTGATCTGTACTCAGCTAAAGATTAGAGGGGACCCTGTGATCTCTAGCAAATTTCGCCTACACATACCCCCAAATTCATCTTTTTATCTCAGGCAGACCCCTAGGATTTACTTTGGTTTACTTGCAGTGGGCTGGAAACTCTCTTTGGATAGTAAACTGGGTAATCAAAATCTGCCTTGTTTGTTTACTCCTTCTCGGATATCACTCTTTTTTTCCTGCCTGTTTTGCAATATTTGAAAACTGTTTTGTCCAGTTTTATAGTTGTTTAAGGTGAGAGGTTAAATCCATTCCCTGCACAAAGAGTGGTAGTATTCACTCACTAAACTCTTTTCTGTAAAAGTTTGAATTTTGTAAAAAAAGTCAAATTTTGTAAAAGTTTGAATAAATAACTTATTACGTCTTAGTCTCAATTATTTTAGAATGGTAATTAATCAGCTGTAAAAATACCTAGTATGGAGACTCTTAGAACACGTAATTAATTAATTAATTAATTGATTGATTGATTTACAAAATTTATTTATTTATTTTGAGAGAGAAAGAGAGAGAGAGAGGGTGCAAGCCTGGGAGGAGCAGAGAGAGAGGGAGAGAGAATATCCTAAGCAGGACCCATGCTGCCAGTGCAGAGTCTTATGGGGCCCTCAATCCCACAAACTGTGAGATCATGACCTGAGCCAAAATCAAGAGTCTGATGCCTAATGGACTAAACCACCCAGGTGTCCACATAGACTCTTAGGGTAGCTGAAAGGACCAACAGATTGTTGGGTTAAGGGTGGGGCTAGGCACAGCCAGGAATGTACTCGGAGGCTTACTACATGCTTTAGGAGAGCGGCCATAGCACTTGAGCTTGAAAAGAATCCCAACTTTGTGGACCAAAGTCCATGCTTTATGGCCTTAGAGACCTGGGTTTTGACAAGTCTGAATCCTTAGTTTCATCTGAGGGAAAAGAAGTCAATAATAATAATACCTTCCCTGTGGAATTAATGGGAGGAAAAATGTAGAAATAGGAATAAACTGCTTTATACATGAATGCTTTTTTAAAAGGAGGTTAACCTTATACAGTGTTGATGAGAATATCAAATGGTGCAGCCACTGTGGGAAACTGGTGGCTTCTTAATATTTTAAACACAGAGTTGCCATATGACACAATTCCACTCCTAGGAATATACCTAAAAAAATTGAAAACAGATGTTTAAGAAAACTTATACACATTTTCATAGCAGCTCTCTTCACAATAGCCAAAAGGTGGAAACAACTCAAATGTCTATTAGTGGATGAATATTCAAACAAAATGAAATATAATCCTACAGTGGAATGTTATTAAGCCATAAAAAGGAATAACAGAGGATAGATGTTACAACATGAATTAACCTTGAAAACATTATGTTAAGTGAAGGAAGACAAGCATGAAAGACCACATGTTATATGGTTCCATTTATATGAATTGCCCAAAATAAGCAAATTCAAGAAACAAAAAGCAGATTAATGTTTGCCATGGGGGGTAGGGTAGGGAATGTGTGCTTAATGGATATTGGGTTTACTTTTGGGGTGATGAAAATATTCTGGAACTAGATACTAATGGTTATACAGCTTTGTGAAGATATTAAGTATTGTGGATTGTAAAAACTGAAATGGTTAAAATGTGTTTTTACCACAATAACACATAAAAGGAAGTTAATTAATAAAAGTTATCTTTTTCCTCTGTCCTAAGAATTCATACTCTAGGGTCATGTTCATAGAGTAATTGAACAACCTTTTGGCTTGTACATGATGATCTTTGGAACATATTATGCTCCTCCCCAAGCTTGGTTCTTTCAGCCAGTGACATCCACTGGACTTCTTTTATTAGCCATTAACCATCTTGTCCTGTGCCAGATCTCGGTGGCTCCCAGAGGGCACTATGCCAAGTAGCAAAATTGCAAATGATCATGCGTGCCAAAGCCCAGAATTCTGAAAGGTATAAATGTCTGTCTTTATGCTTTACCCAGCTTGTCTCCCTCCTGCCATGCCAGTAGGATGTCAGCTTTCTCTCAGAGCTTCCTGGCTCTAGTTTGGTTTTTGTTATAGTTCAGTCCATCTGTTCCAGCCAAAACTATGGCTAAGCTGTGGCCAAAGGAGGACCTTTCCATGTCTAGTAAACCTTGGCAAGACTCTATTGTCTAGTAAATTCGAAAAGTAGCAGGAAGAAAGAGGTTAGATTGAGCCTAGATAGAATGATATAGTATCTGTTCTTTTAATGGACATTTTAAGCTTTTTTTTTCTTTTTCAGGCATTATGCCAGGCACAGTAGAGGATAAGAAGAGAGGAAAAACTCAACCATGTACTCACCATTCACTCATCTGTTCATGAATCAATTATGTATTGAGCGTCTACATTTGCCCTTGGCCCTAGGGATACAGCAGTGGTCAAGATAGACATAATTTGTTTTTAAGAACCCTGGAGGAGGAAGGGATTCATCTTTTCTAAAAGAAAGAGGGAAATTTCTTAGAGGCAATGATATTTGAGTTAAACATTGAAAGTTGAGTTTAATTACCGTTGCTGATGGAGAAGGGAGTGGGCGTGTGGGAGAGTCTAAGCATGGGAAATAGAGAGGACTTTGAATACTTAAAATCTCGGTCTTTCCTTTCAACTGCTAGAAAATGCTTTCTCTTGATAATTTTGTTTGCTATTTCATTCTGTTGCCTTTAACAGCCTTGTGGATTTTATCATTTTCAGACAAAGGTGCAGAGAGGTTCTATAACTTGCTCATGGTTTACTAGCTAGAAAGTGACAGAACTAGGAGTCATCTCCAGATCTCCTTCATGCCAAAGTCCATGCTGTTTTTACTATACAGCTCTGCTTTCCTAGAAAGAAGCACACATTTATAATACATGTGGTAGTTACTATAAAGCATTCTCCATGACTGTTCTCTATTAGAGAGCAAGCAACATAAACTGAGAGTGAGTGGAAAAAAATGTTAATGAGAAGAAAGAAGTTTGACATGTGAAAGATGAGTGCTACCTCTCTCTGTGTCTGTGTGTACAGACATGCATGCATTAAGTGGGGGATGGTAGTGAAGTTTTCTAGCAGAAGGTATAGCACATACAAAGACCTTAAGGCATGAAGGAGCCTATTTGGCAGGCTCAGGGCTTTACCTGGCTTTATGTTTTGGCATGGTTTATGTGCAATCTCTAAATTATTTCCTTGGAGCTGATATCTCTCCATTTTTATTAAATGTAAGAGACGTTGTTTTACTCATCCACTCCCACCCCTCATCTCCTGTGAATAGGATGTGGGCTGAGAGAAAGAAATCAAATTATTTTTCATATGAACCCAGCCTAAACAGAACTCATTTGGAGTGTTAGCACTCTGATCTGTCTGCTCCCACCACACCACCACTTTGCTCACTTAATGGAATGAATATTGGAGAGGACAGGGGAAGTGTCTCAAAAAGAGAAGTTGTGACAATTTCTAAGCAAATGTAATAAATCAGGAAGATTTTTCAAAGGAAATAAAAAGTGTCATTTATGACGGTTATAACTCCTACACCCGCTAAGATTCTTATACTGGTGCAGTTTAGACTCTCCCGTGGTAGATAAAATTATTACTTGATCTGTCAAAATGGAGGGATGAGGTTTTTTTTTCCCCTCCTTCATTCAGGCATCTTATTTTAAGCAGCCAATTCTGTTACTTCTTGCCCTCTCTCTGTGTTGGTGAAAAAAAGGAAAAAAGATAATCAGTGTTTAAAAAGTTGCATCAAGGAACATGAAATAGAGGGTAGCGGCATAAGCCACTGGAAATCATAATTATCTCCCACAGGAGTTTCTAGGAAAAACAAACATGTATTTTGTATTTGAAGGAGTTATTACTTCTATTTTACAGGAGGCCTAAGTTATAATGAAAATGATAATGATTACTATAAATATAATAATAACAAATATACAGCTACCATTGTTTCAAAATCTACCCTGTGCCAGATATTATAATAGGTTCTTTTTAGATGTTATCTCATTGACTCCTTCAAATAGCACTATGCTGTGTGTATTATTATTGTTATATTAATCATTATTACTATGGTTTCCATGGTAGGAATGAGGCCAGAGGTTTGAACTGATGTGCACGAAACCAGGTACTACTAAATGGCAGAGACAGATTTCAAACTCAGTATTGTCTGACTTCCAAACTCATGCTGTTTCTTTAATGTCTGTGACCCATGGCCTGCTATTTCAGACATACCGTCAGAAAATAATCCTTTGTGTTTATTTAGTAGTTCACAGTTTTCTAAGAACTTCAAGTCTACTCTCATTTGACCTACATAGAAACCACATAATAATAATAATTACTAGTAATAATTATTATCAGCCATATTAAAATGATAATGAAATAGATACATTTTTACTTATTTATAGAGTACTTACAGGGCGTCTAGTGATGTGGTAACTACTTTGCACGTATGAGCTTACAAACATCCAATACAACAGGTGCATATATTGATTAAGAAAGCACGGATTGATGTCAAGGTACTGGGTTGGAATCCTGGCTCTACTATTTAACACCTATTTGAGTTTGGTTAATAATATCTCTCTCTGGGGCGCCTGGGTGGCTTAGTCAGTTAAGCGTCCGACTTTCGCTTAGGTCATGATCTCGTGGTTCATGGGTTCGAACCCCACGTTGGGCTCTGTGCTGACGGCCAGCTCAGAGCCTGGAGCCTGTTTCAGAGTCTGTGACTCCCTCTCTCTCTGACCCTCCCCAACTCACACTGTCTCTCTCTCTTCTAGAAATAAATAACACGTTAAAAAAAAATTTAAAAAAATAATGTCTCTCTCTGCCTTAACTCTTCATAGTAAAATGGGTCAAATAATTGTACCTACGTGGTGGTTTTGAATATTAAATTAGATAACTCTAAAGTAATTAGCACATAGTAAGTATGTATAAATGATAATTATTTCTCTTTTACAGATGAGAAAATTGAGGATTAGAGAGATTATAGGGATTATAAAGACTTAGCCCAAAATAGTCAAGGTGTGGAGCTGAAATTAGAATGCAGGTCTGAATGGCTCACAGTTTCTTCTCTAACCCTATACCGTACTATTAACAGGCAGTAAGTACACTCATTAAACGTGTTTTAAAATATGAACCCTTTTTAATGTGAATGGTCTCCCGTTAATCAATCTGTTACACATTATAAAAACTCTAAATTTCCTGTACAGACTCCCTGCTCACAACCCACTCTTCCTTTGCACAACTCTTTCCTCTGCCTGCAGTAGTTTCTCTCCACTTGCCTAAGTTGTCATTCAGGATTCAGCCTGAAGTGTCACAGCCTCCCAACAGGATTCCAGGTGGATTAGAGAGCCTATCTCTATATATCCCAATCTTTCTTCCCCCTCTACCCAAGGTTTACACCAAGTGTCATAGTATAATTCCTTGAAATTTTAATTTTTGTATGCCAGTTATGGGCTCTTTGAGGGCAAAGACCTTCATGTCTTATTCATCTCTATCTCTAGTACTTATCAGAGTGCCTGGCACATGAGTGTTCAATATATTGAATGAATGAATGAATCAATCAATCAATCAATGAAAATAATTATTCAGGAGAGTTCTAGCCAACATTATAGAATATGTGATGACATTTTTCTTATTTATGTGAGACTACTGAGTAAGTAAGCATTTTAAAGACCTCATGAAAATTAAGACCAAAGGTAAAGACAACTTTAAATATATCCACCCACATATACCCATAACTCCCCTCCTCCTCCCACCCCCTTGGCAATCTTCTAAATATAGATTATAGTAATTTAGTTTCAAACAACTCATTTTCAGCATCTGACATGTTCATTAACCCCAGGTAGGGGAATTATTGTGGTGCATTAATTTTTCACCAGAGAAGACATTTGTCATCTGTGCAAGTATCATTAGTGCTTGCTACAAAGATGGAAATGACACACTGTCTCTGCCGATTGAAGAACACAGGAGAATTTTAAATAGTGTCTGCTGGGCTCTCTATACCAGCCAGACTGTGTACTTTTTGGACCCTCATTAGACAAGGCTGCTTCATGAAGACAGCGGAGTAATGTGTAACTCTGGGGAAATGAGGGCATGAATGCCACATTTAGTTGTTATTTTTCTCTTATATATCTGACTTCCATTCCTCTGTCACCTTTGTGAGCTCTAACAAGTCCTTGAATTTAGGTGTTTCCCAAAATTGTCTTTATGCTTCTCTTTGTCTCACTTTGTAATCTTTCCCACTCTCATGGGTCATATGCCATCTATATGATAATGACTTTCCTCTCCATCCCTCACCAGGCTCTCTCTCTTGAGCTCCAGACCCTTATATGCAGCTGCAGACTGTCTAGACAGATATACTGGAAAAAATCCCAGACACCTCAAATTCAACACATCTAAAATTTGGCTCATTATCTTCTTACATCTCCAGACCTTTTTTTGTCCTATAACTGAATATTGCAAGGACATTTCCTCTTGTCTCAAAATTTCACCTAAGGGTCCAACAGTGAGTTCTTATGCAGTCACATTCTAAAGAAGGGCTGCTAGATACATCCCTTTAGGACCTGCAAATGTTTCCTGAATTGGCCCTGAGACCTTCACCCCATCACCTATTTCCAGACTGTATAAAGAGAAGACTAGAAATTCAGAGCAGATTCATTGAAGTATTAAGTTGTTGACTTAGGGAAGCATATATAAATGGGATGGATCCTAGAAGACCCCTGAGTGAAAAAGTGGAAATACCTGCACAAAGAGAATATTCTCTTCTCATTCCCTGACCTGAAGCTTACTGAGTCGCAGAAACTTTGCCAAACCTCTTAAGCTATCATTAGAGGTGGTTGGAATTCTTTGGAGAATTTCACAGGTGTACCAGGGTTTGGGATCATACAGGAACATAGATTTTGATGCTTACTTCTTGCTTCAGAATTACCAACTTGGAAGCTGACTGGAGTAACTTGTGAAGGTAGGTGAGGAGAAAGACAATGGGACATCCCTGATTTCCACTAGTTTTGTGGAGGCAAGAAAATCATGAATTTCTCATAGCTAAGTGTATACACAATGGTGAAAAGTAGTCTAGATTGAGCTTTCTTAAGGTTATTGCTCCCGAGAGTTTGTTCGGTGATAACATGCCGGGAGTAAGTTGCTGTGAGGTGTTGTCACTGGGGGACAGAATCTGAGGGATATTGTACATATTTAGCTAAATACCCCCTACCTATATTAAGGAACTATGCAGTACTGGGTTCTTTGAAGGGTCTTGCAAGTGAAACCCACACCTGCACCACCCAAGAGGAGCAGCCTCTAAGTGCCTACCACACAGGGAACACTGACAACCAGATTACAACAGCGCCATTCACTAAGTGAGATAGTTAGGACTTGGGATAGATTGGATGTGGGAAATGTCAAATGGAAAAAAAAAATCAAAGGTGACTATTGATTTTTTTCTCTTGAGCATATGGATAGAAGGCAGTGCCACACATAATCATGGGGAAATGGAGTAGGAATGAGAGAGGCTAAAGGTAGAGGTAAATCTTAAAAGTTATCAACATAAATATGATATTTGAAACCATGAGACTGGATAAAGTCAACAAAGGAAATACAGAAGAGGAGTGAGTGATGGGTACGTGTGTGTGTGTGTGTGGTATGTGTGTGTGGAGGGACTTAATTATTGTTTTCTTTCCCATAAAATGGTGAATGAGAATGTCTTAAGAGAGTGATTTGGTGTTTATTTGGTGTTTAAATGATTTAGAACATTTGAAATTGCCTTATAATCTGAAAGGAATATTTTAAAGGTGCCTGGGTGGCTCAGTCGGTTAAGTATCTGACACTTGATTTTGGCTCAGGTCATAATCTCATGTTTATGAGTTCGAGCCCCAAATTGGGCTCTGCACTGGCAGCTTTGAGCCTGCTTGGGATTCTCTCTTTCCCTCTCTTTCTGCCCCTCTCCTGCTTTTGCCCACATGAGCATGCTCTCTCTCTCTTTCCCCCCAAATAAGTAAATAAACATTAAAAATTTTATAATAATATTTTAAAAAGTGCTTCTTAACTCTTGAGTTTGGCTCAGCAATGGAGGAATGATAAATAAGGATAGAGAACTAGGTAGAGTACAGTTAGGAATGTTCATGTCTCTCAAAGAGACTTTGAAAATAAAAAGCTTTTTTAAATAGAATTAAATGAACATGCTCATTTTAGAATATTGAGAAAATCTACACAGAAGGATAAGAAAGCATTTAAAGGCAACCACAAAGACTTGTGGTTGAGTTCATTTGCTCCCAGTATTTTTTTCTACATTTTCTTTCCTTCCACCTAATTGCTATTTTTATATTATATAGTACATTGTTAATTATTGACATGCAATGGATAGGTGGCCTTTAGTCTGAATTGGAATATTGAGCTGTCCTAAGTATGTTTAGAAATTGATTGGTAGTTGGCCTCACATTTACTTGTGTACACATAAACCTACATGCTGCCTTTTAAAAAACTGTTATATTCTTTGGATAAATATCTAGTAGTTGGATTACTAAATCATATGGTATCTCTTTTTTTTAATTTTTTTTTTAATGTTTTATTTATTTCTAGGAGAGAGAGAAACAGCGTGAGCAGGAGAGGGTCAGAGAGAGAGGGAGTCACAGACTGAAACAGGCTCCAGGCTCCGAGCTGGCAGTCAGCACAGAGCCGGACGCGGGGCTCGAACCCACGAACCGCGAGATCATGACCTAAGCAAAAGTCGGACGCTTAACCGACTAAACCACCCAGGCGCCCATGGTATCTCTATTTTTAATAGAAATGAGGAACCTCCATACTGTTTCCCACAGTGGTTACACTACTTTACATTCCCACCAACAGTCCATGAGGGTTACCTTTCTCCGCATCCTTGCCAACACTTGTTATTATTCCTTGTCTTTTTGATATGAGCCATTCTGACTGGTATGAGAGGTGATATTTTGTTGTGGGTTTGACTTGAATTTCCCTGATATTAATGATGTTTAACATCTTTTTACTAATTGAAAAAATACATTCACAGTTATGTTTGTTGCAGCATTATTTACAATAGTTGAGATACAGAGGAACCCAAATGTCTATCAACAGATGAATGGACAAAGAAGATATGGTATATATACATATATATACCATATATATACACATATATATATATATATATAGAGAGAGAGAGAGAGAGAGAAGATACACACACACACACACACACACACACACACACACACATATATATAGAGAGAGAGAGAATAGAATATTACTTTTGTTCTATATAAGCTTTTATTGTCATAATTAGAAATGTTTGCATTCGTGGGGTGCCTGAGTGGCTTAGTCAGTTGAGCATCTGACTTCGGCTCAGGGAATGATCTCGAGGTTTACATATTCGAGCCCCACATTGGGCTCTGTGCTGCTGACAGCTCAGAGCCTGGAGCCTCCTTTGGATTCTGTGTTTCTTCTCTCTCTGCCCCTCCCCTGATTGTACTCTGTCTCTTTCTGTCTCAAAAGTAAATAAATGCTAAAAAAATTTTTAAAGAAATGTTTGTATTTGTTTTGTGTTTATTTTTTAATTGTTTTTATTAGTTTAAATCCAAGTTAGTTAACATATAGTGTAATTATGATTTCAGGAGTAGTATTTAGTGATTCATCACTTACAGATAACACCCAGTGCTCATCCCACCAAGTGTCCTTCTTAATGGCCCTTGCCTATTTGGCCCATCCCCATCCAAAATCTCTCTAGCAACCCTCAGTTCGTTCTCTGTATTTAAGAGTCTCTTATGGTTTATCTCCCTCCCTGTTTTTATTTTATTTTAGCTTCCCTTCCTTTATGGTCATCTGTTTTGTTTCTTAAATTCCACATATGAGTGAAATCATATGATATTTGTCTTTCTCTGACTGCCTTATATTGCTTAGCATAATACACTCTAGTTCCATCCACAGTGTTGCAAATGGCAAGATTTCATTTTTTTTGATTGCTGAATACTATTCCATTGTATATATGTGTCACATCTTCTTTATCCATTTATCAGTCGATGAACATTTGGACTCTTTCTGTATTTTGGCTATAATAGGATATTATTTAGTCATAAAAAAGAATAAGGTCTTGTTATTAGCAACAACATGGATGAATGTAGAGATTATTATGCTAAGCGGAAAAAGTCAGAGAGAGAAAGGTACTTATATGTAGAATCTAGAAAACAGAACACAAAGATGAAGAACAAAAGAAACCCATTCTCTTAAATATAGAGAATAAACTGGTGATTGCCAGAGGGGAGGTAGGTAGGGAGATGGGCAAAACAGATACAAAGGACTAAGAGGTACAAATTTCCAGTTATGAAATAAATAAGTCGTGGAGATTATAAGTACAGCATAGGGAATATAGTCAATTATATTATAATGTTGTATGGTGACAGATGTTGATTATACTTATTGTAGGAGCACTGAGTATAGACTTGTCAAATCACTATGTTGTCCACACACAATAAAATTGTATGTCAATTATACTTCCATAAAAAATAAAAATAAAAGACCTAATTACTAAAAATCAGATAAATAAAAAGGATTATATTGAAAAAAAACCTGTTGTAATAAAACTGCAACATAGTATGCTTCCCTTGGAAATATCATATGCTTAGAATTTTTAATTAAATTCACCAACTTTATTTACAATCATCACCATCATTTTCATCATCAGTTATTATAATGGATATAGAAAATTATGAGCAACTTCAGGAGAGAAATAAATAGTAGATATACAGGATTAATTCTATTCTACTGTGTGTTTTTTGTTTGTTTATTTAATTCTCACGGCATCTCTGTGGGGTTGTTTTACAGATAAGAAAACTGAGGCTTGAAGAAGTTACATCTTTTCTGAAGTCATAAGCTAGTTAATCACAGAACCTATATTCCAAAACAAAGCTTTTTGATTCCAGAAAACATGGTTTTCTACTCTGCTAGAATCTTTACAGAATGATTGAAAAAGTGATGATTATTCCAGATCAAGGCACTAGAAAAACTGTGGTCTTGGGAAGAAAAAATACAAAAAACAAACCCAAAACACAGCTTTTTAAAAACAATTATGTTTAATTAACATACCCTGTTATATTAGTTTTAGTGTACAATATGACGATTCAACAATTCTGTACATTTCTCAGTGCTCACCAAAGGAGTGTATTTTTTAATCCTCTTTCTCTATTTCATCCACCATCCACCCACCTCCCCTCTGGTAACCACCAGTTTGTTCTCTGTATTTAAGAGTTTGTCTTCTTGCCTTTGTTTTCTTTGTTCATATGTTTTGTTTCTTAAATCTCACATATGAGTGAAATCATATACTATTTCTCTTTCTCTGAGTGACTTTTAGTATTATACCCCCTAGGTACATTCATGTTGTTGCAGTTGGTGAGATTTCATTCTTCTTATGGCTGAGTGATATTCTAGTGTGTGTGTGTGTGTGTGTGTGCACCACATTTTCTTTGCCCATCTGTCAATGGACACTTGGGTTGCTCTCCTATCTTGACTATTATAAATAGTGCTGCAATAAAGATAGGTAGGGGTGCAAATATCTCTTCAAATTAGTGTTTTTGTTTTCCTTGGGTAAATGCCTACTAGTAGAACAACTCTGGTAATTCTATTTTTAATTTTTTGAAGATGCTGCATACTGTTTTCCACAATGTCTACACATCTTGATGGAAAGATCTATAGCTTAGTGTAAGTGTCTAATATTAGCCAGTGTGTAGACAAACTCTAATGCCACCTACCCCACAAAGGCTTAGTGTATACTGGAATTTATCAGTCTCCTTCTTGGGAAGCCATGTGCATACTAAGTGGACACCAACCTTCTCTATCTGCCCGAGACTCCCTGATTTTAGCTTTGAAAGTAATGTGTTCTAGAAAACCTGTCAGTACTGGGAAAACTGGGATAGTTGATTACACTAATTATACTAGTAATACTGAAAGTGTGTGGAGTGCGAACTTGGGAGCCAAAGCTTATAAGTACATGGCCCTTTCTCAAGATGCAGAAGGAAAACTGCCTTTCATTCTATGCACTGGTCTAGGTAATGCCATCACCTGATCAATCCTGTGATCACATGGAGAGACAGTATCTACTTTGCTCACAACTTTTTGTCCCCATTGTTCTCAGTGCAATTGATCAAGGCAAAATGATCCCTGAAAGGGCAAGAGGCCGCCTTTTGATTGCCTGGAAAGATGATTTAATCTCTGGGTCCCTAAAATCAAGCCCAGTTTCTGGCAGAGGCTAGGCCTTCAGTTTCAGTGTTTTTATTGTTATCTGTTTTGTTTGCTTTGCTTTTTGAGTTATTGTCCATTTTGAAAACATTTATTAAGCATGTATTATTACATATCAGGGATTGTATGAATAACTTTTATATACTTTTTTATATCTAATTATCACCTTAAATCTGTGAAGTAAGCAGCATTATGTTTGTCTTATAAATGAAGCAGCTAAGGCTTGCTAATAAGTGGCAGAGCTGCTCTTTGTATCTTAATCTTCTCAATCCAGTCCAGTTCTCTTTGCCTTCTTCTAAAATCCTATTTAGTAGCCTAAATTACAGAAAGCTACATAATGTAATCCAAAAATTCCACTGTAATTCAGTGTAATTGAACACATACTTACCAAAGCTTGTTTTGTGCCTAGAGCTGCAGTAGACACTGGTGTACCAAAATGTCTGATTCATGTCTGAACCTCTAACTCTTAACGTGTGTACTCATACATGGTTCTCACTGAAGGCCTGTTGAAGTGAATATAGAATTAGTAAGTCATGGCCTTGTCCTCAAGGAACATTCCTCTTGTGATGAAGACAAACATATACAAAACTATAATACGGGGAACATTCTCAGAAATGTTAGAGCTGTATAAACTATACTAGGCTTTGTAACTTGCTTTTTTCACTTATCAGTAGATAATGAATATCCTTCTATTTCAATAAGTATTGATCTGTACCATCCTTTTTAAGTGCTCTATCATTTTTCATTGTAAAAATGTTTCATACCTTATATAACAAACTTTCTATGGTCAGACATTGAAGTTTCCAATTATAAGCAGGGGACATCCTTGTAACTAAATCTGTGCACCAGTTCTTCTGTATAAGTAATATTTTTTTAAAAAATTACAGTACCAACCAAAACTCAAATGAACTATTTCATGGGGAAATTATTGCTTGTCAGTACAAGTTTATTCAAGTGAAGGGTGGTCATCACTTTGGGAATGGTGAAAGGTACTGAGTATAGTAGAGTGAATGATGGTGGCAGGGAGATTGGGGAGAGAAAGTCTGAAGAGGTGGACATAAGACCTACAGAATATGTAGAGTTTGGATAAGGAATTAAGTGGAACAAGAGTTCCGATGACAAGAAAGACAACTGAATGTTGTCTTGTATAGCTGAGATAGAGGAGGTAGCAAGATATGAATTTGTACAGGTCAGCAGGACTTTCCTGTGTGCCATGGGGACCATTTCTCCTTATTCCATACAACACTCCAAAGAAGTTATTATCCCCTGTTTACTGAGAAAGAGACTAAGCTATCTGTTTGTTCTGTGACTGTGGGGTAAAACCCTTATATTTTGTTAGCCTCAGTTTCCCCATCAGTCAGATGAGGATTATATAATGTCTGCTTTATAGAGTAGTTAAAAGGATAAATTCACAGAATCTGACATATAGTAAATATTAAGTAGAAGTTGAATATTTTGAATCTAATGCCTGCGTTTTTTTCTGATAATGCTATTTCTCACAGAATTAGATTAGGACACTAGAACCAATTTCAGGCCCATCTCTCATCCTACTCTTAGGATAGGACCCCTGATACTTAGCATTGGTCTGATTCTCTCTGGTGCAAGAGCTGGGTCTGGATTTATACTGCAGATAGCACATCTTTAATGCTTGCAGTGCCTAAGGAAATGGTTCTAAGAAAGCTACCATCATAGCTTATCATCAAGGAACAGTCTCAGTGTGAAGCTATTGACTCTTAGCTGAGAACAAAGCAGGCACACAGGGTGAGCATCTGCAGGAGAGCACAGAGAGGCAGGAAGGAGAGAAACTGCCTGTTAGATAATGATGGGCACCAGTCTCCTTTGTAAACCTCTTTTGTCTGGGTCTAGCCCTAACTCTTCACACATCATTTTATGTGCCACCCTTGTCCACTAGAACACAGTTGACATTCCCTGCATTTCATAACTTAGTTCTTTTGCACAGTCATATTGACCTGGACACATTCTCTAGTCAGCAGTCCGCAACATTTCCTGCTGAACTTGCTGTTCATCATTCCATTCCAGAGTCACTGATATTTTGGAATAAATCTACTGAGCATAATAAGCATTGAGGTCAATCAGAGGAAGATTATAATTAAGGTTTGAGTTTAAAACACCTTGTTACGGGGCACCTGGGTGGCTTAGTCGGTTAAGCGTCCGACTTTCGCTTAGGTCATGATCTCACGGTTCCGTGGGTTCGGCCCCGCGTCAAGCTCTGTGCTGACTGCCAGCTCAGAGCCTGAAGCCTGTTTCAGTCTGTGACTCCCTCTCTCTCTGACCCTCCCCTGCTAACGCTGTCTCTCTCTCTCTCCTAGAAATAAATAAAAATATTAAAAAATAAATAAATAAAAAAATAAAACACCTTGTTATGGGGCACTTGGGTGGCTCAGTTGGTTAAGCGTTCAAATTTGGCTCAGGTCATGATCTCATGGTTTGTTGGTTCGGGCCCCGCATCAGGCTCTGTGCTGACAGCCAGCTCAGCTTGGAGCCTGTTTCAGATTCTTTGTCTCCCTCTCTCTCTGACCCTCCCCTGCTCACGCTGTCTCTCTCTCTCTCTCTCAGAAATAAACAAAACATTAAAAAAAAAAAAAACACCTTGTTAGGAGGTAGTTATTTTCTTTAGGTAACTGCCAAGTGTCAAGAAAGCTCCCTTTGTTTAGATGGAAATAATTCTTCCTAGGAAGGTATTTCCCACTTGGTATGCATTTAGGACCACGTCTCAACAAACCTTCAGGATCAACATACTTCTTTCCTGCCTGTCAGGAATGAAATACTAATACTTGGCTTCATCAATCCTGATGCTGCCTCCTTATTTTTTATAGCCAAGGTCACTTTGCTCGAAGTTTATATTTCCCATGCAAATTGAAATAAAACCATAAAAGGAATTCTTGGCATTTGTTGCTGTGCTGATACTGTCTTATTTTCCAACATTTTGGGCTAGTGAGGAGGGACTATTTGAAAAATGTAAGATGATAGAAGATCCATTTGCTTGCCTGAAAGTAATACTTGTCTGCTTTAGGAAACACATCAACAAATAAGCCTGGCTAATCAGTCAGTTGTTTTCTGGACGTCTAGTTTATTGGATTAATGCTCTTTTGGGACATTTTGAAGTATGTGAAGATGTTTGTGGCTGTGGTTTATCACAATGTCTATACAAGGCAGGCATTGAGAATCAAGTTTTCTCTTCTTTAGGAAAGAAAGCTATGATCAGTGGGGGAGAGATTTGAATTAAGCAATAGGAGAGTCTTAGTTTTCTGAAATATAGTGATATAAGATGGGTTCCTTCCATCCCCCAGCATCCTGATTTTGGGGTGAGTACTTTGAAAGGATCTTTGTGGTTAATTCATAATATTTTTTTCATGTTCTTTTATAGAAGCATAAAATGAGACTCAATTGTTTTATATTTCTTAAGATTTAAGGACTATATACAGTGTCTTAGTCTATTTGGACTGCTATAACAAAAATTTTGGCTGCTCTAGACTGGGTGATTTAAACAAACAAACAAAAAAATAAAAAATTCCTTTATTTCTTACAGTTCTAGAGGATGGGAAGCCTAAGATCAAGGTATTGGCCGGTTTGGTGTCTGCTTAAGGCCCACTTTCTAATTCATAGATATTGTCTTTTCACTGTGTCCTCACACGGTAGAAAGGGCAAGAGAATGTTCTGGGTTTTTGTTGTTGTTGTTTTGTTTTGTTCTGTTTTTTGTTTTTTGTTTTTTGTTTTTTAATGAGAATGTTAATCCCATTTGTGAGGACTCTACTCTCATGACCTTGTCAACTCCCAACAACCCCACTCAGTAACACCATCACATTTGGAAGTAAGGAATTCAGCATAGGAATTTTGGGACATACAAACATTCAGGCCATAATAACCAGAGAGATCTGTTCTTAAATGACCTAATTTCTTCATTATTGTAAAAACTCTTCCCTCACAGAAGACTGGCTCCATGAAGGGAGGAGTGCTCATGAGAATTGTCTCTCAGACTGAACTCTCTGGGCAATATTGGAAAGCAGAATTAGTCAGCAGTTGATACCCTGCTTCATCTGAAAAGGATATTGGTTGTTTGCTTTCTGAGGAGGTGCACTGTATTTTGCTTTTTTTTTTTTTTTTTTTTAATTTTGAGAGAGAGAGAGAGTGCAGTGGAGAGGGGCAGAGGGAGAGAGAGAGAATCTTAAGCAGGCTTCATGCTGAGCATGTCATCAAGTGACATGGGGCTAGGTCCCATGACCCTGGGATCACAGCCTGAGCTAAAATCAAGAGTGGGATGCAGGGGGTACTTGGGTGGCTCAGTTGTTGGCAAGCATCCCACTCTTGATTGCAGCTCAGGTCATGATCTCATGGTTTGTGAGTTCAAGCCAGTCAGTGAGTTCGAGCTCAATGTTTGGCTCTGTGCTGGCAGCAGAGGGCCTGCTTGAGATTCTCTCTCTCCCTCTCTCTCTGCCCTTACTCCCTCAAAACAAATAAATTAAAAAAAAAAAAAAAAAAAAAGAGTCGGACATTCAACCAACTGACCCACCCGGAGACCCCAGGTATTAACTTTTGTAGAGAGCTGAATTAAAATGAGGAGGACAACATGTTAAAATCCATGCAAGGGGGCACCTGAGTGGCTCAGTTGGTTAAGTGTCTAACTTTGGCTCAGATCATGATCTCTCAGTTTATGAGTTCAAGCCCTGCATCAGGCTCTATGCTAACAGCTCAGAGTCTGGAGCCTGCTTCTGATTCTGTGTCTCCCTCTGTCTCTGTCCCTCCCCTGCTCACCCTCTCTCTCTCAAAAATAAATAAACATTTAAAAAAAAATCCATGTAAGTTGTGTTCCAAACAAAGGGAATAGCAAATACTAAAGCTCTAAGGCAGAAACAAACTTGATGATTGAGAAATAGCAAGGCTATTATGCTGTAGTGAATTTATTGATTCAGAGACAGAATATTAAATCATAGAGGTAGGTAGGAGTCAGGTCACATGGAGCCTTATAGGTTATTCTAAAGAGTGTGAATTTGAGTATGTGTGTGATGGGAAGACAATGGACAAGGGAATGAAATCATATGATATACATTCTTAACTGACAGTAGGGCAATAAACATGAAATCAGGAAGAACAATTAGTTTCCTGCATTAGTCCAGATGGGAGATGATGGTGGCTGGGACCAGAGTTGTATTAGTGAAGATGGAGACATGTTGGGCAAAGTCAGGAGAACATCTGATGGATTAATATAATGAATGAGAGAAAAAGGATAGTGCCTTGTTTTTGGCTTTGGTAAGTATCTTGGTAAAGTATGGTTTCATTTACTAACAATACTGAGGAAGAATAGAATTGGGAGGTAGGGATCATGAGTTCAATTTTATACATGATAATTTGGGATGCCAATTAGACATCCAAGACAAAATATCAAATAAGTAGTTCGGATAATTATCTGGAGCTTCAAGGGAAAGTTAAGGCTTAAAATATATATTAGTGAGTCATTAGCATAGAGATGATATTTAAATTAAAGAGAATGGATGAGAACTCCTAGGGAGCAAGTGTAGCTAGAGAAGATGAGAGGGATGAGAGAAGAACCCTACAGGTTCTTCAGCAGTATAAGTCAGGAAGAGAGGAAGGAACCGACAAATACAACTGAGAAAGAGTGACTGGTGAGCTAAGAAAAGCTGGAAAGTATAATGACATGATCAAGTGAAGAAAGCTTTCAAGAAAGGCAAGAGTGATCAACTGTGTCAAATGCTCTTTAAAGATTGAATAAGATGAGAACTGATCATTGATCACTTGGTGTCTTTTCCATCCTCCCTCCCAGGATGCAATCCTCCTTGTATTGTGGACCATACATGGCACAGAGTGCGTAATAATTGTATGTTTATTAATTGCATTCTTGTAATTACCCATTAACTGCCTTCTGGCCTTTCTTTGTGGAAGCCACTCCCAGTTTAGGAACAGGCTATATTTAGCAGTTTATTCCAGTTCAGGAATCCACAAAAGCCTGTTTGATTAAATGCCCTAATATGCCAGAGCTAGAAGGGCTCTTAGTCCTGTGCTCTCTTTTTGTTGATGAACAACCTAATACTCTGACAGGGAAAGTGAATTACGAAAGGACACACATCAGTTTAACTTCAGAGCTGGAAGTAGAACTCAGACCTCACGGGTCAGAGCTGTTCTTTGAGATACACCTCTGTGCCACATCTTCCATCGTATAAGATTCATTCCTATGGGTCTTGAAAGCTTTTATGCCTTTAATTGGTTATGACTAAAGTGAAAACATCCTATGGAGGGGTAATACTTAAAATAGTTCAAGTTCAACCCCTTCAGGAAGGAGGATAAAGTTGGGAAAGGAGAGGTAGTGTTATTAGAGAAAAGACCAGCATGACCTGGAGTGGATCGCAACTCCATCTACCAGTATCATGTGAACTTTGGTAAGTTTCTTAACCTTCCTCAACCTCATCTATAAAACAGGGACAATGTATGGGTCCTATTGACAAGTTAGGAGAATTAGGAATAGCACATCTAGAGGGCTGAGCTTTTGTCTGATGTGTAATAGGCACTCAGCACACAATAGCTCCTTATCATTATTTTACTAATCTTCAGTTTTCTTCTCCTGGTGTTATGGGTGTCACTTCCTGCAGCCCTAGATCAAGCCACTGTTTCCAGAGGCTTATTCCTGTCTCTGGCCACTACTGTCAGTACCATGGCTCCCAGATCTCTGGCAGCTGTGCCTCCTGGCAGACCAGAAGTAAGGACTTTAAAATTGCCTGGAGTTGATATTCTGTGCCTCAGGGCCTCTGTGCAGGTCAAGCAGTCCCCATCAAGGGCAGCCATTGCTGAGCTGTTTCTCCTCTTCACTAAGGCTCATTCTAATGCTTTCTTTCTGCAAAGAAAGTATTAGAATTAATATGCCAAATAACTTTAAGACCAAGAATGCTTCATTCAACTCACAGTTTCATGAAGTGTTTTCAGCATGCCAGGCAATGTGTTAGTCCCAAGACTCTGGAAGTTTGGTTTAGAAAGGGAGGAAGATATGGAAACAGGTAACTATTTTCCAGTTGAGTGAACTGACCACTCAGCAGAGATGCAAGCAGCATGCTGTGGGAGTAGATTGGGGAAGGCAAGAAGACTTCCTGGGATGGGTGTAGTTTAAGCTGGATCTTATAGGATAAATAATGTGTCAGTGGATGGATAACTAGGGAAATTACATTTCATGCAAAGGTATGCATGCACCAGATACAAAGGCTATTTACGGGAAGAGGAATAGGAGATTAAAAAAAAGAGAGAGAGAGAGAGAGCACGGGAGGGGCACCTCTGTGGCTCAGTCCATTAAGTATCAGACTCTTGATCTCGGCTTAGGTCATAATCTCAGGAACCATGAGATCGAGCCCAGAGCCCCACTTCAGGCTCTGAGCTGACAGAATCTCAAGCACAGAATCTGCTTGGGATTCTCTCTGGTCCTTCCTCACTTGTGCACATGTGTGCAGTTCCTCTGTCTGTCTGTCTGTCTCTCTCTCCCCCTATACCAAACAAATAAATAAACCTAAAGAGAATGAGAGGGAGAGGGAGAAGGACGGAGAGGGGAAGAGAGAGAGAGGAGGGGAAACAACATTTTTATTAAAGAAACTCAAATGCTCTGCTTAGGAATTTGGACATGATTCATGATCGCTCATGATGTCAAGAGCTATGACACCACAGAGGCTATCAGTATAAACACCTCATTGTACAGATGAGAAGACCGAGTTTCGGATACAGTAATAACTTGGCTGGAATCCATAGCTATTTAGTAGCAAAAACTGGGAGTGGCACAAGAGTTTACTGACTTCCAGGCCAGTGACCTTTCTATCCATGTCTCATGACTTGTATGGTTAAGAGGGAACAATTATAGACAGTCTCAAAAAGCAGCAAAGGTCTGAGACGTTTCTTCTCTAGAGCTCACCTGAGATTTATAGGATTTGGATGAGAATAGAGTGGTATCTCACTAACCTCATTCCCACTTTAAATAATTGGGATATATTTTTCTCTATAAATAAGCTTCAGAATAGTTAGCTTTATTATATGAAATCATATCTATGGTTTTGTTCTTATATGTTATTATGTTACCCATATTTTGTTATTTTCCACTATGAATGGAAAACTTAGAATGTATAAAAGAGGTATGAAGCTAGTAAGTGATTCTGCCATGGGGGTTATCTTCTAGGGTTGAACAGATGAGGATCAGACTTCTGGTAAAAGCTGAAGTTGCCAGAACTTGTGTTCTAAGTTGACTTAAGTCATTCTTCTAAGCTATAGGCTACCCCCTCAGTCAGCTGTTCATTATAAAATTCAGGTGTTTGTGATACTTTAGGTGGTCCTAACCAAAACAAATAAACAAAACCACTGCCTCACCGTTTTCAGTAAATTCAGTTAAACAAACATTTCATTCATTTATCAACAAAAACTCATTTAAGGACTGCTATGTGCCAAGCACTATGACTGGGGATACATTAGTAAATAAAAACAGGAGTGATTCCTGTTTGTATTGGTTTTCTAAGGTTGTCACAATAAACTATCAGATGAGTGGCTTGGAGTCAAAAGACCTGAATTTTAGTCTCAGCTCTGCCCACTCTACTGTGTTTTCTCACCTGTCACATAGAAATAATATTTTGTATCTCACCTATCTTATGTGTTGGGGGAGTGATGAGAGCTGGAAAATAATATAGGCTAAAGGAGATGGAAGAAGGATTGACTGAGGTCAACAGTCACTTCCTCTCCACTCTTTGTTCCTGCTCTGCAAGTATTTCCAAACTAAATTTGGAGATGAGACTGAAGACACCTAAAGAATCAGACATTGATGTAAGGACTAGCTAAATTACATGCAGGGTCACATGGTACGATGGGCCAAGAGACATGAATGATAAAAATGTCAGTATTTGCAACAAATTCTTGCTGACACATTGTTTTTTTCTAGAGAAAAAGCTACAAAGGACACCATGGCTAAGCAGGTGCTTTTTCTGATCTATGGAGATAGAGAGTCAGAATACATGAGTTTGGCTTCCATTTAATTGCATACTCTATTGCCTTTACAATCTTAGTAACATCCCTCTTCGTCTACTAGCTGATGGACATTGCTAGATGCCAAGCACTGCCACAGGCATTCCACATGTATGATCTCATTTAACTCTCTCAACAATCCTATATTGTGTATGTGGATCATCCCCATATTACATATGAAGAAATTAAGACTTAGAAAAATTAAATAACTTATTTAAAGCTAGTCAGTTAAGTAAGTAAATGCCAGATCTGTGAGCTGAACTCAGACCTAAACTCCAAAGCTCTACTTTGCAGGAGGAAAGCAGGTAAAATAAGTTGGAAATGGCATCTTCAAATTCCCTTCCATCTTTAGAATCACTGAATCTGTACCTCAATTAAAAGTTTTTCAGGCCTGTCAGTAAGGATAGGCCAGCTAAAATCTTAGCTGCCCAAGGGCATTTACCCTTGCTTTACTTCTACCCTGAAAACTCTTCCCTTGAAAGCAAATCTCCTTTTGTTATCCCGATTTCAACTTAAGTGTTACTTCCTCAGTCAAGTTTTTTGAACTCTAAATACAAAGTAGCTACCTAGTCACTCTTTTATT
Source organism: Proteles cristata cristata (assembly GCA_017311185.1). Taxonomy (NCBI): domain Eukaryota; kingdom Metazoa; phylum Chordata; class Mammalia; order Carnivora; family Hyaenidae; genus Proteles; species Proteles cristata. Next base: position 125,373 of record JAESUZ010002165.1, read on the forward strand.
ATATTGTCTTGTTTTAATTTTTGCAAAACACTTATTACTGTCATAATTTCTTGAATACATGTTTAATGTTTTTATTATTTGTTTCTCCTCACTTGAATATATGAGTTTCATGAAGGCAGTACCTTATTGGTCTTTACCAAAACCCTGAATAGGAGACCATGGCACATGGTAGATGCTCAATAAATATTTGTTGAATTAGTCCACGAACAAACTCCATTATGTAATAAGTTGAGACGTTGCAACCCAGAGAGGAGACTCAGCTTGTTCAAGGTCAAGGAATACAGGCACTTCTTAGTGGGAAGAGCATTAGCTTAGTTACCAGTCCTAATTCTGCCTCTAATTTGCTCTGTGGCTTTAAGTCAGTTCTAGGTTCCCTCTGTATATATTATAAAGTTTCAGCTAAGATTTTTTGAAAACCTTCTACATGACATGCACTATTCTGCTTTTGCATATATTTATATAATCTTCCTCTAAAACTTTGAGGGTAGATAGTCAGCATAAATAATGCTAGCTCCAAATTCCAGGAGCTTAACACAACAATTTTTTGTTTTCTTTGTTTTGTTTTGTTTTACTTTGTTTTTCCTCACAAACATTACAGAGTGATCCAAATCAGAAAGTTCCAATGGGGGGGCGCCTGGGTGGCTCGGTCAGTTAAGCATCCGACTTCGGCTCAGGTTATGATCTCATGATTCGTGGGTTCAAGCCCCACGTCAGGCTCTGTGCTGACAGCTAGCTCAGAGCCTGGAGCCTACCTCAGATTCTGTGTCTCCCTCTCTCTCTCTGACCCTCACTTGCTCTCTCTCTCTCAGAAATAAATAAAAAATTAAAAAAAAAAAAAGAAAAGAAAGTTCCAGTGGGTGGTTCTCTTTCAGGTGGTAACTCAAGGATCCAGATTAGATTGTTGCCTTCTGCATCCTGTTACCATAGAAGGTGAAAAATAAAACCATACATGATTTCATGTAGGATTTTATGTCTAAGTCTGAGAATGAAATACATTAATTCCATCCATATTCCTATGGACAGTACCTGTCACTTAGAACTTAATTGCCAGGTATACTGGGATATATGGTCTTACAGAAAGAGAAAACGGTGTTGAGCACATCCAACCAATATGTGCCATAATATTGTCATCATTTTACAGATGAAAAAGTTTTCTTTGATGATTTGGCTAAGATTCTATATTAAGTGAGGAGTAAGGATACACTACCAAGGAACCAAGCCAGACTTGAGCCAATAATAGTACCTTTTGCTCCATTCCTTTATATATCATAGATTTTCAAGATTGTTTTTTGCTAGAGAGCTATTTCTATAGTAGGAATTTTATAAAGAATTCCAGCATGTGTAAAAGAGATGAACACATGAGTTTTGAAGCATGAGAAGTTACTCTGGGGGGGCTTCTGAGGAGGTCCAGGGCCCAGTTTAGAAACCTTAGAATTGGGGCGCCTGGGTGGCTTAGTCGGTTAAGCGTCCGACTTTCGCTTAGGTCATGATCTCCGGTTCGTGGGTTCGAGCCCCGCGTCGGGCTCTGTGTTCACTGCCAGCTCGGAGCCTGGAGCCTGTTTCAGAGTCTGTATCTCCCTCTCTTTCTGACCCTCCCCTGCTCACGCTGTCTCTCTCTCTCTGTCCTAGAAATAAATAAAAATATTTAAAAAAAAAAAGAAAGAAAGAAAGAAAGAAACCTTAGAACCAAATTATCCTAATGGGCCCTTTTAGCTGTGTCTCACATAATTCATCTCTTGGTTTCCTGATATTCCTAATGTGAAAGAGAGGAGTAAATCATGAATGCATCTCAGAACTGAGTGCTTGTCATCAAAGATTTCTGCCTCAGGGCCCAGAAATAAGCTGTGGAATTGTAGCTGAAATCCTGGCATAGCATGTGCTAAGCCTTACGAACCCTTTCCTCACTACCCACCATCCATGCAAAAAGTTATCTAATTGTACAAAGCACACTCTGGAAACTTTCCCAGTGGAATAATAGATAAAGTAACCAAGAACTTTTTAATTTTGCAAAGTGCACTCTTCCTTATAATTTACTTAATATAGGAATTTAATGTTCTGCAGTTTACTGAACAAATAACATTGAATGTATTTTAGAGTTAGCTTGGGAGCTCGCCTTTGGTTGCCAGTTTAACTTTATTATTTGATTATCCAGATAAAGGCCAGAAGTAACAATATGCTCTGCCTTAAGTGGTTCAGAGGGGTTATCTCTTGGCCATTATCATTCTAAATACAAGATTTAAATTCAAGGAGGAAATCATACAAGAACAATTTGCTGAATTTGCCCAAGTTATTCCCTTGAGTAAGATGCTTGATTCTCTGGACCCAGATTATGATGATTATACTTTTCCAGAAAGTTCCTAACCTTAGGGGCTGACAAATTCTGTGGCACACTATTCTTTAAAAACAACAACAACAACAGCAACAACAAGAAGAAAACAGCAACAAACCATACAGAGGACCAAATAGGTGCCAGACATGTGATGTATGCCAAAGATGTTCAGACTGGCTGAGAACCCTGGACTCCTGCCCTTTAATTCTATGGCTTGCACCGTAATAATGGTTCCCTTCACCAGCCTCACAGCAATTCTCCAGACACTCCCTCCTGAACACATTTACTGGAGCAGGTTCTGATCACTGGAGCAGATACTTCCTTTTGCGTCTGGCCTTGACATGCTTTCTGTTGCCACCTTGTTCTGGTCCTAGACAATTACTCCTCTTTGACATAGGCTCATAACAAGGACCAGCTTCACTATGTTGCGTGGGAAGGCTCTGCTGAAGCCAATCTGAACCAAGGCTCTGAGGCTCCATTTGTCTTGGAAAAGATATGGGACAGAGATAGTGGGATGACTAAAGCAGTCTCTACTCTTAAAATAAAGGTTATCAATGGTATTAAAAAGATAGAATGATAGGACGTAGGAACTGAATGGGTTTTTAAAGATAAAGAAACAATATATTTAGGAAGATGCTAAGGTTATTCCAGGTTACATGGTAGAGTTGGAATTTAAACTTGATCTTACTAAATAAAGTTTTAATATGCAGAGGTATGGTAAAAAGTGTGTTCAGGGAGAAGGAACATCGTGAAGAAAGGCTAAGAATTTATATATTCCAGATTCCTTTGAGGAGGAATGTCTGATTATTTCCTGTTTTATGCATCTATGATTTCCTTCTTAACAGCCAGAACAGTTTGCTTTATGTTTTTCCCCTTCCTCTCCCTCTCTTCTCTTAGCTTTTTAAAGACAAGAGGATAGATTCTCAGTTTTCATTGCAGAAATTTGGTCACCATTTTACTTGAGTAGCTAAACTTCAATAATTCGGGCAATTTAACTGATTCAGACTGAACACCACACTGATAATTAACTTGTTCCTCTTCCTTCCCATCACCCACAGGAGCCTGCTGGATCATTAATGACACGATTAGAGAGAGAATGATCCCGGGGCATTATTGGTGCTCAATAAATGTTAAATAATTGTTGAAATAGGACCCAGTGGAAATTGGCACTTTGCAGTAGAAACAGAAGCTCACAAAGTGTGCCTTTGCTGATAATCACGCTTTGCAATTCAGAGAAAGCACAGACTATACATCATTCTTGTCATTGGAATCTACACACATTTGTAGGAAAAAGTCTAATTAATAACTTAGTTCTCCTAGCTAAATAGAAGCCTATGCTGTGGGGAAAGTGTTAAACAACATGAGTAGTGCCACAGGGGAGTCACCTTCCCTCCTCTTTGAAGAGCTGTAGCCACCTAGAAGAGCAGATGCAGGAAATAAGGATATGATGACCAGTGGACACAAGTGTTTGGGCACACAAGTGTTTTACACATATCACCTCTGAATCCTTGCCCAAAGTGCTCTAGGAGCCAGATCCCCATCTGTTAATTGAAAATCCTATCTGCCAATATGAGGGTTAGCTTTGCCAAGCATGGATTGTGTGGTGTTAATGGCTTTGGGCAGAGCCTTGTGCTGCTTGCTGGCAGGGAGAATCCTGTTTGATTCTGGAGAGTCCAAAATTTATATTTTAAAACATATTTTATTTGACAGCCGGAATTTAATGAAGCTGACTTCATCTGTCTCTCTGCAGATCCCTGCTTGAGAATACCAAACCTACAGTAAAATAGTTCCTCACGTTTTATAAAACACTCTTTCTATTGACTATCCCATTTAATCCCTATGGCAACTAAGGGCAGAAGGGACCTTGCTATGTGCAGGTGCTTTATATGCAGTCTCATTTAAACTCTGAATTCTTGTAAGAAGGAGTTTTAAATCCTCATTTTACAGATGAATATCCAAGGTACTGAAAAACAAAAGCACCAGCTTGATGTCTGCTTGAGTAGGAAAAGCTAGTGGAACAAATATTAATGTTGGCTTCAAGTGTATCATGATCTCGTTATTGAGGACAGTATCTTTCAAGCACCTACTTTACACCAAGCATTAATTTCAACATGTTATTGAATCCCTGAACCATGTTGTAAGGTAGATAGTACGATTCCAACTTTACAAGTGTGGTCATTTAGGAAATATTCTTTGAGTACCTCCATAAGCTAGGTACCATTTTAGGCACTGGATATATAACCAAAGCATGGTTCCTCCTCCTCTCATAAACCTTGCATTTTAATGGGAGGAGATAATATACAAATATAAATGTTTAATACCTATTAGGTGCAGAGAAACTCAGGCTGTACTTTAGATTGAATGATTATGGAAGGACTCATTAATGAGGAAATATTTAAATTAAGAACCAAATGTCAAAAAGGACCCAATCTTGGAAAGATCTAAGGGATTGTTATTGCAAGCAAAGAGAACACAAAGTAAATAAATACTAGGGGGAAAATAAGCTTTGTGTCTTTCAGAAAAAAAAGAACCTACAAAGTATGGGAGAAAGGGAAGAAATGATGGGAAGAAAGGTAAGAAATGAGGTTGGAGGGGTATCTGGGTGGCTCAGTTGGTTGAGTGTCCAACTCTTAATTTAAGCTCAGGTCATGATCTCAGAGTTGTGGGATTGAGACTTGTGTCAGGCTCTGTGCTGAGCCTGGAGCCTGCTTAAGATTCTCTTTCTAAAATAAAATAAATTAAAAATAAAAATAAAAGAAATAAATGATGTTGAGAAGTTAAGGAAAGGCCAGACCTCACTGGCTTTATAAGTCAGTGTAAAAAGTTCAGATTTTATTCTACCTTTGAAAGTAAGCCACCAGAGAGGGGAAGAACACAATCTACTTATGTTTACCAAAAAAGTCACTGTTGCTGGTATGTGGAGAATGGATTATATATAGAAAAGATTGAAAGACTATTGGTTAGAAGACCATTACAGTGGTCCAGATGAGAGGTAGTGGGTGTTGGCACGGACAAGGAGAACTGTATAGATAGAAATGAGAAGATTTTGTAGGTATTTGGGGGTTGTGTTAACATGACTTGCTTGGGTGTGGTTTGAAAGGTTTTTGAGCTGACCCACCAAATGAATCAAGTGTTATTTACTAAAATGAAGAAGCCTGAAAGCAGGGCTGATTTTGAGAGTAAAATATCAAAAGTTCCGTTTTGGGCCACATTAAGTTTGAGATGCCTACTAGACAATAAAGTATTTATGTCAAGTGGGCAATTGAAAATACATCTGGAAATCAGAGGCTGTATGTATTCAGAAATCAAGTGGCTTGTCAAATGTAACACAGAAACATTTTGGAACTGGTTTACTTGACAAAAGCTCCAAACCTTTACTAGACCCAAAATGGAATTGACTGCAGGTTGGGCATAAAACTAAGCTCAGTAACAAAATCTGCCTGTGGTAGGAATTTTCTTTTGCCATACTTGACTAACATCCTCTGGATCCTCTTTGTCCCTACACGCATGGCTAGAGATGGAGTTATTTTAGCACTTTTCTGGCTGTCAGGCGTGCTATATTGCCAAGGAGTTAGTGGGGAAGCCAGGAGCTTAATTTCTAAGGAGAGTCACTTGTAGCTATGATGGTTCCACTTAGTGTTGAAGAGCATGAGCTTCAGATTCAGCGCACGTGGTTAATCTCTGGCTATGTGATCTTTTTCAAATCTTAACTCAAAACTCTGCACCTGTTTCTTCATTTATAATGGGGGAATAGTAACACTTGGGTTAACTAGGACACTCTATGTAGTGCTTTAAGTAATATCTCATTTGGTAAGCATGCATGATAATGATCATTAATAATAATGATGGTAGTAATATTTTTTAGTCTCCTTTTGGGTTAAATATTAGAGAGAAAGAGGGAGGGTTTGAGTGGGGAGAGAGGCAAGAGAGAGGATAGAGAGAATCCCAAACAGGCTCCATGCCCAGTGCAGAGACCTGGCAGCGGCTAGATCCTGTACCATGAGATGATGACCTGAGACAAAATCAAGAGTTGAAATCTTAGCCAACTGAGCCACTCAGGTGACCCTGAGCTAAATCTTTGAGTATGATTTCCAGAAGTGGGGTTAATGAGTCAAAGGGTATGAATATTTTCAAAGATATAAAGAACCCTCCAAATTTTTAATTTGAAAAAAGAGAAGATACATAAGAGGTAGCTGCTAAGGTTGAAAGAGGATTAGACCTGGAATCAGGCAAAACTTGACTGAGCTCTGTTTTTACTTTTATTCCCCTTTACTTCTTTGTGCATCAGTTTTCTTATTTATGTACTTGAATACGATATTTGCAATGCCTACTTCCATGTCTACTGTACAAACTTCTGAGTATGGAAAAGAAGCAATGTATATAAAAGTACTTTGAAAACTCTAACAGCCTATGCAAAATTTCAGGGAAGGTTATAATTGTAACTATTACTCAGGGATGTACAACCAGGAGATGATAGTGGATTGACAGAATTAAACCTAGACTTCTAACCTGACCCATTGGTGGGTATTGCATCTGCTCGCACTCAGTCTGAGAGGCCTGACAGAATCCAAGCTTAACCACTATTCTCTGGGCCAGATTTTATGATAGGTTTTCTCAGTGAGCTCCAGCAAATTTAAATAGTGGTATTTTCCAGATGAGTTGAACTGACATAGCCAAACTGACCACAAGATTTGGCCATATTCCCATCTCCAATCTTGCCCATAGTATTCTTGGCCTTGAAAACCCCAGTCTTTAGTTTTGATTTTTAAATAAATACTTTCCATGTGCTAAGAAAGATTAATCATAATCCTTCTTTCATATGTGATGTAATTATTTATATATGGCCTTTATATTTCATTGTTTATTATTTAAAAATATAATACTCATGAAACTACTGTCCAATGCAAAGAAAGAAGATTAACAATAACTTACATCTTTCTTTTGATTCTTATTCTTGTGCCTTTACCTTGATAATTACTGTCCTGAATTTTATGTTTTAAAAATTGATTCATCGTATATATGTGTGTTTATATATATATAACACATATATATATAATGTGTTAATGTTTAATTTTCATTGTTAATTAGGGTTTCATAAAAAGGGTATAATGTAGTAAGTGGCCTTATGAGACTTGCTTTTTACATTTGATGGATTTATTCATGTCATTGGGTTTTACTATAGTTCATTTAATTTATTTTCACTTTTATCTATTATGCCACAGTGAGAATATGCTATACTAGTGTTTTGTTTAAAATCCTTGCATATATATATGTGTGTGTTTATATATATGTGTGTTTATATATATATATAATTCATATATATATATATATATAATGTGTTAATGTTTAATTGTCATTGTTAATTAGGGTTTCATAAAAAGGGTATAATGTAGTAAGTGGCCTTATGAGACTTGCTTTTTACATTTGATGGATTTATTCATGTCATTGGGTTTTACTATAGTTCATTTAATTTATTTTCACTTTTATCTATTATGCCACAGTGAGAATATGCTATACTAGTGTTTTATTTAAAATCCTTGCACAGATATGTGTGAGTGAAATGGGTTGGTGATTTTCCTCTTTCATGTTCACTTTCTTAGTTTGGACATCAGAATTATACAGGCTTTATGGTATAATGAATCAGATGATAGTCTACCTTTTTCTGTTCTGAGGAGCTTGTTCCTTGAAAATTGATTAGAACTCATCTGGCCTGATGTTCTATTTGGTGGCTTTCTATTTTTTTTTTTTTTTTTTTTTAGTTTATTTATTTATTTTGAGAGGAGAGGCAGGAAGGGCAGAGAGAGAGGGAGAGAAAGAATCCTAAGCAGGCTCTGCACTGTCGGAGTTTTCATGGAGTACCTGGTACTTTTTGATGCCCTTTGTACCATACTTTGAGGAACCCTGAACTAGATTCTGAATTCCTTAAGTATGGGAATGGTGCCCTATTTCATTTTTTATGAGGAAGTACTCAATAATTTGCTGAAAAAAATGAGTGAATAAATGAAATAATAGATAAATGAATTTAGTTATACTGAGGGGTCAAAGACTTATTCTGTCTAATGAAAAAGAGCTTCTCTGATCTATTCACTAGCCCCTGGTGTTTATGTTTCCCCTCTTGAACTTATTATCTATGGGGTAAATTTCCTCCCTGCTTCCTGTATATCAAACACCGCTAAGAGAAAAACATTTCCTATAATTTTTAATATGATTTTTTGTCAAATTGGTTTCCATACAACACCCAGTGTTCATCCCAACAAGTGCCCTCCATGCCCCTTATCCACTTTCCCCTCTGCCCCACCCCCCATCAACCTTTAGTTTGTTCTCATTATTTAAGAGTCTCTTAGGTTTGCCTCCCTCCCTCTCTGTAACCTTCCCCCTCCTTCCCCTCCCCCATGGTCTTCTGTTAAGTTTCTCAAGATCCATATATGAATGAGAACATATGGTATCTGTCTTTCTCTGACTGACTTATTTCATTTAGCATAATACACTCCAGTTCCATCCATGTTGCTGCAAATGGCCAGATTTCATTCTTTCTCATTGCCAAATAGTATTCCATTGTATATATAAACCACATCTTCTTTATCCATTCATTAGTTGATGGACATTTAGGCTCTTTCCATTATTTGGCTATTGTTGAAAGTGCTGCTATAAACATTGGGGGTACAGTTGGCTGTCTGGTTCCACAGCATCTATTCAGGTCCAGTTGATAAGTAGCTCCCCAGTGCAGAGGGACATGGTTTGGCATAGGTGGTTCCTGCCTCCACAGTGGGCCCCGTGGACTGATCCCTGAGGCCCCACCTTGGTGGTTGTGGGGAGAAAAATGGCGGGCCCCCAGTCCGTTCTTCACAGACCAGGTGTCCCAAATCAGTCCTTTGGGTCCATCCTCACTGTGCTGCAGGCTCAGACTGGGCAGCCTTTCTTGGTCCGCTGACTCCTGTGCCCCACTGCTTGGGTGGGACCTAAACTCCTGTCCCTGTGCCCTGGCACTGGGATAACACCTCCCTACAACCTCTCCTCCGCCCCTGCCCCCCCGTAGTCCTGGCTGGTTCTGTCCTGTGCTGCAGCACTTTAGGGGAGGGGACCGGTTTCTCTTGTTGCAGACTGTGCCCCTGACCTACCACTGAACCCGGAGATGGTTCTCCTCCCTTGGTGTGTGAACAGGGCAGCCGGCCATAGTCAGAAGAAAGCCCTGCAATTGGAGATGGGATCCCTCTCCAAAAGCCCTGCAGTTAGAAATGAGACGATGGAATCCCTCTCCATCCTGATCTGAGGTTTTTTTCTTATCCAGATACAGTCCTAAGCTTTGCTAGCTGCTCTTCTTCCTTTTGTCTCTCTGCAGAAGATCCCTCTCTTCCATGCCTCTGCGCCCCGTTTTATCTCCCCCACTTTGCAATTGTGCACCTATGGGGCCATCCAGTTTTCCCATTTTCTCCCTGGTAAACTCTGTCTCTTTTCCTCCCAGACTCTTGGGGTTCAAAGTCCTTTGGCTTCAGACCTTCCTTGTTTGAGAGATGCGAGAAGTATGGATCCTCACACTTCTCCACCATGTGGTCAGACTCAGTGCCGATTTCCTATCATTTTGAATGTCATCCAACATTCAATTTGCAAGAATGTTATAAGAAGGCTGCTGGGGGATAGGGTACAAAGATAGTTGACCAAATGGAATGTTTCCAGGTCTGCTCTCTTTTTGCTAAGTGGAGCTATAGCTTTAGGGTACAGACTTTGGGGGGAAAGTATGGAAACTGTTATTTAGAGCCTCTCAGCTGCAGTTAAGGAAACTTGGAGCATCAGGTTTGACCCTTCTAGTGATCCTTAATCCCTGAGCCAATCCTGATCATGCCAGGGAGTCTGTTATCTAACTCAACCTACTAACATATCATTGGGCTCTGAAATCTGTTTTGTAGCCACAGATCTGCTATCTCGTGAGCTTGGGTTTCATGCTCGGTTTCCCTGCCTAACCTCTCATCCACTTTCTAGGATGAGAAGCCAGTCTGTTTAGATCTGAAAGAACTAGCTAAAGACTCTTATACCCAAGTCTCTTTTTGTCTTTTATATTTTGGCCCATAGTGAAAAGAACTCGATTCAACTTCTTTTGCTTCATTCCTATATTTTGCTACTTTCTGTTCCAAAATACTACTTTATAGTTATAATGACATTCAGCAGTGTCTTATATCCTGGAAAGGGAACCCAAAATACCTTTGAATTTTCATTTTCTTAACTTTTCAGAGAAGATCATAATATTGACCTACCTTACAGAGCATTAGGATTAACTAATTAACATTGAATAGTACTTTGGAAATGTTAAATACTATAGAAATGCTAAATAGCTTTATTAGACTTGGAGTCTAAAAGACAAATGAAACTCCAAACTTCATTTAAATGCTTTTTATATCATGGGATTTTTTTTTCCTCTCAAAAGAATCTTAAAGAAATTTATGTAGCTACATTTTTGGCTCCAAATAGGAAATGTCACAATGAGTATAAAACATAGATGTCTAATTTCCCCACCTTTTCTGTCATTCTCTGTTTCTCCACTGGATCACACATTTGTTAAACAAGTGTTCCATCGTTGCCTTCTTGTTGACAAGCACCAAGCAAGACACTACAGATACATGGTCTCTGAGTTGTGGAAGACAGATAGATACACATGTTCTCAAGTAAATGTAATACAAACAGACCCAGTGATCTTATAGAGATGCAGGACTGAAGGAAGAAAATTATCACACTTCAACTATCAGTGTATTTATATGGTGGATGGGAATGTCAGGAAGATTTCATATACCTGGCATTAATGGGGTTATGCTTGAAAAATAAAATGAATTTTGATAGATAAAGGAAATAGCCTGAGGAAAGTTCATGTGCTTTTTTTTTTTTTTTTTTTTTTTTGATAGGGGAACTATAGTTGAGAGAGGTTATATAGCTGACCTGGGGATTACACAGTAAGTCAATTCCTGAGTCAGATTTAGTATCCAATTTCTTACTCACTTCTATTCTGATGTTCTTTGCATTGAACTGTGTTTCTTCCCTTAATAGCAAAGGTAATTTACTAAATGTGTATTTATCATAATTTGTATTTATTATGAGAAATTGATATCTCTATGGTGGTCCAAGAGGAGAGAGCATTGTACACAGGCAGAGATAACATACACAAAATAAAGGTTCTTCAAATACTCAGATGGGTAACAAGGAGTAGGTGGGACCAGGTGAATGGACATCCTCTTGCCATGAAGTGAAAGGTATTGAGGATTAGTTGGAAGTAAACTTAGATATTACACTGAATTAAGAAGGGATTTGAATATTACAATAATGAAATTTTTACTCAGCCATAGAAAAGAATGAAACCTTCCATCTGCAGCAACATATAGGATCTGGAGAGTATAATGCTAAGTGATATAAGTCAAAGATAAATACCACTTGATTTCACTAATTTGTGGAAGTAAAAAAGCAAAATAAATGAACAAAGAAAAAGAGGCAAACAAAAAAAAAGACTTTAAACTGTACAGAATAAACTAATGGTTACCAGAAGGAGGTGGGTGGGGGGATGGGTGAAATATGTAAAGGGGATTAACAGTACCCTTATCAAGGGGCACCTGGGTGGCTCAGTCTGACTTTGACTTAGGTCATGATCTCATGGCTTGTGTGTTAAAGCCGTGCATCAGGGTGTGTGCTGACAGCTCAGAAGTGTAGAGCCTGGTTCATATTCTGCCCCTCCCCTCTCAAAAATAATCAGTAAAAAAATTTTTTTTAAAAAAAGTACACTTATCATAATGAGCACTGAGTATAGAATTGTTGAATCAGTGTATTGTACACCTGAAACTAATATAACACTGAATGTTATGTTAACTATACTACAATTAAAATAAAAATTAAAAAAGAGAATAATGAATGTTTTGTCAGGTTGAGTGTAGGATATCGCAAAATGACCAAGTAGAGATGACTAGTGGATAGTTGAAGCTATAATTTTGATTGCTAATGAGAAGATAGCATGATTTGGTGGTTATTAATTAGTAAGGAAGCAATATCAAAGTCATGAAAGGGAGATCTCTGAGGGATGGAGAGAACAAGAGCAAAAAATTAAGATTCACTAATGAAAGAGTTTATGGCATGTTAGCTAAGTCTAGTTCTTGTATACATTTCAGGGAAAAACTGAAGCCTAGAAAGAAGAAAAATCTTGCTTAAAATTATTCACTAATTCAGTGGAACCAGAGCCCATGTCTCTTCACTCCCAGTGCATAGCCCCCTTTCTTCCACTAATACTTATTTCAACCAATTTAGGTATTCTGTAGCAGAGGAGTATAGCTGCTCAAGTGAAATTGAAACTTGAAATGGAAACCAAAATCATGTACAGGAAGAGAATATTGCCTTCCTAATTTTTAATCATTTCTGTGTAGCAATTCTTAGGTTCATCTTAGAAAGCATGGCCTCTGGGGATCAAGGGACTGTACATTCACAGGTGATTACACATAGGTTTATTTCTCTGTGTTTTTTTGTTTTTTATCCCCAAGTTTTGTTTAATGTGTGTGTGTATTTTGTTTTTTGTTTTCCTAATTTTCTTTCTGAGAGGACAGTTTGCTGAAAGACATTTGAAATATTGCTAGGGAATATATGGCTTATCTTTCAAAACAGGATTTCCCCTTTTCCTTAGCTGCTGGCTATCCCTGTCCTGCACATACTCAATACTTCCTCTGCCAGGAGATTTGCCTTGACATGCTTCCTAATTTTACTCCTTCAACCCTCTCCTACCAGTGACAGAAATTAAAATTCTCTTTTAACCATTGTTTATCAATGCCTGTCTACTATGAATCAGGGTTCCATTTAACCTCAATGAATTATTTCGGTAACCAAGTGTGATCAGTATAATTTTACTCATCTTGTAAATAAGGAAATTGAGACACAGATAACGAGTTATGTGACATGATTATGGTAGACAGAATAAGGATCCTCCAAAGATGTTCATGTCCTACTTCCTAGAACCTGTGAATGTATTTCCTTATATGGCAAAAGTTACTTTGCATATGTAACTAAGGATTTTGAGATGAAAAGATTACACCGGATTATTTAAGTGGGCCCTACATAATCAGAGAGGTCTTTAAAAGAAGTCTGAAAGGTTAGAGTCAGAAGAGACATGGCGATAGAAGCAGAGAGGTCAGAGAGAGACAGATTAGAAGATGCCATGCTCCTGGCCTTGAAGATGGAGGAAGAAGCCACAAGCCAAAGAATGCAGGTGACCTCTAGAAACTGGAAAAGACAAGGAAGCAGATTCTCCCCAGAGCCTCCAGAAGGAATGTCACAATGCCCACTTTGAAATTAGAATTAAAAAAAAATATATATATATATATATATAGTTTTTAATGTTTATTTTTGAGAGAGAGACAGAGAGTGAGTGGGGGAGGGGCAGAGAAAGAGGAAGACACAGAATCTGAAACAGGCTCCAGCCTCTGAGCTGTCCACGCAGAGCCTGATACCCGGCTCTAACTCACGAACCATGAGATCATGACCTGAACCAAAGTTGGACGCTTAACTGATTGAGCCACCCAGGCACCCCTAAGGTTTTTTGTTGTTGTTGTTGGGTTTTTTTTTTTTTTCATGTTTCTTTATTTTTGAGAGAGAGAGAGAGAGAGAGGCAAGGCAGGAGGGGCAGAGAGAGAAAGACACAGAGGGCGCCTGGGTGGCTTAGTCGGTTAAGCGTCTGATTTTCGCTTAGGTCATGATCTCGCGGTTCATGGGTTTGGGCCCTGCGTCGGGCTCTGTGCTGACTGCCAGCTCAGAGCCTGGAGCCTGTTTCAGTCTGTGACTCCCTCTCTCTCTGACCCTCCCCTGCTCACGCTGTCTCTCTCTCTCTCTCCTAGAAATAAATAAAACAAAAACAAAAACAAAAAACAAACAAACAAAAAAGAAAGACAGACACAGAATCTGAAGCAGACTTCAGGCTCTGAGCTGTCAGCACAGAGCCCAACACAAGGCTTAAACCCACGAGCCATGAGATCATAACTGGAGCCGAAGCCAGATGCTTAACTAACTAAGCCACCCAGGCACCCCTTAAATTGGAGCTTCTTACCTCTAAAATTGCAAGATAACAAATTGGCATTGTTTTAAGCCACTAAGTCTGTGGTGATCTGTTACAAAACCAAAGGAAGCTGATACATTAAAGTTATACAGCAGGTAATTTTTTTCCCAGCGATTTCTGTTTTTCTACATGTAAAGAATGCATTCTATAGATATGTAACTGAACCCTATCTTGCTTGACACTGTTGACTGCTTCTTTCTTTGTGACTCTTTTCCCTTCACATCTAAGATAGTACACACTCCTTAATTCTTCCTCATTCTCTGATCATTTTGTCAGTAATGAGTTCCATCTTTTATTTATTGTCTTCTGAATATATTTCTCTTTCCTTTCCATCTCCTTGCTTCCTTTTTCTTTCCTTATTTTCATATTCTCCCTAACATTCACCCCTTATAACTCCTACTTTTCACCATTATGCTAATGATTCCCACAGATGTCTCTTCTCTAAACTTTAGACTTCTATTCACATCTATCCTTGGAGAAATGAGAACCAAGGCAGAGAAAAATTTAAATACAGCTATAGACCAAAGACCAATAATCTTCAAAAGTACAATAGATATGACCTTTCAATAGAGATGATGAAAGTCAGAAGACAATAGATTGACATCTTTTTAAAATTTTTTAACATTTATTTATTTTTGAGAGACAAAGTGTGAGCGGGAGAGGGGCAGAGAGAGAGTGAGACACAGAATCTGAAGCAGGCTCCAGTCTCTGAGCTGTCAGCACAGAGCCCGATGTGGGGTTTGAACCCACGAACAGTAAGATCCCACTGAGCCACCCAGGCACCCCGAGCTGACATCTTTAAAGTCCTAAAAGGGTGGAAAAGGAAAATCAAAACAACTAGAATTCCACTCTCAGTGACAATATCCTTCAAAAATGGAGACAGACAAAATCTGAGAAAATTCCCTTCCAGACCTGCACCACAGAATAGACCAGTGGAAATTCTTCACGCTGAGGAAAAATGATCCAATATGGTTCTCTACACTTTGACTATGAAGTTCCAAAGTTGGTATTTCTTTGTATTTACCTTGCTTAAAATTTGCTGAGCTTCTTAAATCCATGAATAAAAGTCTTACACAAATTCTCTGAAATTCTCGGAAATGGAGGAAAGAATGAAAAGCAATAGAAAATGACAATTATTGACACAAAAGACATTTATTATTTAAAGTTATAGTGATAATGTCTTCTGGGTGTTATGGGAGGAAATAATATATTTGACCATTGTTGTACAAAAGGGAGAAGGGAGTAAATGAGATTAAATGATCATAAGATTCTTGTATTTTTCTTAGGAAAAAGACATACAGAAAAATTTAATGTGGGGTGCCTGGGTAGATCATTTGGTTAAGTGTCTGGTTCTCGATTTCAGCACAGGTCATCTCATGTCTCAAGAGATCCAGCCCCTCGTCAGGCTCTACACTGTCAGTCACTGTCAGAAGATGCTTGGAATTCTCTCTCTCCCTCTCTTTCTCTCCCTTCACCCACCACCATTCTCTCTCTGTCAAAATAAATAAATGAAACTTTTAAGAATTTTTAATGAGCTATACACTTAAGTTGCTTTGCACTTCATTGTATGTTAGTTATCTTTGATAAAAAAGAAAAGTAAAAATGAAAATGTGTTGATATACCATGAGAAAAGTTATGGATAAATTCCTTGAGATTATTTGTATATAGGGTTCAATTTGACAACATTGTCCTTTCTCCTCCTTGAACACTTAACATAGGGCCTATATGACTATTCATTCAACAAATATTGAGATTCCCACTATATGCCACTCACTGTGATAGGCACTGGATATATAGAGAGATTGAAACTAATGTTAGAGGTATTCAGAAATGAACAAATGATAGTAGTCAGTGAAGGTTTCTCAGTAAGGGAGAATCTAATTGGAGCTAAACCTTAGGAATTTCTGCAACAAACATCTTGGTGGATGTAAGGATGGAGGGATGGGGTCAGATGATATGATTTTCTCTTGGTTCTGTACTACCTAAAGTCACTCTTATAGGCCTGTTTTTCTAGGATTTTCTTTAAGGAAACAAATTCAGGATTTTCTAATGCCCTCTAGATAAGAACATTTGGGATGTCCTCCAAGAAACCTTGATGCCAAGAGGAAAGGAATGGCTGGTGTATTCTCTTTCTCTCTCTCCCCCTCAAATAAGATAAACAAAAGTGGCTCAAATTTTTTAAAAATATTTATTTATTTTTGAGAGAGAGAGAGAGAGAGAGAGAGAGAGAGAGAGAGGCAGAAAGAGAAGGAGACACAAAATCCAAAATAGGGTCCAGGCTGTCAGCATAGAGCCTGACGTGGAGATCAAACTCATAAAATGTGAGATCATGACCTAAGCTGAAGTTGGATGCTTAACCGACTGACCCACCCAGGCATCCCTGGCTCAGATTTGTCAGAATGCCAGTTGTGGTCAGCCTGCTGGAGAGAGGGCCAAGCTCTATCAGAGAGTGACTCAGAGTACCATTAGAGTGCTGGTTACTGGACTGAACACAGTGCAATGGGTACGGGATCATAGTCAAGAGGTGAGATGAGTTTTCTGTTGTTAAAGCAACTCTGCAGTTAGTTTCTGTTTTTCCTTCTGTTGTGATAGAGAAGTTACGTAGGTATTCTTTGATGATTAATATGTTAAAGATAAATTACTTTTTGGTTCTATTGGGTTAATTTGTTTTCCTATAGATTTCTCCCTTAAAATTAGCACTATCTTACAATGGTTGGAATACACAGAAGTCCAGGATAAAAAGCACTGAATTATGAAATAAAGTAATTGATTCATTCAGTTAGCATTTCCTGAGTTCCTAATCTTTGTTAGCCACTGTGTTCATTATTGAGGATATGAATATAACCAATTGTACTTTCAGCTAAGTCTACATTTATAGGCAAAGACAGACAAAGAAATATAAATTAAAACAAAGTGACAAATATGAGAATTCATTATGAACTAAATGCAAATGGAACACAAAAGAAGTAATTCTTTTTTTAAATATTTTTATTTATTTCTAGAAGAGAGAGAGAGAGAGTGTGAGCAGGGAGGGTCAGAGAGAGAGGGAGTCACAGACTCTGAAACAGGCTCCAGGCTCTGAGCTGGCAGTCAGCACAGAGCCCGACGCGGGGCTCGAACCCACGAACCGCGAGATTATGCCCTAAGCGAAAGTCGGACACTTAACTGACTAAGCCACCCACGCGCCTCAGAATTAATTAATTCTATCTGAGGAATCAGGGCAGTCTTCATTGACAATGTCATTTGAATTGGCTATAAGGGAAGAAGTAGTTCCCCAGGCCTCGCAGGCCATTCTAATTTAAGGAAACAATAGGAACAAAGACGTGAAGACTTAAAAAGTTCCTGTCTGGCCAACTGTAGGTAATCTTGAACATGGAGTATATGTCAGGAAGTAATAGGATATGAGTTAAGACTATGAGATGAGTTGGAGGTCAATTGTCAAGGGCAATGAAAATCATCATAATGGTAGATTACCTATAATGAGTGTGTTTGCTGAGCCACCCAGGTTTTTTCCCCCTCAGGGTTTTAACAATTTACAAAACAATTAACTGAATAAAGAGAGATATACAACACACTGCAATTTAATAATTAATATAATTCAGTATAATTCATTTGTATGTATATTCATATTATTATTTTAATCTCAGTGTAGTTAACCTGCAGTGTTGCATTAGTTTCAGATGAACAATATAGTGATTCAGTAGTTCTATATATTACTCCATGCTCATCAAGATAAGTGTACTCTTTTTTTTAAGTTTATTTATTTATTTTGAGAGAGAGAAAGAGAGAGCAAGCACAAGTTAGGGAGGGACAGACAGAGAGAGACAGAGAGAGAAAGAGAGAGAGAGAGAGAGAGAGAGAGAGAGAGAGAGAGAGATCCCAAGCAGCTTCCATGCTGTCGGCACGGAGCCCCACATGGGACTCAATGAACTGTAAAATCATGAACTGAGCCAAAATCAATAGTGGAATACCTAACCAGCTGAGCCACCCAGGTGCCCCAAGGTAAGTGCACTCTTAATCCAAACTCTGTCTTTGTTTTCACATTACTTTCTCTCCTGTGTGAGTCTTTTCCTTAAATTAGAATGGCCTGCGAGGCCTGGGGAACTACTTCTTCCCTTATAGCCAATTCAAATGACCTTCACTTATAATTAATTTTTGTAAATTTTATTGTGAGAAATTTAAATGATGTATGAAAATACAAAGAGTAACATCGCAAATACCCTTGTTTGCTGCCCAGAGTTAATAGCCATTAATATTTTGTTATATTTCCTTCTAGTTTGGTTTTCTTTAAGAAAGAGGGCATTGCAATTTGTATTTGCTTTCTGACAATGCTGCAACAAATTACCTTCAACTGGGTGCCTTAAAACAACAAAAATGTATTCTCCCATTGCTCTGGAGGTCAGAAGTATAAAATTAAGATGAAATCAAGGGCCACATTTGCACTGAAGTCTCTAGGGAGACTTAGGCATCCCTTGACTTCTTTGGCTAATGACTACATCACTCCAAACTCTGTCTTTGTTTTCACATTACTTTCTCTCCTGTGTGAGTCTTTTCCTCTTCTGTTTTTTTTATGAGGACACTTGTTAGATTTAGGGCCCACTGGGTAATCCAGATTATTTCATCTCAGGATTGTTAATGTGTCTCTGCAAAGACCCTTTTTCTATTATTTTGTGTCTTTATTTTGAGAGACAGAGACGAAAACAAGTGGGGGAGGGTCAGAGAGAGAGGGAGACAGAATCTGAAGCAGGCTCCAGGCTCTGAGCTGTCAGCACAGAGCCCAACGCAGGGCTCGAACCCACAGACTGTGAGATCATGACCTGAACCGAAGTCGGACACTTAACCAACTGAGCCACCAAGGCACTCCACAAAGACCCTTTTTCTAAACAAGGTTACATTTATGAGCTCCAGGGACTTGGATGTGGACATAAATTCTGGGGGGATACCATGCAACCTACTACATAGTTTTAGCTGAAATTACTTTTATTCAAAGAAGCAAGTCTCATTTCTTATCCCTACTTACTAAAGATAGCATGTTTCTTTCTTGTCTATGTTCATATTGTTTTATATCCTTTATTTTCATTCATATAAAATCATCTAGTATTTTTTCTATATGTGTATAGTTTTGGATTTACAAAAACATCATCTTGTACAAATTATTCTGAAATTTACCTTTTTATTTCAATGTTATGTATTTTTTAAAACTGTGTAGTTGTGGGAACTAAATCGAGCTATTCTCTAATCTATTTCTATTAAATTGTTTTTATTAGTCAGAATACGCTATTTCCCTTCAAATCTCTGTTATTTGACACATAAGATATTTAGATTTTATTTTTGCTATATAACCACCTGGGTCATGTTCTGCTCTACAAATGCATTCAGGACCCAGGTCAAAGATGATTGCACCAACTTGGTCACACACTAGCTGAAAACCAAGGTCTCCTCAGCTAACACAACAGGAGCAAAGGAAGTTGTGGGATTTCACACAAGTAATTAAATGCATCGATATAAAAGTGTCATTTCCATTAATAAGTTATTGGCCAGAAATAACTAATATAACTCACCTAAATGCAAATGAGGTATAGATGTATGTCCAGAAGAAATGGAGAACTGGGTACAATGAGCAATGGAAATCTGAGACGCTTTCTTATTATGCCATCATATAAATATACAGCATTTTATTAATTGTAGGCAAATATACCATATTCCCCTATTGATGGACATTAGAGGAGTTTCCATTTTTGAAATTTCAAATAATGCTGCACTTTGATATGTGGTAATTTTTGTCCATATGTAAACATTTCCTCCAACTCCTATATGCAGAAGTGGGATTGTTGGGTCAGAGATTATGCATGTTATTTATTTAGTAGGGACTACCATATTGTTTCTAAACTGTATTATTAGTTTACATTCTCACCAGCAGTATATGAAAGTACCAATTTCCTTACATTTTTACCAGCCTTTAGCATTGTCATGCCTTTAATTTTCATCAGTTTGATTGGTGGAAAGGGCATTTCATTATTATTTTAACTTATGCTTTCCTAATGACTAGGTTTAACATCTTGATAGGTAGGTAGGTAGGTAGGTAGGTAGGTAGGCAGGCAGATAGATAGATAGATAGATAGATAGATAGATAGATAGATAGATAGATGATAGATAGATGATAGATAGATAGATAGATAGATGATAGATAGATAGATAGATAGATAGATAGATAGATAGATAGATAGAAAAATTTTTTTTCGAATTGACAAATATTTACTAATCGCTTATTATATACCAGAAGCTATGCCAGGGCTAAGGATATAGCATTAATCTCCAATTTCAAGCAATGGATCTGGTCCTGGGATATGTTGGAAGACAGGAGGGATCAAGTAGATTATCAGGTCCTGAGGGTTTCAAAAGTGGATGTGATCTCAGAGACAGCACTAATGAATACAATTATGCTATCATCCTAGAGTAGACATTGCTTACTCTGAGCCACTCTACTCCCCAAAGCATCTTATAACCTATAATGAAAGGTATGTATTGGGAGGTGGGTGATGAGGTTTATCTTTTAGTATATTGAGACCTAGCTAAAAGTAATTTAGGTCACTGTGTTACACCATGTGGAAGTCACAGTACCAAAGTAGTACTGCACAAGACTTTTGTGCAGTTTTCTTGGGGAAGACCTCACATTTCATGGATACCACTGTGCCTGGGTTCTTTTTTTTTTTTTTTTTAAGTTTATTTCTTTATTTAGAGACAGAAAGAGGGCAACTTTGAGTGGGGGAAGGGGAGGGATAGAGAAATTCCAAGCACACTCTGCACTGTCAGCAAGGAGTCTGATGTGGGGCTTGATCCCACAACAGTGAGATCATGACCTGAGTCAAAATCAAGAGTTAGATGCTTAACCAATTGGGCCACCTGGGCACCCTCAGGGTTTGTTTGTTTGTTTGTTTGTTTATGAGAGAAAAATAAACTATTGTGTTTAAGACACTGTAATTATTTTTGTTTCTCACAGCTATACTCATTCCCAAAAGAGGAGGATATACACAAATACACAAAATATAAAACCAACACCATAATTCGCTTAAAATATTTATTTTAAAATTAGTTGAAGTTGGAGGTGTTGGAGAAAGGATTTACATCACAAAAATGAAAACCAAATAACTTATTATCTTAAAATATTTTTTAAATGTTTTATTTATTTCTAGGAGAGAGAGAGAGACAGTGTGAGCAGGGGAGAGTCAGAGAGAGAGGGAGTCACAGACTGAAACAGGCTCCAGGCTCTGAGCTGGCAGTCAGCACAGAGCCCGAAGCGGGGCTCAAACCCACGAACCGCGAGATCACGACCTAAGTGAAAGTCGGACGCTTAACCGACTAAGCCACCAAGGCGCCCCTATCTTAAAATATTTTTAATCATCCCACCACAAGAAAATTTTTATTAGCCTCTTAACTGCACATAATCCCTCCAACTACCATCTTTTTCTGTCTACTTGGTGGAAAATTCAAATTTGTTCATTTGTTGATATCAAAACCTACATCTATTTTTATTGCTTGGGCTTTTGCCGTCCAGGCTTTACATATACTCAAATATCTGTGTTTTCCCAACCATAAAAGGAAGTCTGATGCTAGCTTAATAGTATGATATGTAAAATGTTTATCTCATTATACTTTAATAATAATAGTAACTAATATTTATTGAGTACTTGCTATGTGATATGCATAGTGATATTCATGTGTTATATTCTTTATATTTACATTTTGTTCTTTTAGAAACAACTGTATTGAGGCATAATCTACATAAAATAAATCACACATTTAAAGTTACAATTTAACATTTTGACATGTGTGCACATTTATGAAACCATTTGCTCCCCAGGCAGCTACTAATTTTTTTTTACTCATTATAAATTAGGTTTCTATTTCTAGAGATTTATATAAATGGAAATATGTACTATGTACTCATCTTTATCTTGTTTCATTCACTCAGCATAACTATTTGGAGATTCAGTGCCATTGCAGGTATCAATCATTCCCTTTTATATATGTCTTCCATTATATAGACATACCACAATTTGTTTTTATTTCACCTTCTGATATACATTTGAGTGCCCTCCTCATTTTAGATATTACAAATAAAGCTCTATTAACATTCAGGTACAAATATTCATGTGCATATATGCTTTCATTTCTCTCAAGTGGACACCTTGGAAAGTAATGAGTGGGTAAGATGGTAGGTAAATGCTTAATTGTTTAATAAACCACCAAAATATTTTCTAAAATGGCTTTACCATCTACATTTTTATAAGCGATGCACTGTCCTTCATTGCCTGACCTCTACCGTCTTTTTTTTTAATCTCTACTGTCTTGAAAACCATTATTTCATAGATTTTGTCCTATTCTTTAGCTTTTTCATGTGGAAGTGTAAATCTAGTTTCTGTTACTTAAACTTGGTCTGACATAGAAATCTTTTTTTTTTTTCTATCTCATTAGTGCTTGCAACCACTGTATGATGTAGGCAGTCTTGGTATCCCCATACGAGAATGAAGAAACTGCTTTTTCTCATTTGCACACTTGTGTTACTACCGTTCCTTTTCATTTGTTCATTTAGTCAGTCAATGTTTTAGTCATTGCTGTACCAGACCCTATAATTAGGTGCTGACAATAGTGAAGGAGAAAAGGAATTTTCATTTTAAGAATATCACTCTGATATAAGTAGAGGATGAATCAGAAATTTTGGAATAAGTGGCAGATGCAATGGTCCATAACAAAAATGGTGAGAAGAATTAGTGGCAGAGGCAATAAGATGGAAATTAGTCTTTAAATATATATTCAGGATGTAGGATATAGACCTATGAAATAATAGATACCATGTTTGGACTCAGAGATTTTTGTTTTAATTAACTAAATAACCTTATGGTTGAATGGATATGGAGATGAATGGTGTTCCTACTCATTCATTTCTTTCCTTATTCAGCTATCCATTGGGGGGAAACAAGCGCTTAAAAACACAAACTGTTTGCCAACAGGTAGACTTCAACAGGTTTCCCTGCAGATTTCTTACTTTATTAGGTCACTACTATTAGAACACTTATCTCCAGGAAAGTGTTTTGGAAGAGTATATAATATCATGGGAAATGTTTTGTATTTTTTATTAGGTGACAAGGACATTTCTCTTTGGTGGAAAAGTATATGTATATAAATGCTATATTGAAGGGTTAAGTATTTTCCATTTGGAGCATATTTCATCTTGCTTTTTTTTTCAATGAACAAATATTTATGTAGTAAAAATGAAATTATTGTAAAATCAGACCTGGACAAACTATTTGTTACTTCTAATTTGGCTTTCCAAAATTCCCTGTTTTGTACCACTTTTAAGTGTTGCCCACTTCTATATAGATCTGAACTTGATAGATTTTTATTACTCTAGATCTGTATATTCATTGTCCTCCTTAATCGGCTTCCCAGCCCTGGCCCTCTATTTCTAGTTCCATCACAGGTCCCACATGACTTGCTGTGACAGTTAAAAACAGGGTGTGTTTAAGAGCATCTGGGTCAAGTAGAGCTGAATTTATACCCTCACTCTACCAATTACTAGCAATGCAGATTCAGACAAGTTAGTTAATCTCTGTAACCCTCAGTTTTTCCATCAGTAATGTGGGCTAGAAATAGTGCTATTATTGGATTTTCATGATAATTAAATGGGATTGTGCATTTAAAATATGTAGCATAGTTCATACATATTTCATAAATGAAAACTGTTATTACTGTTTTCTTGTAATTAGAGAAACCTCACTTTGCATTTCCCACTAAGTCTCATATGTATGGTGTTGACATAGCCTTTGAAACAATTAGAATTCAACTCTCCTTTCTTTTGTCTTTCTAAATTTTGGTTTAGTTAATGAATACTTGAAAAGATGGAAAAAGTAGGCAGAATCACACACACAAGGAAAAAATTAATTTTATGCAAACAAGGTTCTTCTAAGAATGTATTTAACAAATGAGAAACACAGCTCCATATAAAGGATAAGACCAATTATAATAGAGCGGCTCTATGGTCTAGTAAGAATACCAGCCATGGAACCAGACTGCCTGTCTTTCAATCTGGCCCACTGCTTACTAGCCCTTACCTTGTAAAAGTTATCTAAACTCTTTGTGCCTCAGTTTTCTACTCTTCAGGTTGTTAAGAGGATTAAATGAGTTTATGTATTTAAAGTGTTTAGAAAGGTGTTTGACACACCCCAATGTGTTAGATTTCATCATTATCACCTGCATTTAAATATCCTATGTTTTATGTACCTATCAATAAATGAATGCATTCATATTTTTTGTCCAAATATTGTTAGGATGAATAGAAGCTTTATTGTTTTTTATAGTTGACGAAACTGAGGCTTCGGTTGCTCATTAAATAACTTGCTCAAGATTATACAGCTACATAAAGGTATATAGAGGAAGGTCTTACTCATAGTAAGCTCTAAATAAGTATTTTTATGTGAAAAGCTGGAATTTGATCCTAAGTATTCATGACTTCACAAAACACTTTTTTTGATCACTCCACAAAGCTGATCAGACAGCTCTATTTTTTTTATTTTTTGCCTGATCTCTTTTCTTGCATTTCCCAATGATATTGAGCAATTGCACATCTGGAAATGTGAGAAAATATATTATTATATTAATATATTAATTAACATTATTAACATCTATTCTTAATTTTTTGTGGAATTTTTATACTGTTTTTCATAGTGGTTATACCAATTTACATCCCCACCAATAGCATACATCCTTATCAACACTTGTTATTTCTGGTCATTTTAATAATAGCTATTTGAACAGGTGTGAAAAGATACCTCAAGGGGGTTTTGAGTTGCATTTTCCTAACAGTTAGTGATGTTAAGCATTTTATCATGTGCCCATTGGCCATCTATATGTCTTCTTTGGAAAAATGTGCAGTCAGATTCTCTGCCCATTTTTTAAAATTTAGTTGTTGAGTTATATCAGTCTTTTAAATATATTTTGGCTCTTAACCCCTTTACAGACATATGATTTGCAAATATCTTATCCCATTCAGTGATTTGCCTTTTTGTTTTGAGGATGATTTCCTTCACTATACAGAAGCTTTTTAGTTTGATATAGTCCATTTTGTTTATTTTTACTTTTGTTTCCTTTATCTCTGGAGTCAGATCCACAAAGTTATCACTAAGCCCAATGTAGATGAAAATCCACATTAGAGGAATACATTTATAGTAATTATAATATTAGGTGAGGCTGCCATCTTTACAAAGTTAAGTGTTATATTACCCTATATTAACGATGTTAGATTTTTGAAGTAGGTGTTTCAAATGTCTTCTCTTGATTATCACTGTGCCACTGAAGCAACACGGTTTCCTGCCTGCTTTTTTGTGTCTCCTTAGATTTATTTGGAGATTGTTTGCTGTTTTTTTTTTTTTTAATTTGCATTGAGACATTTATGTTCATAGAATCAGAAGCCCACATGGGCTAGCAGTTGTTTTATTGTATAACAATGGGGATTTCTATGTCTATTTCTCATTCTTCTCAGGGATGTAATTTCTCATTTAGGTAAATGAGTTTTAGTCTTCTTGCTTAATTCTCAGCTCTCTTTATAATGATGATAATGATATCTTATTAGTATTTATTGATCAATTATTGTGAGAGCACTGTGTTAAATACTTAATAGTTCATTATTACATTTATTCCTCAAAATAACTAATATTTTCATTCTACAGAGATACAAATGAGGTTTAGTAAGGCACAGTAAGTATCTCAAGTTATAGCCAAGATGAGTTCAAGACCTTTTCCCTTAAGCGCTACATTATATATTTTTCTTATTGAAAGTGCAATGCATTATTACATATGGAAATAATAGAAAACACAGATAACCAAAATGAAGAAAACAAAAATTTCCTATCACCCAATTAAAAGATAATCATTGTTATACGTTGTTATAATTTTACTTTTTTGTTTCTCTTCCCACATATGAAGAAACAAAAAAGCAAAATTGTATACATATATTTTTCTTAAAAATTAGATAATATGAAACCATTTTTATACCTACTTTATCTTCTACTTGGCAGTATGGTCTGAATATTTTCCACACATAAAACATTTTTGTATAAGATTCTTTTAAGGACTCTCAGGACATTATATTTTGGATGCATCATAATTCATTATATCAATCCCTTGGTGTTGGACAAATAAGTTCTACAACAAACAGTGCTGTAATAAATGGTTTTGTGTTTCCTCTGATTATTTCAGTAGGCCAAATTCCCATACATGGAATTGAAGTTATATATACTTAAAATAGTTTCAAGCCATGTTAATAAAATGCTCTCTAAGTCTGTCATTTAATAATCTATCAAGCAGTGTATAAATATGCCAGACTCTGTGACTGCTTTCAAAACTAAATAGTACCTTTTTGTTATTGATTTAGCTTTCTTGTTAGATTAGACTAATGGAAATTTCTAGTTTTGTTTAATTTTGATTTTTTTTTTTTTTTTACTTTAGCAGTTCTCTGGCTCATGTCCTTTCTCTCTCCTTCCTTCTCGTACTGGTGATTTTTTGGGGTGGGGAGAGGGTTGTGAGAGGTATTCTTTTTATATTAATAGACTTAATTTTTTTCAATGTTTATTATTTTCTTTGAGAGAGAGAGAGAGAGACAAAATGTGAGCAGAAGAGGGACAGAGAGAGAGACACACACACACACACACAGAATCCAAAGCAGGCTTCAAGGTGTGAGCTGTGAGCATAGAACCCAACAGGGGTCAGGGTGGGGGACTCCAGCTCACGAACTACAAGATCCTGACCTGAGCAGAAGTTGGACACTTACCTGACTGAGCTACCCAGGTGCCCCTAGACTTTTTTAAAAAGCTGTTTTAGGTTTACAAAAGTGAATGAATAATACAGAGAGTTACTGTATATCCTTTTGCTACTCACCCCCTCCAATTTCCCCAATTATAAAACTTTTTGGATTAGTTTGGTATGTTTATTACATTTTGATAAGTCAATATTGATAAAATTACTATTAACTAAAGCCTATAATTTACATTAGGGTTCCCTTTTGTGTTATACATTCTATAGATTTTGACAAATGTAAAATGGCATATATTTACCATTACAGTTTTGTGGAGAAGAGTAGTGTCACTGTTCTTAAAATCCACTGTGCTCCACCTACTCATCCTTCTTTCTTTCTCTTCCCTCAGCCCCCTAGCAACCAATCTCTGATCTTTTAGTCTGCATAGATTTGCCTTTTTCAGAATGTCATATAATTAGAATGATACAGTATGTAGCCCTTGCAGGTTGATTTCATTCACGTAGCAATGTGCATTTAAGTTTATCTCATGTCTTTTCATGATTTGATGACCCATTTCTGTTTATTGCAGTATTCCATTGTATAGCATGTCATAGTTTGTCTGTTCACCTATTAAAGAATATCTTTATTGTTTACAAATTTCAGAAGTTATGAATAAGTCTTCTATAAATGTGTGTGTGCAGATTTTGTGTGAACATGTTTTCACTTCATTTGGATAAATATTAATGACTGGTGGATTATATGGTAAGAATACATTTAGTTTTCTAAGAAACTAAAGTGTCTTCCAAAGTGGCTTTACCATTTTTCACTCTCATCTGCAAGAATGAGAGTTCCTACTGCTCATTCCTCTACTAGCATTTGTTTTGAATTTGGATCATTCTAATGGGTGGCATCTCATTGTTGTTTTAATTTGCAATTCCTTAATGACAAATGATATTGACCATATTTTCATATGCTTATTTTGATATCTGTATCTTCTTTATTGAGGTATCTTTGCGGATTTCTAGCCCATTTTTTAATTGGGTTGCTTTTTATTGTTGAGTTTTGAGTTTTTGTGCATTTTGGATACTTTGTTCATTTCTGGATACCAGAAAATATCTGTAAATATTTGTAAAGTATTTTATAAATATTTTCTCCCAGTTTGTGGCATATCTTTTCATTTTCTCAAATACAAGCTTTTTATTTTGAGTAAATTATTTTTTTCTATTTTATGGAATCAAATGTATTTTCCCATTTTATTATTTACCTTTCAGTTTTCTTTATATTATTTTTGATATTCAGAACCTTTGATTTTCAAATTGTCAAATCCATGATTTTTTCCTTTGGGTTTTATTTCTTTATAGTTAAATAAAGAAAGGCCCTTTCCTTTTAAGAGTATATAACTAATTATTAATTTATACTCTCTTTAAGGGTTTGGTAGTTCGGCTTAGCTTTTCTTTCTTTCCTCTTTACTTCTCTC
Organism: Proteles cristata cristata; assembly: GCA_017311185.1. Taxonomy (NCBI): domain Eukaryota; kingdom Metazoa; phylum Chordata; class Mammalia; order Carnivora; family Hyaenidae; genus Proteles; species Proteles cristata. The sequence goes on from JAESUZ010002165.1 coordinate 154,036, forward strand.
TTTCTCCTCCTCCTCATCTTCCATTTCCTACTTCTACAATCTTTAATCTATTTTATTTTGGCTAGTAAGGTTCTACATAGAGACTTAACATTGGTTCTTTCTCAGTGATTATGTTTAGGGAGTTATCCAACATGTGTTGAAAAATCTATTAATTTTCCATGGAAAGTTTTTTTTTATCATATTGGATAATTCCATCATTATTATTTTTTTAATGTTTAGTTTTTGACAGAGAGACAGAGTGTAAGCAGGGGAGGGAGAGAGGGAGGAGGAGGCACAGAATCTGAAGTAGACTCCAGGGTCTGAGCTGTCTACACAGAGACCAATGCAGGGCTCGAACCCACAGACCATGAGATCATGACCTGAGCCAAAGTTGGATGCTTAACTGGCTGAGCCACCCAGGGGCCCCTCTTTCATTATTTTAGGCCACTGGAATTTAAACTCCATGAGAGTAGGAATTCTATCTTTTTATTTCTTTGTATTCACAGAGGATAGAATAGTTTTTGGCACACAGCAGATAGTTTGGTAAATTTCTGTTAGATAATAAATAAATAAATGAGTTTTCAGGATTTTCTATACTGTTCTGTTTTATAGCGATTTCCATACCATTAGAATATTGTTTTAATAGTTGTAAGCTTGTAATATATTTTACAATTTTAACCTAAGGTCCCCATTACTACTCCTTTTAAAAAAGTATTTTTGAATGTTTAATGCATTTTGAAAGATGAATTTTGGAATTACTCTCTCATATTCTAAAATTATCTTTGTTATTTTCATTGAAGTTGTGTTAAATCTATAGAATAATTTAAGCAGAGTTGATGTATAATAATAATAAGACTTTTCATTTAAGAACATAGAATGTTTCATCTTTTTCTATACATAATAGAGCTTGAGTAACTTTATTTATGCAAGTTCTTCATTTTTTTGTTAAGTGTATTTGGAGGTAGTTTCTATTTTATTGCTATTGAGCATTAGATATTTTGTAAATTATGTTTTGGAACTGGGTTTTGCTGATATGTGGGTAAGCTATTTATTCTTATTGTAGATTCCCTTTATATTGCAGGTTTTTACAAGGCTGTTAAGTAGTGTTTCTGTGAACTATAACCATCATTCAGTGCCCTTCCACATCTCTGTATCCTTCATCTACTAGAGACAATGAAAATAAATTTTAAAAGACCTTAGAAACATGAGATCTGATATCAAATCCTGTCCCTCACTTCTATGACACAGAAAATCATGTAATCATCATTGAGCTCCAGCTTGCTAATATGTAGAGTGGGAATAACCTTCTGAGGGACTGACAAAAATAATGGTCATAACTTTTAAAATCAACTGTAACATTGTTATAATGCTGATAGCTATCTACTATTAATGTAAGGACTAAATAGTCATTCTTTTTATGCTTACAGAAATCTTGTAAATACTATAATTATCCCAACTTTCATATGAAAAATGGAGGCTTAGAGAAGTTTTTAGAAATACTATACTATAGTTGTTAATGAGTGAGAGCTTGGAACCTGGCTTCTGGGTTTGAACTCCCAACTCCCCGATATATTCACTATGTGAGGTTGGGCATATTTTTTACCTTCTCTGAGCAGTAGTTTCCTTAATCATAATATAGGGAATAGTAATAATATGTACTACAGAAGGTTTTTTTTTTTTTAATGTTTTGGGGGTTTTTTGAGGTGTTTAGAATAGATGTAGGAAGTGATGCATAAATATGAACCAAGTGACCAACCTGTGCTTCTGTTGAGGCCAGAAATTCTGTGATAGTCATAGAGTCATGTGTGTTGTAGGATCACCCTGCTGGCTTAAGGGAATGCTATAGGATCAGAATCTCTCTTCCTTAACCAAATCCAGCTTATTTTTCAGTTTATTTTATGTAAACAGATTAAAGAGAGGCTTATATGAATTCCACTGATTATGGCCATAATGTAGACAGGATTTTCTCATCATTTAGAGCAATGTCTGAGTAGAAGCCCTGTATCTCTTAAATTCTTACCTGCCACGTGTAATCATTTAGAAAATCCAATTGGCTTTTCCACCAATACTGCTCTAGTCTGAACCACTATCATCTCTCACTTGGATTACTACAATAGCCTTATAATTGGTCTTTCTGCTTCTACTTTTTCCTCACTATGATCTATTACCAAAACAGTAGCCAAGGCTATGCTCAGAACTCTCCAATAATCTCCCATTTCATTTAAAATAAGAGGATCTTAAAATAATTTATAACAAACTACTTAATCTGGCCCCCTGTATTCTCTATGATTTCATTTCTTACCGCTTTGCCCCTCATCTTATTCCTGACACATTGACTACTTATATTTCCTTGAATATTCCAGGCATCCTCCTATGGCTCTGTTCCTTCTGTGTGGAATACTCTTTCCTCAGATATATGATTGGCTAACTCCATTCCCTTGTTTAAATATTTGCTGTAAACCAACTTTAAAGTGAAAACTTCTTTGACCTCTCTTTTTAATAAAGGAAATTTTTCTATTTCCCCCTTACATCACACTCATTCTCTGTGACCTCCACTTCTTTTTATAGCACTCTATTTTATAAGTCTATTTTGTTCATTGATATAGTACATGGTATATGTAGGTACTTGATATTTAATATTGATTTTGACAGTGCATTTGTTAGCATTATAGAATAATGCAATTATTGAATTTGATAGTCATGTAGGGCTATCTGATACATACAACTTTTATGTTCCAAAAAAAGTTTATGACCATATGGTTTTATTTCTTTATTGTTTATATCTACCACTTCTGGGAAGAATGCAAATTTTTTGCATTAAAAACAATGAAAAAAGAACACCAAAAAAAAAAAAAAAAACCACCCCATAAAGATATAATAGGACCTTGAAACAAAGATAAGATAACCAGAGGTAAGAGATGAAAGGAAGAGTGCATATAAAACTGAACTGTGCTTCCTGGTAGCCAAGGCAGAAAAGGGAATGCATTGAATTAGGTAATTCTTGGTAAAACACAGTCTATGGATAATCAATATCAGAATGATCAAAGGTGCTTGTCTAATATACATTCCTGCTCCATTTGAGACACTCTGTATCAGCGTATTTTGTCTTTGAGATACGCATAGGAATCTGCATTTTTTACAAGCTCTTCCTGTGGTTTTTACGCACAATGAAATTTACAACCTTAAGAGGAACATACACATAAGAAATAAGAAATTCTGAACAACATAACAAGCATTGTCACCAGTGATGGAAAAGTTTCCATAGCAATTAAATTAATTTTTGCAAATGAAGTGACTTGTCAAAGGTCACACCGAAAGTTGAGCCTAGACCAGAAGTTATTTCCTACCATCCAGCCTTTTGTTTTTGTTTTTCTGCTGCACCTAATCATCATAGTATACCTTCCCATTTAATTTGCAGTTGTGATCAGATTGAATTGATTGATATCAGACTACTAATAACAACTGTGTACTCATCCCATAAAATGATCCCTTATCCTCATATATTGAAATGTATAACCTACATGCTATCTTTCTGTTAAAATAAGACAAACTGTGTACACTGTATCACATAGTCTAGTGCACAGTGCTAAATACTATTAATATGGCTTTGTATTTTCCCAGCCTCTTGCAGTTTCTCGGCTAAACTTCAGCCTTTTTGCACCACTTGCTGTTCCCAAAATATATTCCCAAATACATGTAATAATATTTGACATGTATATTTGTGCCTAATCAATAGAACATTTAGCTATATTATTTTCATCACTTTAAATGACTTAAGCGTACTAAAATTAAAAATAATGTTAGTTGTATATGTGTCCTCATGCAAGTGTAGGAGCATGGATGATGATTCATACCCCCACCCCCTACCCATCGAGACTGGGGTGGGTGGGGAGGTCTTTCTTTATTTTATTCTCTTGATCTACCTGAGAACCCCCAGGAAGAATGAAGGTAAAATTCTATCACCTGCAAACAGAATGGTTGGCTGGAGAGGCAGATGTTCATCTCCAAAGATAATAATAGTGCACATAGAGAGCCTAGCACAACGTTAGGCTACTAGGCTAGCATTAGTAGTAGACACTCACAGAATAATAAATTTGAGTGACCTAAAATAATTTATACAATTTGTTGTCCTAGACATTATTTTGTAGTACCTTTTGTCTTCACATTTAACCGTATTAAGTTGGGATCATTCATTGCTTTTATTTTGCAAATGAGGAAGTAGACGCCAAACAGATTATATATGGTAAAGCCAGAATTATGACTGAGGTCTGTTTCTCTGCAAAGATTACATTCTTTCACCTCATCACATGATTTTGGAGTTTATCAAATAGACTAAAACTGTATCTCCTTGTTGAGGGTCAAGGTGTTGGATAGGAGTGGTTAGTGGCAGAGTGAGACAGTGTTTTCTGAATGAGCCTTTGAAAAAGTGACAAACTTGCCATATATGGAAATTTTCATTTGTCATAAGAGGACACGTTACAAGATGGCCAGGTTCAAGAGGACAGAAGAATCTCTTTCCAGTGAAATTCTTCCTTCCCAGCCTCATCTAGTACTGAATATTTGCATACTCTATAATTATGGAGTTGGAAGATATTTAAAGAGAATGTGGCACGTTTGAGGCACATGTGTAGTGGTGAGATACAGAATCTGAGTTTGATTTACTCTTATATAAGTGATGTAAACTTCCCTAGCCTCTACTTTCTCATCGAAAAGTGGGACAAACAGTAAAGGATTATGATGATGAAAATTGTCATAGTATCCCCATAAGATAATCAGTCTTGGTGAGATCAGACATATGTTCTCAAGAAAATTCAGACTGTAAGAGGAAATAAACAGTACCATAATACCAAGTTCTCAGGTGAATAATACTATATTTGACCTATCATTTCTCTATCCCCACATACTCTACAAGAAGAACTTTTTACATAGAAGAAACAACCCTATGCGCCATGTGATCTCAACCCCAAAATAGACTAGGACTTTAATCTGATCCAAGCTAAAACCAGTCTTGCTTTTGTTTTCTGGAAATTAGGGAATTTGTTGGCTGACTATTAAAAACAGCTAGAAAGTCTGGTTGATTTGGGCCTAATATCACCATTTCGTAAAGGCTATGATGTCCATATGGAAGTAATTGAATAGAAAAGTCTAATGAAGAGGGATAAAAATGAAGTGAACACATCAGAAATGAGAGACTGTGAGGCTGTCCTTATAATTAAATGAAGGGGAGTGTTGTGTTGACCATTTCTTCCTGCTTTCCTCCAAAAATAAAGTAACTAGATATACCAGGTATACAAACAAACAAATAAATTGCTTTTGAACCTTTGTCAAAAACACATTTTTTTAAGCGAAATGTTTCCCCCTGCCCCCCGACAAAAAAAAATGAAAGTGAGAAACTCCCTGGCTGCTTTCTAGTAACCGTGAAGCCCATTTGAGGTGCAGGAAAGTGCTGATATCTTTAACATTCTTAAGGTAAACCTCACTTTTCTGAGAAGAGCTTGAGTGGGTTTCTGATCTTTACAAACCAACAATTCCTGAGCTTTCATTATAAAGGATGTCATGTGTATCTTGGAAACAACAGCTCTTTGGTATTGCAAAGGTATTTTCCTAGATTTCTTAGTGAATCTTAGAGCCAGAAAGTCTGCAGTTACAGGATCTTCTTTGCTCAGTAACTGAACAGATCCTTCCTTGCTTTTTAAAAACCTGCTATGTAAGTCTAACATTCACATGAAAGGTGTCTTCCTCCATTTGTGCTACTATAACAAAATATCATAGACTGGGTAGCTTATAAACAATAAAAATGTATTTCTCACAGCTCTGCAGGCCAGGAAGTCTAAGATAAAGGCTCCAGCAGATTTGGTGTCCGGAGAGGGCCCACTCCACATAGATAGCCATCTTCTCATTATAACCTCACGTGACAAAAGAGGCCAGAAGACCTTTCTGGATCTCTTTGATAAGGGCACTAATCCTATGGTTAGAACCCTCAGAACGTTATAACCTCCCAAAGACCCTGCCTCCTAATTTCATCACTTCAAGGGTTAGGATTTCAACGTATGAATTTTGTGGGAGTTGGGGAGTGTGGAAACATTCACTCAATACTATTCTGCCCCTGTCCCCCATTCATGTTCTTTTCACATGCAAAATACATTCATTTCATCTTAATAGTCTCAGAAGTCTTAACTCACTCTAACTTTATCTTAAAAGCCTGAGTCCAAAGTCTTATTTAAATATCATCTAAATCAGGTACGTTAAAATTCAAGGTAAAATTCATCCGGAGGCAAATTTCCTTCCAGCTGTGAACTTGCGAAATCAAACAAATTATATGCTTCTAAAAATACAATGGTGGGACAGGTGTAAGACACATTCTCATTCCAAAAGGGAAAAATAGGTGAGAGGAAAGAGGTAACATGTCCCCAGAAAATCTAAAAATTTTTTTTAAATGTTTTTATTTATTTCTAGGAGAGAGAGAGAGAGACAGCATGAGCAGGGGAGGGTCAGAGAGAGAGAGAGGGAGACACAGACTCCGAAATAGGCTCCAGGCTCTGAGCCGGCAGTCAGCACAGAGCCCGACGTGGAGCTCGAACCCACGAACTGGGAGATCATGACCTAAGCGAAAGTCGGACGCTTAACCAACTAAGCCACCCAGGCGCCCCCAGAAAATCTAAAATTTTAAGGCTGAAGAATAATCTCTGATGCAAGGCTCTTTCCTTCAGACCCTCTTGGGCAGAGTACCTCAGAGGACACACTGAGGCCAGGTTTGGGTTGCCAAGGCTCTGGTGTCTCTGTTTCCATGGCTTCGGGTGGCCCTGCCTCTGTGACTTTGATGGGTACAGCCCAAGCTGCAGCTCTCGCAGCATGAAATTGCATGACTCCTGCTCTCTCCCAAGGTGGAATCATGTGCTTATGGTTCTACCAGATTGGGATTTTCAGGGCATCTCATTCTCTACTCCTCCTCTAGCCCATGCCCTGTTGGAGGTTCTCCATGGTGGCCTTGTCCCCGCTGCAGCCTTTTCAAGGTGGCTCCTTCCTTCAAAATCTAGGGGAAGGCAGAGGCACCTAGCTACCTCAGTTAGTTGAGTGTCCAACTTCAGCTCAGGTTATGACCTCATGGTTTGTGAGTTCAAGCCCTGCATCAGGCTCACTACTGTCAGGGCAGAGCCCACTTCAGACCCTTTGTCCCCCTTTCTGCTCCAGCCTTGCTCTCACACATATTCTGTCTCTCTCTCTCAAAGATAAATAAATATTTATATTTTTAAAAAGTCTAGGTGGAGGCAGCCATGATCCTTGTGTGTTGCTGGCTTTAACTCTGCTACAACAGGGCCTAGTGGAGCTGCCTGGGACAGCCAAGAAGAGTGGCACTGGAATGTGGGAAATGGAACCTCTTAAATGAAGGTTGATGTGAGACAGGGACAGTAGTGGCCCTTTCTTTGAAATTAGGCCCTTGCACTATGAGCCTGTGATGGAAAAGACAGTCCCAATGATCTCCAAAATGCCTTTTGAGTCATTCTTCCATTGTTTTGGACAATAGCTCCTGGCATCCACTTTAATAGCTGATCCATATTAACCTAATAATCAAATTTAGCACACTTGTGTGTTCTCTCTTGAACAAATTTTCTCATTCCTTTCAAAATAGATAGGTTAAGAATTTTCTAAATTTTTGAAGTCTGTTTCCTTTTGATTAACAATTCCATTTTTAAGTCATTTCTCTACATGTGTTTTACTATAAGTGGTCAGGAGGACCAAGCCACCCTTTCAACAATTTGCTTAGGTGTTTCCTCAGCCAAATAACCAATTTCATTGTTTGCAAATTCTGTCTTCCACAAAACAATAGGACGTGGACACGATTCAGTAAAGCTCTTTGCCACTTTATAACAAGGATCACCCTCCCTCCAGTTTTCAGTAACATATTCATCATTTCTGTCTGACACCTCATCAAAATGGCCTTTACTGTCTGTATTTCTACCAATGTTCTGTTCCCAACCACTTAGGTATTCTCTAAGGAGACTGACACTTTCTCTACAGCTCTTCTCTTTCCTCTGAGGCTTTATCAGTCTGTTTACAGCAGAATAGGCTTTTTCTACTGTGTACTTCAAAATTTCCAGCCTCTACCCAGTATCCAGTTATAAAACCACTTTCACAATTTTAAGTATTTATTATAGCAACATCCCACTCTTGGTATCAATTTTATTTCTTAGTCCATTTGGGCAGCTATAGTAAAATACCATAGTCTGGGTAGCTTATAAACAATAAGAATGTATTTCTCAGAGCTCTGGAAGTCAGGAAGTCCAAAATCAACGCTCCAGAAGATTTGGTGGCTGGTAAGACCTGCTTCCTCATAAATGGCTGTCTCCTCACTTGTAACATCACATGGCAGAACAGGGCAGAGTAACTTCCTTGGGTCTCTCTTTAAAAAAAAAAAAAAAAAAAGGTTTTTTGGTTTTTTTTTTAATGTTCTTTTGTTTTTGAGAGAGACAGATGGAGTGGGGAGAGGAGCAGAGAGAGAGGCAGACAGAGAAACCAAAGCAGACTCTAGTCTCTGAGCTGTCAGCACAGAGCCCAATGCAGGGCTTGAACTCACAAATAGTGAGATTATGACCTGAGACAAGGTTGGATGCTTAACCAACTGGGCCACCCAGGAGCCATATCTTGGGTCTTGTTTTTAAGGTCACTAATCCATCATCACTCCCCAAGGGCCCCACATCCTAACTCCATTGCCTGAGGGTTAGAATTTCAACATATGAGGCGTGCCTGAGTAGCTCCATCAGGTAAGCATTTGACTCTTGATTTTGGCTTAGATCATGATCTCAAAGTTCGTGAATTCAAGCCTCACATCAGGTTCTGTGCTGATAGCATGGAGGCTGCTTGGTATTCTGTCTCCCTCTCACTCTGGTCCTCCCCTGCTTGCTCTCTATATCTCTATCAAAATAATAATAAACTTAAAAATAATTTCAACATATTAATTGGGGAACAGGCAGAAATTTTCAGTCTATAGCAAGAGGGATGGAAAGGACTTTTACTGACATGGTTAGTAGGGACAAGAAATATGAATTCTAAACCTAACTTAATGTTGTGCCATAAGAATAATGAACTTCTGTTAGTTTCTGAGACAAGTAATGAAAATGTCAACCACATAATAAGGTAGATATTGATTATATTCTTATCTTCTTTAATGACATCATAATGATTAGCTTTTGAAGAAGCAGTTACATTTCCTATAATGTATACATAACTCATTACACATGTCAGTTTATTGAATCAAAGAGAAGCTTCACATAGGTGCCAGTGTAATTCCAGAAATCATAATTAAATAATTTCATTAAGTATAGCTTATTATACAAGTTGAGATAGAGCCAGACTGCTTGGGTTCATGTATCAGCTCTAGTAAAAATAACTTTTGGTTATTTAATCTCTCTGACCTGTTTCCTAATCTGAAAAAAATGAAAATAACAGTACCTATTTTATAGCATTGTGTCAGGTTTCAATTAGTTAATTTTTTAAAGTGCTTAAAACAGTGTTGTCACATCAAAGGTGCTCAGTGAATGTCAGTGCAATTAGTAAATTTAGTTCAACTTAATAAAACAGGAGAGTCCATTATTGAAAAAAATCCTGAAAAACACTTTTTAGTATTAATTATGTCTAACATTTGTAATTTGATTTATATAACATGAAAATCCTGTTATATACACTGTTTATTTTAATTTTCACAATAACCCTACTGATTTTTCATTGCCCATATTCTTCAGATATTGAAAGTGAGGTTCATTGAGAAGAACAACAGTTATTCTGGAGTTTGGACAGGTGGCTAAGCTTAAATATCCTTCATGCTGTCTCACACTTACAGACTATTGGATAAGATAAAGTGGTTCAGAGTGTGATCCAGATGTCTTTTCTTTGTGGCTTCTGCTTATTTTCTAAGCCCCATCCACCTACCTACATTTTAGGCAGAGTTGGGTGTTGAAAACCATCTATAACCAGGTAACCTATGGATTGCTTCCCTGTACCTGCCTGTCTTCTTCAGCTACCATCTCAAAAATTCCTCAGGTGATAAATTCCCACAGGTTTTCTAGCTAAGTACCTCAGACTGTATGGAATCCATGAGTGTTCATCCATATGGAATCTTAAATTGAGCAACACAATGGACTTGTGTCAAATATAAATCTTTAAGCTGAAATCTGCTTTTCTTCTTTCCTTCCCTTCTTTCCATTGCCCGATGCCTGCCCCTTTCTTTCTCTCTTTTTCTCTTACTCTCTTCCCATTTGGTATGGAATTGGCTATATCCTCTTTGCTAAAAATGTTGTGTTTACCTAAAAAGACTATGTTGTATAGCAGAAAGTTTTAGTCCTTATTTACCATAAATTATAATAAAAATAACTATTCATTATAGAGTGAAATTAGTTGGTGTTAGGTCACTTGAATGCTTTCCTTCTGTGAATTCCCTTAATCCTTACAATGTGTAGACATTATTAGCAGCATTTTATAGAGGGAGAAACTGACCCTCAGAAAGGCTATGAGGCCAAAGATCTTCTGAAGCCTGTGTGCGTATTCTCTTCACTGCCACTCTTTCCCCTAACTATGTGTGATATTAGGTAAGTCACATCTCCCAATTGCAACCTTAATTCCACTAGTATAAAATAAGGAAGTTTAACTAATAGTCTCTAAGTTCCCTTCTAACTCTAGCAGTTTAGTATCACATATGTTGTAAAAATAACCCCCAAAATAGAAAATCTAGATATTTTAAAACTGTTAAGACATGTGTCAAAAGTGGTGATGCTTTTAAAGTAAAATAAAAAGTACATTTGAAAGATAGGAAAAAACATTGTTCATCAATTTCCAGAGTTCTTTTTTTTACAGATGTCATTACAATTTTAAATGTTACCGTAATTATAGCGTAGATTTTCTCATAATTACTACTCTTTCATTGACTTGTTCTGCAAAGAAAGGGGGACAGGGGTAGAAGAAAAGAGGAAGGTTCACCTTGCAATGAGGAACTGACTGTCTGCTTTTCCTCTGGAGAGGAAATCAGCAAAGTCTAATTGTTCCATAACCAGGAGTAATTTGAGAGCTCCTAATAGAAATAATGCTATGAATTGAGGGATATTGGTTAGTGAATGTCCACTCTACAATGGTTGTTGATATATCTATGGACTTTTTTGTTAATAATTAATAAACATTATCTGAGCACCTATTATGTACCACAAATGAATGGTCCTTGTTCTCAAGGAGCTCCCAGGAGGGGTGGGATAATAGGTTGAATTGTGAGCTTTAAAAAATAATTACCCATGGGCTCCTGGGTGATTCAGTTGGTTAAGCGTCTGACTTTGGCTCAGATCATGATCTCATAGTTTGGGAGTTCAAGCCCTGCATTGGGCTCTGTGCTGACAGCTCAGAGTCTGGAGCCTGCTTCTGATTCTGTATCTCTCTCTCTCTCTCTCTCAAAAATAAATAAACATTAAAAAAAAATAATTACCCAGGCGCAGAGTTCCAAGAAGTCATTTTAGCGGAGTATGTAGAACAACACAGTGAGCTGTCATTTCCATGGCTGAACTGGAGCACACAAATGGAAGAGATAAATCTTAAGAGATGGGCAGGGATGATCATATAGGGCACCAATTGCCATATTAAAGAACTTTCAATTAGTCCTGAAGACAATAGAAAGCTGTTCAAGGTGTTTCAGAAAAGATGATACACATTGGGCGCCTGGGTGGCTCAGTAGTTAAGCATCTGACTTTGGCTCCGGTCATGATCTCGCAGAAGAGATGATACAAGGTCATAATTGTCTTGTGGAAAAAAATCATGTTGGCCTCAGTACTATGCTGAAGCTATTAATGGAGGCCTTTGGGCCTTCTCTTCAGGGAGGGGCTATAAAAAAGCATACCAACTCATCTCTAGTTTTGTTATCAAATTAGATTAAATTAAAAAAATTATGTTCATTTATTTTTGAGAGAGAGAGAAACAGAGAGCAAGCAGGGAGGGGCAGAGAGTGAGGGAGACACAGAATCTGAGGCAGGCTCTAGGCTCTGAGCTGTCAGCACAGAGCCTGACATGGGGCTCTCACAGACCATGAGATCATGACTGAACTAAAGTCAGACGCCCAACCACCTGAGCCACCCAGCCGCCCCTTAAATTATATTTTAAAAATAGTGAGCACTGGGTGGTATATGTAAACCAACTTGACAATAAACTATTTAAGGAAAAAAAATAAAAATAATGACACAAAGATGCCCATCTCTTATTATGTTTTATTACTATATATCTAGCCCCTATTTTGTTGGTTTGTTTGTTTTTTACATTTTTAACCTTGAAAGGAAGAAATTATTATTTCTCATTTTACCAATTAAGGAACACAAAAGTCTGCTGAAGTTAAATACTGACTCAGGTCACAGAGTAATGGCAGAACTGGGAATCAAATTTAGGTTTGTGTGACTCCAAAGTCCCTGCTCTTTCCCTTTGCTGCATCTGCAACTATAGGTTAGATCTGGAACTTGACTCCCAAATTTTATTTCTGAGGAAGTCCACAAATTACTAACAGAGAGTTAGAAAAATAGTATTTACCTTCATTATATGAAAAAAAGCAAATTGTCACCAAAGCCAGATAAAAGCATTACAAAAAAGGAAAACTATGAACCAATATCTATTATGAACATAGAAACAAAAATCCTCAATAACATGCTAGCAAATTGAATCCAACAATGTATAAAAAGAACTATAGACCACAACCAAGTGGTATTTTAGGAATGTAAAACTGGTTCAATATTTGAAAATTAATTAATTTAATCTACCACATCAATAAGCTAAAGAAAAGAAAATACTTGACAAAATTCAACACCCATTCATGATTTTAAAATAAAGTCAGCAAATTAGGACTAAATGGAGAATTCCCTCAACTTGATAAAGAACATCTATAAAAATCCTGTAGCTGATATCATACTTAGTTGTGAGAAAACTGGATGTTTTCCCCAAAGGTCAGGTAACAAGGCAAAGATGTCCCTGTCCCATTCCTTTTCAACATTTTACATACTTGAAATCCTAGTTAATGTGAAAAGATGGAAGGGGAACAAAAAATATAGAGCTTGGAAAGGAAGGAAAAGCAAGTTTTCTACTAAAATAAATGAATAAAATATGTGTTTATACATATAAAATAAGTAACATCAATTATAACTAACTTCAAATGTTGCATTACTATTTACAATGTGTTTTCATTGACACTGTCTTACTTGAGTCATTGAGATTTTTTTTTTTCTTTTTCTCTTCCTTGAGATAGGGTGGTAGCTAATTTAATCTTTATTTTGCAGATGAGTAGTAATGGTTAAGAGCAAGGACTTTGAAATCAAATAGGTCTGTTTTTGAGTTCCAGTGTGCCACAAGCTATATGACCATGGGCATGTTACTAAATATCTGGACATGTTCTCTCATCTGTAAAATGGGAACAATGAGATCTAGTTCAAAAAAAACAAAACAAAACAAAACAAAAAACTGTTTCAAGTGATAATGGTATTTCAATCCAGATATATCACATACTAATTCTATTTTCTTAGGTATGGTACTTATAATCTATGAGCCTCAGTTTCCTCAAATATGAGATAAATAATAGAGCATACTTCTTACGTTTTATTTTTATCTTTTGGATTAAACTAGAAAATACTCATAAGACACTTGTTACTGGTCTGTTACATAATAAACACTGAAATAGCAGTGGCCATTGTTATTATTATCCTTTGTTCCTATTTGATGATAAATGAACAAGGGACTGAATGAAGGGTTTTGGGCAGGAGAAGAAGGATCATTTCAGGAGATATCAGGCTGGATATACACATAAATGGCAAGATTGTAGAGGACCACGAATGACAGAGGAAATGAAAAATTTAGAACTTTAGAGAAAAATGAGTCAAAGAAATTTTCTGTTGGTCCTATGTTCCTGGCCAGTCTTCACGGGGATAAAGCCCGCATGTCAGGAAACTTACAGGTAGTTTAGGATCCAAGTGGTAGATTCTTGATTATAAATTCTCAGGAAGTTCTGCCCTCTCCCTTTTCCCAGGATGATTTTTCCAGGAAGGGAGAAGTGGGGAGAAGAGGCCAGGGACCTCAGTGACCCAAGGCCGTTGGGAAGCAGTGCCAGCACCTGCTGCTGTTCAGGGAGTAGGATGCAGTCCTGATTTAGCATGACCGCTGCTGAAGGTTCCTTGGAGCTTGGCCAGTTTGCATCCTTCCTGGGGTTCTTATTTTGCAATCTGTTTGCAAATAGAAGGAATTCTGCCAATTTGACTGGGGCATAGAATCCAGCAGAGATTATGATGGTATAAACTCTGCAGTGGCCAGGCACCGGTGGTATCAGGGAACCTGAGGGGAGAAGGGGGGTGTCTGATTCTTTGAATAACAATTTCTGGCCCTAATGGCCTTAGAGTGATGGGTGGGACTTTCAGCGCATTCTCCTCCTGGGCCAGCATCTGTTCCTTGGATTAAAGGAAAGGCTGCCTATTTTCTTCCAGAAACAGAAACCTATTTGTTTAGTCTGAACAAACTTATCTCCAGTCCAGGTCAATCTATTCTGACAGAGTAAGAAAGAGATAGAGACAGGCCCTTGAAAGGAATTTATGGAAGTGTGAATTTTGCCAAGTCTGTATTTTACTGCTTGGAGAGTGCTGGCTCAGGGTACTAGGTTAGACTGGCAAATTCAAAGGCAGACGGTCCTGCCTACACAGCAGCCTCCTGGCCGGAAGTCGGGGGTGGATCCAGATGGGAATCATATGCCTGTGCCATGTGTGTTTGCATTGGAGGAGAGAGAATCTCATGGCTGACAACTTTCTTAGGGCTCCATGCAGAACTCACAGCATGAGTGAGGAAGCTGCTGGGGTGGTTCTGTGCCCTGAATTTTAGGAAATTGTAACAAGCACAGGACTTAGGTACTTGAACTGAACCTGGCCCTGTCATCTCATTGGATATCAGAGTAGGAGACCTAAACAGCTCCAAAAATCCACTTTTTTCTTATTCCTGTACAATACATAGGGAAACTGTCCAATCCCACTGTCTCATGTTTTCTTTCTTTTTTCTTTTTTTTTTTTTTTCAGTTCTACCCTTCTTTTACATTCCAGGATTCAGATTCAGTGAATGTTTAAGTACCTACTAAATGCTGGAAACCAAGTACTACAGGAAGGAGGAGTTGTTATCTCCATCTTACAGATAAAGAAACTGAGATTGGTCACATAGCTACTAGATGGCAGAAACAGGATTCTCTGTTCCACAACCATTGTCATTCTGTGCTTACCTTTTCAGCTTCAACTCTTAGAACTTCCCCAGCATACTCTGCAGTCTCAGCCACAGCACACTCTTTTTTTAATTTCTTGATCATTCCTTCTTTAACCTGTGTCCTTTACCCAGACTATTCTATTTGTCTGAAACTCTCTCCTCCTCCCTAGCCCCTCACCACTCTTAGTTTCCTGCCCCCAGTTTTTTGTTTGTTTGTTTGATACATTCTACTCATTTTCTATATCTTGGCCTAGCTATCACTGACTTCAGGGAATTTGTCTTTGGGATATACTATGAACTCAGTAAAATGTTTAAAACTAAGTGAATTAAGCAAGCTTCTCTTGTCCAGATGTGAGATAGTGGAACAGAAACTAGGGATCAAGCAAAAATAAGAAAAAGCAGAGAGTGAGAATCAGAGTCTAGAGAAACTGAGTTGAAGAGATGAGCTGCCTTGAATTTTTATAGAGTGCCTTTGGCCTTGTGCATAGGCAGGGAAGGAACCACTAAAAATGCTGACCGGCTTGGATAACTAGGGTAAGATATTTGGTCTTTTGGCCTGAAGACCAGATCTAATGTGGAGTCTAATGTAACACTTAGTTGAAAGGGCCTATCATTCTCAGCAAAGCTAACAATATATTTTTCTGGAGTCTTCATTGCATTTGTGACATTGACTGAGGTTGCTGCTGACAGTGTTGATGCACCAGAGTCTCTGCCTTAACTAAGTTCATCTCCCAAGGACTTACTCCTTCACTTTTTGGCAGATAGTGCCTATTTTTCCACTTTGATAAGCCTAGAGAATTCAATTCAATTTCTCTAAGGGCTTTATCCTCCTATCTGCCCACTACAGGCAACTCACAGAGCCATGACCTTTTCATGGGGAAGTTGTTATACAAGAATATTTTAAAATCTCACAGAGTTACAGACTGTCAAAACTATTAAAAGCCTTAGAAATCATTTAGACATATTCCTATCAATGGGAACAAGGTCACACAGAAGAGCAGTGGTTAAATAACTCAGGTACTGTGACTCTTTGGGACTTTCTCCATGGTTCCACAACCATGGTCATTAAATTTGATGTGGGGAGAGATAGGGGTCGGATGGTGGGGGTGGAGGGACCTGCTTAACTGCACAATTAGAGTTACTAAAAATATGACTGGCTTTAGAGTCAGACAGACTCAAATTTGAATCTTGACTCCATCTCCACAAGCTTTGTGACCTCAGAAATATGACCTAATATTTCTCTGTTTCCTCAACTATATAATAGATATATTGATATTTACATGGTTGCCAAGAAGAAATGCTGATGAGTGCAGAATGCCTAAAACTTTGAGGCATTAGCTACCGTGTATTGCAGTAGGTAGGCTGTAATTTTTTTTTTGGATACTTGGGCGAAATTGGGATAAATGAAACATTTTTGAGGGTCTTGGTTGACAAATCGTTTATCTTGAGAATTCACAATTACTCTGATTCCTTTCAGCAACTCCAAGTTGTCATTCTCAGACAAAGATATGTTGTCAAAGAAATTCATCATTGCATGATGTTTGGGTCTTGTTTACATTGCTTCACTGAGTTACTGCTAGAACTCCAAACTGCTATGGAGGTTTGAAGATTTCACAGGATTTCAACAAACTATATGTATCTTGCTATATGACAGTCTTTGAGCAATCGAGTGAACTGCTAAAATTTACTTGAGAACTGCCACAACTACCGAGAAAGGAGTTCTGAAGGGTGAAACCCACCATCTAAAGAGAAAAAGGGCCACACCTGGGCATTTTCCATTGGAAAGTAGTAGAAGCTAGTCATTTGCAATCAAACATTAATATTTCAGTGGTAATGAAAGTAGTCTGAACTTAGAATTAGGAAGCCTGGACTCCAGTCTCATGTTTTTTACTGACCAGACTCCAGTCCTAGACACTTCCATAACTTTACTGATTAGTTTGATTCTAGGATCCTTCCTTACTCTACTATTTCACATCTCTACTCCCATGTCCATATCTTTTTATGTCTGAAATGTTTTACATCATCCCAATTCTTAATCTTTACCTGGAAACCTCTTCTGTCCTTAAAGTCATAGTTCAGGAAGTGCCTTCTTTACAAAAACATCTCTGATCTACCAGGGAGATTGATCATCTCCTATGATTTCACAAACTCCATTGCTTCATTCTGCCATTGCACTATAAACAGCTATTTACATCTACCTCTTCCCTAATGTACTAGAAGGCATGGGCAGTGGGGGGGTGGGGCACATCTTATTTTTGTAGTATTTTCTCAATTATTGTACTTAGTATGTGCAACCTCCAGCAGGAACTGAATGAAGGATAAGATTTGAGTTAGGGCAGAAAGGAATAATTCAGGGAGACTTAAGTCATGAGAACAAAGACATGGAGGCTAGAATGAATGAGAGTCATACATTTCATTATTTTATTTATTCATGGATTTACTTATGCATTTATTCATTTATTCACTTGTTTAGCACAAAGATACAGCAGGAACCTACTGAGTGCTAGGATACAAAAAATAAAAAGAAGGCTGTTCTTAAAATTTTCCATCTGTGGGGAGGAGGGATATAGACAATAAACATTCAACAATATAGCATCATGATTGCTGTGAAAGACATACAGGTTGCAAAGAAAGTACAGATGAGACACCTATGTGAGTTTGAGGGTTAAATAAAGCTTCTTGGAGGAAATGACACCTCAGCTGAGTCTTGGAACATGAGTAGGAGTGAACCAGGCTGACAGGAGGAGAAGCATTCTAGAGCTATGTTTGGGGTTGTTGGTGAGCCAGATCTGGCAGAAATAGAGAGCTTAGTCTGGAGAAGCTGGGGACATTAGATTGAAGAAATTGACATAGTGACTTGGGATTCAAAACCATATTTAGATATGCAAAAACACAGTTAAACTGAAAATTGTGGAACTCTTGTAGGCATGCCACAGTTGGCCGAGGAAATCATTTTGGCAAGACGTTAGCTGATGTTGTATTGGTCTGATCTTGTAGTAGTCCTTCACTTTTTTCTAAGGAAAAATTTAGAGGAAATATTTTCTTTAGGGAGAATTTGTCTGTTTTAGGAAGAGAAATACCTCTGGTTATCTCCTGTGATGAATTCCCTAAGTATATGCTTAGAATGTGACACTTGCATACAATTCTGTTTTCTCAGGGGAATCCATGTAGATTTCAGAAGTTTATGAATAGTTTAGGTTGTTGGGACAAGAGCCTTCAAAAATCAAACTATAGATAAGTACTTCAAAAATCATATAGGTAAATAAATAGCAATGATAATAATTGGTAGATTACAAATGTGCTGTAGTCTCCTCATAATATCAGGGGGTACATATTATTAATGCCAGTTTTATACACAAAGGGATAAAACTCAGAAACTTTAAATTATTTTCTCAAAATCATGCAACTAATAAGTGACATAACCAGAACTAGTACACAGTTTTTCACACTCTCAATTCTGTGCTTTTTCTACTATGTCATAAAGTGTATGTCTCGAAATTTCAGGAACTCTGCTGTTGGCATTTCTATTCCTTTAAAACTGTAGAGGGTAAAACATTCAGTTATATAATTTGACATTTAGATTTAGCTTTTTTTCAGACCTGAAATATCATATTTTTGCCTACCAATTTGGCTTTGTAATATTTCAGTTTTAGTTTTGTATTGGCCCCTGGTATAAAAATATGCTATTGTCCTAATTAAACTACTGGCTTACCTCTCACAATATAGATTTTCAAGAAAACTGCCAACCATTCGAATAATTTGTGGTCGTTCAAATGTTTTTCTCACTTAAGCTCATTACTATTTTTAGATGTATTCTATATTATATAGATCTTTTAGTGCTGTTTTCAGTGTTGATCTGTTGTTAAGGAGACACAGTAAAGATTCTAATCAATTAGCAGACGTTGGCAGTAGAATCACAAATTTTAGAGCTAGAAGACATATTAACAACTATAGATTCAGAATCTCTTCAGGGAGTCATAAATATTAGTGAGAAAATTTTTGGAAACTTTCTTTTTAATTGAAGGTTATCATATACACAGTAAAATGCTAAAATATCAAATATATAGTTCAGTGAATTTTTACAAATAAATAACAATTGGGAAACCACTCCCCTGGTAAAAAAATATAGAACATTGCCAGTTACCCAGAAGACTTTCTTCACAGTGCCTCCTGCCAGTCAGTAACCCCAAATTTAATAGATAGTCTATTAATCAGATTAGTTTGCTTAGTCTAGAACTTCCTATAAATGGAATCATACTGTATGTACCCTTTTTAATATGTGTCTTTTCATCCAACAATATTTTGTCCATATTATTTTACGTAGCAATCACATATTCTTTCTCATGAATGTGTAATATTCTGTTGTATCACAGCCAATTTGATTTGATGTAATAGTGTTTGGTTTAGTGCTTCTGGGTCTATGTTCCTGAGAGAGATTGGTCTATTAGCTTCATTTCTTGTAATTTCCTTAAAAGGTTTTGGTATCAAGATTATGCTAGCCTCATAAATGATTTGGAGAAAGTTCCCTCTTTTAACATTCTCTGAAAGATTTTGTGTAAGAGTCCCTAAAATGATTAAGTGAATTCACTAGTGAAGCTATCTGGGTCTAGAATGTCTTTAAAGGAAAGTTTTAAATTATGGATTTAATTTTTAAAATAAATATGGCACTTTGCTATATTTTGTTCCCCTCAAATCTTTTCTCTCCATTTCCAATAGAGTTATAAACCATGCTCTACTGCAGTTTTCATTAGACATATGACTTGCTTTAACCAATGAATATTAGAATATGTGACTGAAGCAGAGGCTTTATATTTGAGTGATTTTGTTTGGTCTCTTCCATCATTTACTATGAAAACTTATCCTCAGATAGGTACTGGTACCAGATTCTGGAGATACATGGCAAACTAAACCCACCCAGAAGTCTGAGGGTGACCCTAGCCAATATCAGCCAATCTAAACAGAACTATAGTCTGAGCTCTAGAAAAACTTTTGACTTTGTTGGATTTTTTCTAGTCTGTTTATTTTCTGTTTCACTCATTTTTGTTCTTCTGTCTACTGTGCCTTTCTACTTACTTTGTGTTGCACTTTTTTGCTTTGTTTATTCTTTGGTTTTATGAAATTAGCCTAGATCCTTTATTTAAACCTTTATTCTATCCTTATATATGCATTTTAAGGCTACAAATTTCCCTCTAAGAACTACTTTAGCTGCGTCACATGTTTTAAAATGTTGTATTTTTATTATTATTCACTTAGTACAAATGGCTTCACTTAGTCATTCAGTAAGTATTATATTGTATACATGTATAGAAAAGTGTAATAGTTATGAGTATAATGAACCTGTACAGGAGAATACACATATGTCATCACTACTTGTGCCTCTCTTCCCATTAAATCAGTAGCTTTTCCATCCTGGCTTCAAACACTATAGTCTTGCTAGTATTTCAACTTCATGTAAATATAAGCATAACAGTTTCTTTTATGTCTGCCTTATCTCGTTTCTTATGCTCAATATTGTGTTTTTGAGAATTATGCATATTTGGCATATAATTAATTTATTTTTACTATAGTATAGTATAGTTTGTATATGCTAGATTTTTCTTATCTGTTCTTTTATTTATTTGTTTGTTTTCACTTAATTTTTTTTCTTTTCTTAAATAGTTTTCTTAAATAGTTTCTTAAATAGTTTATTGTCAAGTTGGTTTCCATATCACCCAGTGCTCATCCCAAAAAGTGCCCTCCTCCATGTCCATCATCCCCCTTCCGCTCTTGCCTCTCCCCCACCTCCATCAGCCCTCAGTTTGTTCTCAGCATTCAAGAGTCTCTCATGGTTTGCCTCCTTCCCTATCCCCAACTATTTTTCCCTTCTTCTCCCCCACAATTCTCCGTTAAGTTCCTCCTACTCTACCTATACATGCAAACATATGATATTTGTCCTTCTCTGCCTGACTTATTTCACTCAACATAACACCCTCAAGGTCCATCCATGTTGCTACACATGGCCAGATTTCATTCTTTGTCATTGCCATGTAATATTCCATTGTATAGATGAACCACAGCTTCTTGATCCATTCGTCAGTTGATGGACATTTAGGCTCTTTCCATGTTTTGGCTATTGTTGAGAGTGCTGCTATGGACATTGGGATACATGTGCCCCTATGCCTCAACGCTCCAGTATCTCTTGGGTAAATTCCTAGTGGTGCTATTGTTAGGTCATAGGGGAGTTCTATTTTTAGTTTCCTGAGGAACCTCCACACTGTTTTCCAGAGGGGCTGCTCCAGTTTACATTCCCACCAGCAGTGTAGGAGGGTGGCCATTTCTCCACATCCTCACCAGCATCTAGAGTCTCCTGATTTGCTCATTTTAGCCACTCTGACTGAGGTGTTATCTCATGTGATTTTGATTTGTATTTCCCTGATGAGGAGGGATGCTGAGCATCATTTCATGTGTCTGTTGGCCATCTGAATGTCCTCTTTGGAGAAGTGTCTATTCATGTCTTCTGCCCATTTCTTCACTGAATTATTTGTTTTTCGGGTGTGGAGTTTGGTGAGTTCTTTATAGATTTTGGACACTAGTCCTTTATCTGATATGTCGTTTGCAACTATCTTTTCCCATTCTGTCAGTTGCCTATTAGGTTTATGGATTGTTTCCTTTGCCATGCAGAACCTTTTAATCTTGATGAGGTCCCAAAAGTTCACTTTTGCTCTTGATTCCCTTGAGTTTTGGGATGCGTCAAGTAAGAAATTGCTGCATTTGAGGTCAAGGAAGTTGCTTCCTGCTTTCTCCTCTAGGGTTTTGATGGTTTCCTGTCTCACATTCAGGTCCTTTATCCATTTTGAGTTTATTTTTGTGTATGGTGTGAGAAAATGGTCTAGTTTCATTCTTCTGCATGTTGTTGTCTGGTTCTCCCAGCACCATCTGTTAAAGAGGCTGTCTTTTTTCCATTGGATACTCTTTCCCGCTTTTTCAAAGATTAGTTGGTCATACACTTGTGGGTCCAATTCTGAGTTCTTTATTCTGTTCCATTGGTCTATGTGTCTGTTTTTGTGCCAATACCATACTGTGTTGATGATGACAGCTTTGTAGTAGAGGCTAAAGTCTGGGATGGTGATGCCTCCCGTTTTGGTTTTCTTCTTCAATATTACTTTGGCTATTCAGGATCTTTTGTGGTTCCATACAAATTTTAGGATAGTTTGTTCTAGTTTTGAGAAGAATGGTGGTGTAATTTTGATTGGGATTGCATTGAATGTGTAGATTGCTTTGGGTATTCATTTATTCATTTATTTATATTTTAAGTAGGCTCCATGACCAATGTGGAGCTCAAACTCATGACCCTGAGGTTAAGTGTCATGTGTTCTACTGACTGAGCCAGCCAGGCACCCCTTTTCTATTCATTTTTAGTGGGCATTTGTATTTTTTCTAGAGTTTAACCATTAAGAATATGATGCTCTACACATTCTTACACATGTTCCCTGATACTCTTATACGTTTAATTATGTCAGGTATGTAATTAAAATTAGAATTTCTGACTCCCAGAACATTTGTATTTTCACTTTTATTAGACACTGTCAGTGTTCTAGAGTGACTGTCTCCCCAGCAGTACATGAGAGTCCCGATGTTGAAAATATTTTATTTTCATTATGGTATATTTGGTACACTGGTTATTTTACAAATATTTGGAGATTTTGTAGTTGTCTTTCTTTTATTGATTTCTTGCTTAATCCCATTGATCAGAAAATAAAGTCTGTATGATTACAGTCCTTTGCAGGTTTTTGGAACTTGCTCATGATGTAATACTATTTCAATAAATGTTCCACATATGCTAGAATAAATAATGTCTTTCACAGTTGGTGGATGTTGTGTTTTATAAACATCAGTTAGATCCAGTTTGTTAATGAAGATTTTCATATTTTCAATATTCTTATTGATATTTTTGTCTGTTTATTTTATTAGTTTACTGAATGGTAAGTCAAATTTCTAGCTATGAATATAGATTTAATTCTTTTAATTCTGTAATTTTTACATATGTATTGTAAGGCTATGATTTTAGGTGCATTTAATTTTAGGGTTGTTATGTATACCTACTTCTTTAATTGCCTTTTTATAAATGTTAAATGGGTCTCTTTATCTCTTGTTGTATTTCTTACCTTAAAGTCTAGTCTATTTGATATTAATATAGCTATATCACTTTCTTTTCCTTAATACTTTGTGTCCTTTTTACTTTCAACCTTTCTGTATTCTTATATTTAAAATAGTTTCTTGTAAGTAATGTACAATTTTGTTTTCTATTTTTTTAAGTTTATTCATTTAATTTGAGAGAGAAAGGGAGAACATGAGCAAGTAAGGGAGAGGCTCAATATTAAATACCCTTTTACTATTTCTTCAATCTTCTTTAGCTTGTTTAGATTATACATCTATCCTACCTTTTCTTTTTTAATTGAGATATCATCATCATATACCATTGTATTAGTTTCAAGTGTACAGTGTAATATATGTATATATTATGAAATTATTACCACAATAACTTTAATTAAAATCCATCACCATACAGAATTACAAATGTGTGTGTGTGTGTGTGTGTGTGTGTGTATGTGTGTGTGTGTGTGTGTGATGGGAACTTTTAAGATTTAATCTCTTAGAGGGGCACCTGGGTGGCTCAGTCAGCTAAGCGTCCGACTTTGGCTCAGGTCACGATCTCACCGTTCGTGGGTTCGAACCCCGAATTGGGCTCTGTGCTGACAGCCAGCCCAGAGCCTGGAGCCTGCTTCACATTCTGTGTCTCCCTCTCTCTCTGACCCTCCCCTGCTCACACTGTCTCTCTCTCTGTCTGTCAGAAATAAATAAAACATAAAAAAAAAAATCAACTCTCTTAGAAACTTCCAGATACACAATACAGTATTGTTAACTATAGTCACTATGCTGTACATTACATCTCCAGGACTTATTTATCTTATAAATGGGTTTGTATCTTTTATTATTATTTTTATCCTTTGTATTAGCTTCTTATTTTGTTTTTCGTTTAGTAGTTACCCTGGAAATTGCATTATAGTTTAAATGAATACCTCTACCATTTTCTGGGTAATTCAAGTTTTGTATAATGTTTTAACTCTGCCCCCCACTTACTTTTCATATATTTTAAGCAATATATTATATAAATACACCCATACACACACACACACACACATACAAACATACATACATACATATTCTTGTATATACAGGTGCATATGTGTATATATATTGTGTACTGTATTCATATGGATATGTTCTTGTATATACAATGTATTATGTGTGTATATATTGTCCATTGTATTCATATGAATATGTAATATATATATGCATACCCATGTGAGTATGCATATATATGTGTGTGTTTAAACACTTAATATGTAGATTTATCCACATATTTATCCCTTATATTATACCTTTCATTTCTTCCTACATCAATGTTCCCTGCTAGGATCATTTTTCTTTTGCATGAAGAAACTCCTGTTACTATTTCTTATAGTCTAGATCTTCAGACAGTGGATGTTTTCTTCTTTCTGAAAATGTGTTTAACTTTTTTTGAAGGACATCTTTGAGTATAGAGGTATAAGTTGTCAGTTTTATTTTTTCATTCAACACTTGAAAGGTGCCCTTCCATTGTTTTCAGTTTCTGTTTTTATTGGGAGGCCAACTCTGAATTTTATTGTTGACCTTTTTAAGTTATATGTAATTTTTATCCATATTCTTACAAGATTTATTTCTTTATCTTTGATTTCTAACAGCTGTACTATAATGGGTCTGTGACTCACCTTCTTTGTATGTATTCTGTTGGGGTGCATAGAACCTTTTGAATCTATGGCTTAATGTCTTTTGTAAGATTTGAGGAAATTCTTGGTTAGTATTTCTTCAAATATTGCTTTTGCTCATTTCTCTCATATTTTTCTGGGATGCCAGTTCTTTTTACCATACCTTATAGTCCTCTTTTTGTAGTTTCCATCTCTTCTCCTTTCAGTGCTTTGATGTGGATATTTTCTCCTAGCAAATCTTCCATTTCACTGTTCCTTTCTTCTTCTGGGTCTAGTATGTTATTAAAACCCATCTATGAGATTCTTAATTTCAGTTATTAATTGTTTTTTTTTTTTAATTTCTGGATTTCCACTTGAGTGTTTATCTACATTCCAATTCTCTGGTAATTTTTTCTTTATCTTCTCAAAAATATTAGTTGTTTACTATTTTAAAGTCTCTGTTGATACTTGAAATATTTAGATAGGGTAGTCCACCCTCCCCCGCCATCTGTGGTTTTGCTTTCCATGTGTTCAGTAACCCATGGTCAATCACACTGCAGTCTAAAAGCAGATAACGCTCCTGACATAATGTCAGAGAGTTAATAGTAGACAAATACTACATCACAATACCTATGTTATTCATTTAACATTATCTCATCACATAGGTATTTTTTTCATGTCACATCATCAGAGGAAGGGTGAGTATAGTACAAGATAATTTTGAGAGAGAGAGAGGCCACATTAACATATATTTTATTATAGTATATTGTTTTCATTATTCTATTTTGCTAAAATTTATTGTTGTTAACCTCTTACTGTGCCCAATTTATAAATTAAACTTTATCATAGATATGTATGTATAGAAAAAAACATAGTATATATAGAGTTTAGTGCTATCAGTGGCTTCAGACATCCGCTAGAAGTCTGGGAACATATTCCCTATGAATAAGGGGATGACTACTATAATCAGTAGGTCAAGTTTCTTCTTCCTTCCTTCCTTCCTTCCTTCCTTCCTTCCTTCCTTCCTTCCTTCCTTCCTTCCTTCCTTCCCTCTTCTCTCTCTCTCTCTCTCTCTCTCTCTCTCCACTCGATTTCTTTCTCCTCTCTCTTTCTCTGACCCTCATTTGTTTGTTTTGCGACATGCCTGGTAAATTTGGTTTGATGCATGATATTGTATTTTTAAATGCTGATGATTTTATTGATATAATTTTCTTCTGAAAGGATTCAGTTTTCTTCTGGCAGGCAGATAGCTTTTAGAAAGATGATCTAGTCAATGCTGAATTTTACATATTTAAACTCAGATATACGTTTGACTTGCCCTTACTCCAAGAGCATAGCCCTTCTGGTATCTCAAATAGTATGGAATATTTACTAAAGTTTTCCAACTCTGTGGACCCTGAACTCCAAAGTGTTTTTCTGGAATACTGTGAAACTGTTATAAATCACCTAACATTTTAACCTCCTTGATGCTGCTTTTAGTTGGTTTATTAGCATCTCACCCTGTTTATGAGATGAGCAGTTTAAATTTTTGCAAATGACTTGAAGGGGAATTAAACATAGAATTTTGATATTACTTTTCCATAATTTCTTTAATTCTCAAATCCCTTGGCAGCCCTGAAAGGCAGTCTTTATTTTGGCAAGCTCATATTCACCAGATTCAGCAAATGCTCTCTTATAAAGTAGTTAAAGGTGTTTTATCTAGTATGGTCAATTAGACACATGCCATCTTATCATCTCTCTAGAGGCTTTTGCATAGTACATATTTCTTTTTTTATACACACATCCCTAGGTCCATTGAAGGGAAATGGCAGAATATTTTTATTTGAATCATAATAATGTAAAATAGAAAAAAAAAAAAAAACATAGACTTTGAAGTTAGACAAAACCAGACTTGGGTTCCATTCATCCTGTCTCCAGTACATAAGATATATCATCTTTGGAAAGTATATTAAAGAATCTGACTTTATTTTTGACATTTAACTGCTAGTATCTTTCAACCTCCCCCCCTCCAACTTTTCCCTTCTGCCCCACATCTGGGCAAACTGATAAGGAAGTACAGGTGGACCATCCTTCACTGGCAGGAAGTTCAAACCACACAAGCCCTAATTGTGTACTTGAGGATCTTCACTCTGGCCCAGCCCCTAACCACCATAAAACTTTAAGAAAGCCTCCATTCCTGTTATCTCAAACCAATTTCAGACCAGTTTAGGAGACTATTCTGCCCTTGTAGAAATCCTCATTCTGTGAGTAATAACCTTTTTATATTCTCTTCGTGCATGTATGGCATCATCCTTCTCAATGTTCTAAACAAATTTGTGTGGGAGAGTCTATCCCATCTCTGAAGGATGACAAACACAAAGTTGCTCAATCTCTTTCTTTCATATTACTTTCCTAAGCTGTAAAATGAAAAGTAAGATTTAGCTGTTAAGATTTTTCTAAGTGTTAGAAATAGCATACAATGTAAAAGTGTCTAGTCATTTCTTTGGAATTTAGTAGGTGTTCAACAAATATATATAAAATAATAATTTTAAGTCAAACAGACCATAAACTGTCTTCTACTCTATCCCCTGGCCCTTTATTATTTTTTCCTTAGTTCTTTTAACTACCTCATATTGCACTATACATTTATTTATTTACCTACATATTGCTTGTTTATCTGAGTATCCCCAACACATAAAATAGTTTTGGGCGCATAGGCAGAGTCCAGTGACTGTTTCTTGAATGAATAAAGGAATTAATCAATTAGATATGTATAAAATCTAAAGTTTCCTTTTCTTGCCCTTAACCTCACTTTACTGTCTTACTTTGTCCCAACTCCTCAGTCCATGACTCTGGACTTTAGTCAGTTATCTCTATTTTAGAAATGGGTAAATAGAGGATCAGATATAATAGGAATTAATCCTCCTAAGGTCAAATAAGGAGTAAGTGACATAAGCCAGGAAGAGAAGTCAGGTCTACCTTCCCCCAAGCCGACCTCCTTCCCATTTCAGCTCCTCATTTAACCCACCCAAAGATGGGCATT
Source organism: Proteles cristata cristata (assembly GCA_017311185.1). Lineage (NCBI taxonomy): Eukaryota > Metazoa > Chordata > Mammalia > Carnivora > Hyaenidae > Proteles > Proteles cristata. The sequence goes on from JAESUZ010002165.1 coordinate 182,044, forward strand.
CTCTCATAGGGCTTTCTTTGTTTGTTTCCATAATCCGTTGAATCATGTTCAATAAAGCAAACACTACTTTTTAGTAGAAATCAACCTTTTCCTAATTGATTTTTCTCATTTTTCAACAGAATTGTAATTGTCAATTTACTTGCCAAGTTGAAGGCAGCACATGGGTTTGTCATTCTAACCCTTGGAGTAATTTAACTCTACCTTGTAAGACAGGTCCCTAAGCTTGTATTATTCTCTGTTGGCATTGTCTTTTCAATCAATCAGTAATGAAAAATTCATGCCCAAGGTAAAGCCCTAGTGAACCACTCTGAAAAAAATGTGATTATCTTTAAACAAAGGAGAGATCTTAGTGTTTTCTGAAATTCATTGGAGAGAGCAGCCTTTAATAAAGAAACATTTTATTTGTCGTTTGCAATCCACAAGATACTCCCACTTTTTCCATTTAAAATTGATTTCTTCCAATTCTAAGGTTTCCAAAACTGCTATAAGCTGAAGCTCCATGATGTGGATTCTAATAATTTGAAGTTTGTAAAAGCTCAACCTGAGCCTTGCATGAGTACTGAAAAATGTGTCAGATAAATACAGCAGGGTAATGGTGTCAATATAATTAGGATAATGTTGAATCAACTTTTTGAAACATGTTTATTTCATGTTACAAATTATGAAATATTTTGATCTGTTTATTGAATATCCCTTAATTGTAGAGAGTCACAGATTCCTTCCTCCTAAACAGAATAAATCTTAACCCTGGCTTCAGATTGAAAACCCATATGTTGGATCTAGCCTTGACACCAACCTTAAAATAAAACATAGGCCTGGGTATGGTCCTGAGAGAGAGAGCCTCTATTTTTTAGTAACTCATAACCAGTTGTCCTTGGCTTCAGGGGAACTTGATGAGGGAATTTGCTTGGCTTAGTACAACCTTTCTGGCTGGCAAACAAATTCAAGCATCTGATCTGATACCAGCAAGTGCCTTCTCTACCTTGAAAAGCAGTACCATAAAGCTATGCTGTAGAACAGTCATCCCATAATTTCCAGGTGCTTTGGGAAAAGGAAGTTTCTTTATAAGCAAATGCTGCTGCTTCTCTCTCTCTCTCTCTCTCTCTCTCTCTCTCTCAACATTACTGCTTTACAGTTTGCTATCTTTCAAAAGATTTTTTTTAGATTGAGAGGCATGAAAGTGGAATTTGTGTTGCTACTTCTTCGGTTAACCCATATTGTCCTTTAAAAGATGGACACAGTATGGATTTCTATATAGAACTCCAGCTTTTCAGTGAAACACACATTATTTTATTGGTTTTACCACTTGTCAGCATTGTGATCTTCTCATTTTACAGATAAGGGAGAGAAACTAATATTGCCTTAGAACACATCCATGTTTCACCTCCCATGAACCCAAACAATTTATAAAATTCTCGAGTGTGAGAACTAATCTTTTCCCCACTCCTTAAAGTTGGAGAGCACAAATCTAGAGAAAAATTAACCAAAAATAAATAGACTTAATATTTAAGGAAGAATAGATTTACATCAAAAATATTATAGATAATAAAGAAAAAAGAAATAAGTCCGTTTAATACAAAATAGTGTGACTATGAACCACAATATGAAGTAAATGACTTTTGTTTTTACTTTTTATTTCTATTTTCATTCCTTTCTTAAAACGTTTTTTCCCTCAGCTTTACTGAGATATAATTGACATGCAGTAAAACCTTGGTTTACAAGCATCATTCATTACAGAAACATATTTGTAATCCGATGCACTTGTATATCAAAGTGACTTTCCAGAACCATTGGCTTAATTGTGATCATTTGATGTTCAGCATCACATACAACTTGTATTGCAAGACATTGCTCATTTCTCAAGTCAAAAATTATTAGAAATGTTTGCTCATCTTGTGGAACACTCAGAACAAGTTACTCACAATCCAAGGTTTTGCTGCTTAGGTTTAAGATGTACAAGTTGTTGCTTGTATATGTATATATTGCAAAATGATCATCATGATAGTTTAGCTAATACCTCTGTCACATCATATAATTACCATTTCTTTTTATGGTGAGGGCATTTAAGATCTACTATCTTAGCAATTTTCAAGTATATAATATGGTATTATGAATTATAGCCACATTGCTGTTCAATAGATCCCCAAAACTTTTTATTCTTATAGCTAGATTGTACTTTGACCAACATCTCCCCTTTCCCCCATATCTAAACCCCTGGTAAACACTATTCTAGTCACTGGCTTCTGAGTTGAGTTTCTTTATATTCCACATGTAAGTGATTTCTTTCCTTTCTTTGGGTTTATTTTCTGTTTTCCCCCCATAGTTTGTTTGCTTGTTTGTTTAAAAAGAGAGAGAGAAAGAGAGAGAGAGAGAGAGAGAGCAAGTGAGCTAGGAACAGAGAGAGAGACAGAGAGAGAAAGAAGCAGGACTCATCTGAAGTGAGACTCATGCTTAATCAAAGTGCGGCTCAAGCTCATGAGCCATGAGATCATGACCTGAGCCCAAGTCAGATGCTTAACTGACTGAGTGACCCAGAAGCCCTCCCATAGTTTTGATCTCTGAGACATTACATAGTGCATCATTTGGCTATTTTTTTTTTTTTTTGCTAAATTACAAAGCACCCCAAAATTCAGTGGCTTAAAAAAATAAGCATTTATTACTATTCAAGAGCCCATGGGACAGCTGGGTGATTCTTCTGTACTTTTGGTCAGCTTTGCATCTGGTAGATAATCTGCTGAGTTTGCTTGGATTCTTTCATATGTTTCTAGGTCAGCTGACTGTAGGCTGGTCTAGGATGGCTTCAGCTGGAACATATGGTCTCTTTTCATGTGGTCCTCATCCTCTGTAAACCTACCCTGGACTTGAGCAACTATTGGTAGTAGGATTTCAAGAGAGAACATGGAACTACAAGAGACTTCTTGAGGTCTCAGAACTGGTATATTATCACTTCCACTAATTCCTGTTGGCCAAAGTCATTTACAAGGTCAATCTAGGTTTAAGAGGCTCACCTTTTGATGGAAGAAGTACAATTATAGTACAGAGAATATGGATACAGAGTGGAAAGATGAATTGTGAAAAATTTTGCAATCTACCACATTTGTAGGAAAATAAACAAGAATTAAAAATCTCATCAAGGAAAGATTGTGTTAACATTAAATAAGGTAACCCAAGGGGTGCCTGGATCACTCAGTCAGTTAAGCGTCTGACTTCAGCTCACGCCATGATCTCACAGTTTGTGGGTTCGAGCCCTGCATCGGGCTCTGTGCTGACAGCTGGCTCAGAGCCTGGAGCCTGTCTTCAGATTCTGTGTCTCTCTCTCTCTCTCTGACCCTCCCCTGCTCATGCTGCCTCTATCTCTCTCTAAAAAATAAGTAAAACGTTAATTTTTTTTTAAATAAGGTAACCCGAGGTTGAAGGAATTCCCATACAAACAAGTAGAGTACAAATCTAACAGAGACTAGAAGTGGGTAGCACTGGTAAGTCCATCTCAAAGGAGATACTAAATGAACAAAGGAATTTTGTGTTTTACCTAAGTTTAGAAACCTCTCCATTGCTGTTTGAGAATTTCAAAAACCTGGGGTTTTTCCCTATGCTTGACAAGTAGTTCTTTTAATAAACCAAATGTGTGTATACATCTATTGCTGCACCTGTCCTATTAACTCTGTAGTACCTCTGGGAAGGTGAAACATAGGGTGGGTAAATGTAGCAATCCACTCTCTTTACACATCATAGATTGGCCTAGGATGAGAGCCATCCACGCAGATGGTCTTCTATTCATTCTCCCTGACTTTGCCATTACTTTGAGAGAACAGAAACAGGCTTGGTTTCTCTTTCCAAAACATAAATCTGAACCTTTCACACCTACATTTTTTTTTTAATTTTTTTTAAATTTTTTTATTTTTTACAAATAGTTTATTGTCAAATTAGTTTCCACATAACACCCAGTGCTCATCCCCACAAGTTCCTCCATGCCCACCCCTCCTCCCCCCACATCCACCAGTCCTCAGTTTTTGTCAGCATTCAAGAGTCTCTCATGGTTTGCCTCTCCCCTTTCCCCCACCATTTCTGCCCTTCTTCTCCCCCTTGGTCCTCTGTTAAGCTCCTCTAATCCTCCTATACGTGCACACATATGATATTTGTCTTTCTCTGCCTGACTTATTTCGCTCAGCATAACACCCTCAAGGTCCATCCATGTTGCTAACATGGCCAGATTTCATTATTTCTCATTGCCATGTAGTATTCCATGGTCTAGATAAACCACATCTTCTTGATCCATTCATCTGTTGATGGACACTTAGGCTCTTTCAGGTTTAGCTATTGTAGAGTGCTGCTGCATTGGGGTACATGTGCTCCTATGCATCAATATTTCTGTATCCCTTGGGTAAATTCCTAGCAGTGCTATTGCTGGGTCATAGGGGAGTTCCTGGGAACCTCCACACTGTTTTCCAGAGGGGCTGTACCAGTTTACATTCCCACCAACAGTGTAGGAGGTGCCCGTTTCTCCACATCTCTAGAGTTCTCTGATTGGCTCATTTTAGCCACTCTGACTGGCGTGAGGTGGTATCTCAGTGTGGTTTTGATTTGTATTTCCCTGATGAGGGTGCTGAGCATGTGTCTGTTGGCCATCTTCCTCTTTGGAGAAGTGTCTGTTCTGTCTTCTGCCCATTTCTTCACTGGGTTGTTGTTTTGGGTGTGGAGTTTGGTGAGTTCCTTATAGATTCTGGATATTCACCCTTTATCTGATATGTCATTTGCAACTATCTTTTCCCATTCCGTTGGTTGCCTATTAATTTTCTGGGTTGTTTCCTTGGCTGTTTCACACCTACATTTAAAACTGAAGCCCCTTCATATTACTTTCATAAAAGTTAAAATTACTTAATATGTCTTACAAACCTTTTAATGCCATAATCTCATTTCTTACCCAACCCAGCCCCAGAATTTTTTGCTCTAGCCACAGGAAACAGTTTATAATTCCACAAAAACACTCAACCTTTGTTCTCTTGCTTCCTCTGACTCTGGAATGTCTTACATGCTTTCCTTTCTTCCTGGCCAGTCTTTCTTTATTCATCAGTAAAGATTCAGCTTTCTTTCCACTAGGCCAGCTATAGACACCACCTCAGCATTTTATTCATGCGTGTGTGTTACATGTTAATTTCCCTCAGTAGTAGTTCCTGAAGGGCAAAGGACCCAGTTTTACTTATTCCTATAATCCCAACACATAGCAGATTAAAAGTCATCTAGCTTTATTAAATGAAACAATTAAACGAGTATTTCTTGAATGAATGAATGAATGAATGAATGAATGAATGAAATTGAGAACAAAACTCTTCACAGGCAGTGCTGTCAGGTTAAGGAAAAGGGAAGTATTTTTTGTCTATGTATTGTTAGATATTTATTCTGAGTTATGGAGAGAAGAAAGAGTCTCCCTGAAAGATCTTATTTTTCTTCTGTCATGTTGCTAATGCCTTTGTTTGATATGCTAAACTTCCCTTGCGGAGAATGTTTTGCTCCATTCCCCTTCTACTTCTTTTGGTTTCCTTCTCACAAGCTTACAGTGAGGAGGAAGAATTTTTAATGTGCAACCAGTAAGGCATTTCTTTATTATCTCTATCAGACTGCAATATTTGTGTGAAGATTTTTGACACTTTCCAGTTAGCAAGACACAGGTGCAGCTGATTAACAAATTCTGTTGGTGTCTCCTCGACATCAGCTTATAATAGATAAGGATTCTTTTTTCACATAGTGATTATTTATATGTCAGACTCCATGCTTTTTATGTATCAGGTCCAAGATTTGCTGGCATTCTTTCAGGAACTTGGGTGGTAACCTATAGATTATTCATGGGCAGGAGGCTTAATATAATACATCCACACACATATACATGTGTGTGTGTGTATATATATATATATATATATATACACATATGGAAACATATGCACATGTGTGTAGTCTTTTATTGTTTCCCAATCATATTGTCTTGGCAATATATTTAATCCTAATAACAACTCTACCAGGTAGTTATGATTTTCCTCTTTGGAGATGAGGCAAACAAGGCTCAGAAAGATCATAAAACATAGTCAAAATTATACATGGACTGATAAGTGTGGAAATCCAACATTTTGTTCACAGTGCTGGGCGTCAGATTGGGCTCAGAACAGGCAATATAAAAATAGGGATTGTGAAAGAAAGTAGCTGATTGCTTGAAAAAATAGAGACATATAGTTTATTCCTGACTCAGTACCATATTACCTATATAACATTTGATATGTTATGACACATTGGCAAATTCACTCTAAACTCCTGTGCAGTTCAGCCCAAGTCACAGTAACCTGGGTACATGTGCACATGGGCTAGAACATGTAACCAGAAATACTCCAAGCAGCTTTCTCCCATTGTGTTATATATCTCTTAGTATTATCAGAATAGGTTAGTAACAAATAGTTGTCTCAAAAGATTTACTGACATCACTCATATGAAAACTACTCATGCCTAATTTAAGGATTCCAATACATTTTATATTTTCCATATAACCATTAATTGAATAAAACCAGGATAGGGGTACTTGGGTGGCTCAGTTGGTCTGACTTCAGCTCTTATGATGATTTCATGGTTTATGAGTTTGAGCCCTGCCTTGGGATCCATCCTGTCAGTGTGGAGCCTGTTTGGGATTCTCTGTCTCTCCTTCTTTCTCTGAAACCCCTTCTCCACTCACGTGCTTTCTCTCTCTCTCTCTCAAAATAAATAAACTTTAATTTTTTTGTTAAAAAAGGAACACCCTCAAAAAGGCTAGGACAAATAATTTTCAAATGACTAATGAAAGAAAGAAAAGCATAAAAAATTTTCACAAAATTCTTGTTAAATATAGCATTTTTTAAAAATTGTAAGAAACCATGAACAAAATGAGTTGTGAAAGAAAATAAGCAATTAAAACCAAAAAAAGTTCACTGCGTGTGAAGCCATAAAAATTAATAAAAGGAGACATTACCTAGAGGTTTGCTCTAATATAAGTTGAAACATATCATAAAATTGGAATTATCAAAACAATGACTGGCTGTCACTGGAATAAACATACAATTCAGTGAAACAGAAATGCAAATCCAGACATAGACCAAGTCACATAAAAGTTGATTATATGGAAAAAGTGACATTTGAAACTAAAAAGGAAAGGGACAACTTATTCAGTAAGATGCTAGAAGAACTTGTTAACTATTTGGGGGAAAAATGTGATGCTGGTTCTTTATATTTTATAGTATAATTTCTAATGAATTAAAGGTATTTAAAAATGTTTAAGCTTTTAAATTTCAAATTAGAGATGGGGCACCTGGGTGGCTCAGTCGGTTGAGCGACTGACTTCGGTTGACTTCGGCTCAGGTCATGGTCTCATGGTTCGTGGGTTCCATCCCTGCATAGGGCTCTGTGCTGACAGCCAGCTCAGAGCCCGGAGCCTGCTTCATATTCTGTATATCCCTCTCTCTCTGACCCTCCCCTGCTCATGCTGTCTCTCTCTCTCAGAAATAAATAAAACATTTAAAAAATTTTAAAAAATTCAAACCAGAGAAGTTTTCCACTACATACAAATATAATATAAAAACACTTAAGGATCTACCAAGACAAAGCAGATATGAACATTTATCATTTTCTAGATTTTGCTTTCTTTTATTGATTTTGATAAATATAACATTATAAGTACAGTTAAACATCTCTCTCCTTTCCTCTTCCTTTCTTCCAGAAGCAACAATAGGCCTGACATTAATGGATATTATTCCCATGTATGATTTTGTACTTTTATTTGGTAAAATAAAATATACATTAAAATTACTTTTATTTTGTGTTATAATACTAGCCTTTGACATTGAACACTTTTATTTGTGTTGAGAAATGTCACTCTAGTTTTTTTTAAATAAAATTCTTTAAGAGAGAGAGAGAGAGACAGTGCGCGAGTGTGCGCACACACACACACGCACACAGTTGCACAAGGTGGGGCAGGATCAGAGAGAGAATCCCAAGCATGCTCCATGCTGGCAGTGTGGGCTGAGATCTGGCCTGAGCTGAAACCAAGAGCTGGATGCTTAAAACTGTGCCAGCCAGGCACCCCTAGTTCATTCATTTTGAAAGCCGAACAATAGTCTAATATTAATGAACCAGACTTTATCCATTCTAACTGCGAGTTAAGGGGTTTTGCATGTTTTGAGATTATAAACAAGCTTGTTTTGCTATTATAAATGAATAGTGCTACAATGAACATCTTTGTGTGTATCTCTTTATGCAATGTGCAAAATTTGTTTTAGGGCAATACTCAGAAGTGGAATTGCTGAATTATATGTAATAATCATCTCTCTTTACTTTTTGTCAAGTTCTTCCCTAAAGAGACTTTTTTTTTTCATGCTCAGCCAGCAGTGCTCAAAAATGACTATTTCATACATAATTACCAATATTGGTATTTTTAGATTTTCTGAATTTGCTAATCTGATGATTAAGAAATGTATTTAATTATTTTCTTAATTTTATTTCCTTGATTACCAGTGGAGTTATAATTTTTCATATATTTATAAACCTTTCATTTCTTCTTCTGTAACTTCTTTGATTATATCCTGGGCCCATTTTCTATTGGATTGTTGTCCTTTCATATATTGATTTATAGGAGTTCTTTATAGGTTGGTATATTAATCATTTTCCATTATAAGGATTACATGTATCTTCTTTAATCATTGGTTTGTTTTTTTCATTTGCTTATGGTATATTTTGATATATCAATTTTGTAAAACAGTCAGATATATCTATGTTTTTCTTGATGGCTGATGTGTCTGGTGCTTTGTTTAAAAACTCTTTTTATATATTCTTAGTCCATAAAATAATCTCTTGTGTTTTACTTTGCACATTTTATTCCTTAATCCATTTGGAATTTATTTTTATATTTGGTATAAGGCAGGGAACTAATGTGATATGTTTTCCATTATGAGTGACCCATTGGTCCAGCACCATTCATTGTTAGTTCAACTTTCCATTCTGACCAGGATATCATGTCTAATATATATAGAGGTAGTTCTAGGCTCTCTGTTGTGTTTCACTGGTCTTTTTCTATAGATCTGTAGCCATATAAGTCACATTGTTTTAATTACCATAACTTTATAGTAAATCTTATTATCTGATAAGACTATCTTTGCTATTTTTTGCCTTCTGCATTCCCTCCGCATGTAAGTTTTATATCAGCTTATCAATTTTTTACACACATACACAGACGCCAAGATACACATACACACACATGCACAACTCTGCTGGGATTTTAGTGAATTACATTGCTTCTAATAATAAATCTTTAATTTTTTATTGTGATCTATTCCTCCACTTATTTCAGCCTCTTTGATTTGTCTCAATAATGTTTTACAGTTTTCTGTGTAGAGGTCTTATGCTTTTAGTTACATTTATTTTAAGTATTTGATATTTTTGATATTCTAAGTGTTATCACATTTACATTTTATTTTCTAATTGCTTATTGCTAGTATATAGATATGTGATTGATTTTTTCTTTTTTGTTGTTGTTGTTTTCTTTCAGATTTTTATTTAAATTCTAGTTATTCAACATGCAGTGTAGTATTGGCCTCAAGAGTAGAACTCAGTGGTTTATCACTTACATACAACACTCAGTGTTCATGATAACAAGCACCCTCCTTAATACCCATTACCAATCTAGCCCACCCCTCAGCCACCTACCTCATCAGCCCTAAGTTTGTTCTTTACCTTTAAGAGTCTCCTTTTTTGTTTCCCTTTCTTTATCCCCCCCTTCCCATATGCATCTGTTTTGTTTCTTAAATTCCACATATGAGTGAAATCATGGTACTTGTGTTTCTCTGACTGACTTATTTCATTCAGCCTAAAACACTCTACCTCCATCCACATACATCACTGCCAGTGGTAAGATTCCATTATTTTTGATGGCTGAGTATTACTCTAGTGTGTGTGTGTGTGTGTGTGTGTGTGTGTGTGTGTGTGTGTGTATACACACACACAATATACATATGTATATATATGTGTGTATATACATCTTTATACATTCACCAGTCAATGGTCATTTGGGCTCTCTCCATAACTTGACTATTGCTGATTATGCTGCTGCAAACATCACGGTGCATGTACCCCTTCAAATCTGTATTTTTGTATCTTTTGGGTAAATACCAGTTAATACAATTGGTGGGTCATAGGGTAGTTCTATTTTTACTTTTTGAAGAACCCCCATATTGTTCTTCAGAGTAGCTACACTAATTTGCATTCCTTCTAACAGTGCAAGAGGCTTCTTCTTTTTCCACATCCTTGCCAATACCTATTGTTTCTTGTGTTGTTAATTTTAGTCATCCTGACAAGGTATGAGTTGGTATCTCTTGTGGTTTTGATTTGTATTTCACTGATGATTGATGTTGAGCATCTTTTCATAAGTGTCTATTAGCCATATGGATGTCTTCTTTGGAAAAGTATCTGTTCTTTCTTCTGCTTATTTCTTTTAACTAGATTATTTGTTTTTTGGGTGTTGAATTTGATAGGTTCTTAATAGGTTTTGGATACTAACCCAAAAATGGATTTATCAGATATGTCATTTTCAGATATCTTCTCCCATTCCGTTGGTTACTTTTAAGTTTTGTGGATCGTTTCCTTCACTGTGCAGAAGCTCTTTATCTTGATGAAGTCCCAATAGTTTATTTTTGCTTTTATTTCCCTTGCCTCTGGAGACTTATCTAATTGCTACCCCCAGTGTCAAAGAGATTGTTGCCTCTGTTCTCCTCTAGGATTTTTATAGTTTCCTGTCTCACATTTAGATCTTAAATCCATGTCAAATTTATTTTTATGTATGGTGTAAGAAAGTGGTCCAGTTTCATTCTTCTGCGTGTCATTATCCAGTTTTCCCAACACCATTTTTTGAAGAGACTGTCTTTTCTCCACTAGATATTCTTTCCTGCTTGGTCAAAGAAGAGTTAACCATATACTTGTGGACCCATTTCTGGGTTTTCTATTCTCTTCCATTGATATAAGTGTCTCTTTTTGTGCTAGTACCATACTGTTTTGATGACTATAGCTTTGTATTATAACTTGAAGCCCACAATTGTGATGCCTCCAGCTTTGCTTTTCTTTTTCAATATTGCTTTTGCTATTCAGTGTCATTTGTGGTTCCATATAAATTTTAGGATTTTTGTTCAAGTTCTGTGAAAAATAGTGGTGCTGTTTTGATAGGGATTACATTGAATGTGAAGATTGCTTTGGGTAGTAGACATGTTAATAATATTTGTTCTTCAAATCCATGAGCATAGATTTTTTTTTTTCATTTCTTTGTGTCTTCTTCAGTTTCATTAATGTTTTATAGTTTTCAGATCTTTTACCTCTTTGGTTAGGTTTATTCCTAGGTACTGTATGGTTTTCAGTATGGTTGTAAATAAGGTCAATTCCTTGATTTCTCTCTGCTGCTTCATTATGGGTGTATAGAAATGAAACTGATTTCTGTGCATTGATTTTATATCCTGTGACTTTACTTAATTTGTGTATCTGTTCTAGCTATTTGGTGAAGTCTTTTAGGTTTTCCACATGGAGTATCATGTCGTCTATGAAGAGTGAAGTTTGACTTCTTCCTTGGTGGTTTAGATGTTTTTTTTTTCCTTTTTGTTGTCTGATTGCTGAGGTTAGGACTTACAACACTATGCTGAACAACAGTGGTGAGAGGTAAGAGTGGACATCCCTGTCATGTTCCTGATGTTAGGGGGAAGGCTCTCAGTTTTTCCCCATTGAGGATGATATTATCTGTGGGTCTTATGTATATGGCCTTTATGATCTTGAGGTATGTTCCTACTTTCTTGAGGATTTTTATCAGGAAAGGATGCTTTATTTTGTCAAGTGCTTTTTCTGCATCTATTGAGAGGATCATGTGTTTCTTATCCTTTCTTTTATTAATGTGATGTATCACATTGATTTATTTGTGGACATTGAACCAGCCCTGCATCCCAGGAATAAATCTCACTTGATCATGGTGAATAATTCTTTCAATATTTTTTTTGGATTCAGTTTGCGAGTATCTTGTTGAGAATTTTTGCCTCAATGTTCATTTGGAAAATTGGCATGTTGTTCTCCTTTTTAGTTGGGTCTTTAGTTTTGGAATCAAGGTAGTGCTAGCCTCATAGAATGAGCTTGGAAGTTTTCCTTCCATTTCTATTTTTGGAACAGCTTCAGAAGAATAGGTATTAATTCCTCTTTAAATGTTTGGTAGAATTCCCCTGGAAAACCATTCAGCCCTGGACTCTTTGTTGTTGGGAGATTTTGGTTACTGGTTTAATTTCTTTACTGATTATAGGTCTGTTCAAATTTTCTATTTCTCTCTGTTTGAGTTTTGGTAGTTTACGTTTCTAGGAATTTGTTCACTTCTTCCAGATTGCCCAATTTGTTGGCACATAATTATTCATAATATTCTCTTATTATTGTTTATATTTCTGTGGTGTAGGTTGTGATCTCTCCTCTTTCATTCATGATTTTATTTATTTGGGTCATTTCCTTTTTCTTTTTGATCAAACTGGCTAGGGGCTTATTAATTTTGTTATTTTTTTAAAGAACTATTCCTGGTTTTGTTGATCTGTTCTACTGTCTTTGTTTGTGTGTGTGTGTGTGTGTGTGTGTGTGTGTGTGTGTGTGTGTGTTATTGATTGATTGCTGCTCTGATCTTTATTATTTCCCTTATTCTGCTGGTTTCAGGCTTTATTTGCTGTTTTGTTTTGTGTTATGTTGTTGTTGTTTTTCCAGCTCTGTTAGGTTTAAGGTTAGATTATGTATTTGAGACATTTCTTCCTTCTTTAGGAAGGCCTGGATTGCTATATACTTCCCTCTTATGACTGCCTTTGTTGAAGTTGTGTTTTCATTTTCATTGGCTTCCATGTGCTTTTTTATTTTGTCTTTAATTTCTTGGTTAGCCATTCATTCTTTAGTAGAACTTGGAGTTTAAAGAACATCCTATGTCTTTTGATTGGAGCATTTACTTCATTTACTTTCAGAGTGGTTATCGATAGATATGTATTCAGTGCTGTTTTATTACTTGTTTTGTCATTGTTTCTGGAAATTTTCTCTGTTCCTCCTTTCTAGCCTTTGCTACTTTTTTTTTTCTTTTCCACTCAAAGAATCCCTTTAATATTTCTAGCAAGGCTGGTTTAGTGGTCATGAAGTCCTTTAGTTTTTTATTTATTTATTTATTTAATTTATTTATTTTTGTCTGAGAAACTCTTTATCTCTCCTTCTATTCTGAATGATAACCTTGCTAGATAGAGTGTTCTTGGCTCCAGATTTTTCCCATTCAACACACTGAATATATTATGCCTCTCCCTCCTGGCTTCCCAAATTTCTGTGGAGAAATCTGCTGCAAACCTTACTGGTCTTCCCATCTAATTTTGGGACTCCCTTTGTGTTGCTGCTTTTAGGACTTTTTCTTTATCTTTATATTTTACAAATTTAACTACAATATGTCTTGGTGTTGATATACTTTTGTTGATTTTGATGGGAGTACTCTGTGGCTCCTGGATTTGGATGTCTGTTTTCTTCCCCAGATAAGGGAAAATTTCTGGTATAATTTTTTAACAAATTTTCTGCCCCCTTTTCTGTCCCTTCTTCTGGTTTTTCTATGATATTAATGTTATTATGCTTGATGGAGTCACTGAGTCCCTGAGTCTACTTTTATGATCTAAGATTTTTCTTTCCCTCTTTTGTTCATCTTCATTATTTTCCATTATTCTATCATCTGTATCACTTATGTGTTCCTCTGCTTATTCCATTCCTGTGGTTATTCCAGCAGATAATTTTAAATCTCAAATATTCCATTTTTCATGTTGGCCTGATTTTTTTTTAGCTCTTTTATCTCTATGGTAAGGATCTTCCTGATGTCTTCTGTGCTAATCTCAAGCCCAGATACATTTTAAGGATTGTTGCTTTAAATTTTGGACGAAACATATTACTTATATGTGTTTCAATTAGATACTTTTCTTGTTCTTTTGTATGGGAGGGGGTGTCTGAATTTCTCCATCCCGGCATTTTGTTTAAGCCTCTGTCTTCTTTTGTGTGTTGGAAAATCCTGTTATGTTTCCTGCTCCTGAGAGTAATGGTTGTATGAATAAGAAGTCATATCATGTCCAGGGCCTGGCACTTTAAGAAGTGTCTCTGGTATGGGCAAAGTGCACTTTGTTGCTGTGTTATGGCTGTTTATCCTTCAGGTTAGTCCTCAACAAAATTTCTCCTTGCCTTGCCTTGGGGAATCTTTGGACCTTGACCAGAATGTGGTGAGCTTTAACTAGCATGCTCTGGTCAGCTTGCTAGAATAGACCCGATGTTATTTCCACTAGAATTGAATCTCTTTAGAATTCTAGGTTAGCAGACAGGGTGCCTGCAGGGGTGGCACCACTCTGTTGGTCATTAGGCTCATCTTCTGGGGTTAGGGCTCACTGTTTAGGCACATTTTCCCTAGAAAAGCAGTACCAGTGGAGTGCAGGGGGACAGGACTTCGTGTGGGCAGGTTAGGCAACCAGGGTTGGAACTGTGCTATTCACTGAAGTTGTTTTATGCTGTGGGGCAGTAAAGGGAAATGGTACTTGATGATATTGCCCTTTTGTCCCCAGAGAGGCAATTCCACCTCTCACAGATATGCTCCAAAGAGAACAAACATTCTCTCCCCTTGCCTCTTAGGCAATCCTCAGATGGAGCAGTCTGCCCCCGGGTTGTTTGCTTTCCTCTGTTCCAGAAGTAATGCAGTATCTTCAGGTCACTATCATAACCAAGTCTAGGGACCTCTGAAACTCCCGTCTTTGATCCCCATTGCTTGCAAAAACGCATGAAATTCAGCCCCTCATTTTCCCAACCAGTGGCTTTGGGGAAGTAGTCTCCTTTTGCTTACCACTGTTCACTCTAGTCTGTCTCACCTTTCTCCACAACCAGGGCTCTCTTCCCTCTACAACATCTGTGATTTGTTTCTCCCCCAATCCATGTCTCCACAGTTTCTATTTTCCTTGAAGTGACGTCTTCTTTCCCTCTAGTGCTGCAGTTTGTTCTGTCAGTCCTCAAGTCAATTTCCTAAGTATTCAGAATGATCTAATAGTTTTCTAGCTGTGTTCCCAGGACAAGGCAAGTGTAGGGTCCTCCCGCTATGCCACCATCTTAGTTCCCAGTCTTGCTTTAAATTATCCCATGGTTTCTCAGTTTTAAAATCCTCAAGGGGCGCCTGGGTGGCTTAGTCGGTTAAGCGTCGGACTTTCGCTTAGGTCATGATCTTGCACTTCGTGGGTTCAAGCCCCCATCAGGCTCTGTGCTGACGGCCAGCTTAGAGCCTGGAGCCTGTTTCAGTCTGACTCCCTCTCTCTCTGACCCTCCCTGCTCACGCTGTCTCTGTCTCTCTCTCCTAGAAATAAATAAAAACATCAAAAAAAAAAAATCCTCAAGGGAAGGTTTATGTGCTCCCCATTCATTGGTTCCAGGTAGTGGTATGCTGAAGTCAGCTGATGCCAGGTCTGAATGGCTGATTTTCAGATTTTCAGGAACTTTGTGACTTGTTAAATACAACTAACTTTAAAAAATAAACACTTATGTGGGTTCATAGCATCATTATTAACAGTATTGAAGAGGTGGAAGCAACACAATGTCCATCAATAGATAACTGGATAAAGAAAATGTGGTATATATTTGCAATGGGATATTATTCAGCCATGAGAGCATATCCTTCTACATTTAAATTATCTTTACATTACTGTATAAATAAATATCTTTACATTTTAGTCATTCCCTGGGAAAGATGGCAAATGTGGATTTTTATTACCTAATCAGTTTGGGAAAATTATTAAACATGTAAATCAGTCAATTTTCAATTTGTGTGATTAATGATATTTGGAATTAAAATTTTACTATCTTATTTGTTATTTCCATATACAATGTTTATTCTTTGCTTTTTGTCCTCCATCCTATCAAACTTTCTATTATATTTGTCATGTTTTCTTTATTCTCTTTTTCCTGTTACTCATTTGGAATTTATCACTCCTGTTTCTATAATTATAGTGATTACTCTTGAACTGCCACATGCTTATTTGTTGCAATGTCTTAAGTTAATTAGCATCCCTTTCCTCCTTTGGAACCATATAAAGACATTATCATAGTTTAACTCTGATTTTGCCTCCCTCCACTTCACCCCTATCCCAAACACATTTATTATTGTTGACCTGTGCTTTTATACAAACTTATTAGCACCCCTTAAATTTATTATTTCATAATAATATTTTTATGCAGCCAATTTTTATTTTGATTTACCTATTTCTCTGCTCACTTTTGTTTCTTGCCACTCTTACCTATGGTGTTCAGTTTCTTTCTTTGAAGTTCATCCTTTAGTAAGTAGCTCCTTCACTGAGGGTCTGGAACTCCTATACTTCTTAGGCTTTTTTGGCTGAAAATTTATTTTACCTTCATTTTTGGGTGATGGTACAGTATTTTCAGGTCTCTCATGTTGCTGGTGTTAAGTCTGCTTAGGTCTAATTTCCTGTGTCTTTGTGGGTAATTTATATTTTCTCTGGTTTCCTCTGAAAAGATGCCCTTTATTGTTGGTATTTTGCAGTTTCACTGTGATGTGTCTATATCTAGATTTTTTAAATCCCGCTTTGATTGAGTTGTAATTCTTAAATCTGAGTAGCAGTTTCTTTTGAGAAAATGCTAGTTTATTTTATCTCTCTTTCTAAAACTCATACATAATGTAGATTTTTATTTTTTTCCACTGCATACCTTTGTCATACTTTTTCTTTTTTTTTTTTTTAATGTTTTATTTATTTCTAGGAGAGAGAGAGAGAGAGACAGCGTGAGCAGGGAGGGTCAGAGAGAGAGGGAGACACAGACTCTGAAACAGGCCCCAGGCTCTGAGCTGGCAGTCAGCACAGAACCCGATGTGGGGCTCGAACCCACGAACCGCGAGATCATGACCTGAGCTGAAGTCGGACGCTTAACCGACTGAGCCACCCAAGTGCCCCATACTTTTTATTTTCTTAATACACGTGTTGAGTTTTGGAAATGCCATCTATTCTACATTCTACCCTGTCTACTGAATTTAAGTTCAATTGTTGTAAAAAAAAAAATCATTTCTAGAAGCTCTGTTTAATTTTTTTAGGAAATATTTCTGGGCTTTACATTTTTTATTGTGCTTTGTTCTGTTTTCATGTGTTTGAAACTATTTTAATTTTTTAGTCGTTACGGAAGTGTTTTCTTGATAGTTGACCAGATAGTTTTCTAACTTGAAATTCTTTGTGGCCAAATTTATTTATCTGTTTTTCTAGCTGATTCTTACTTTTAGTGTGGATTATTTCCTTATGTGTTTTTTAAATTTGTGTAAAATGTTAACCATCACAGGACTTTATGGAAATCTTATGTTCCTGGGTTGAAATGTGTGCATTCAAAACAACTTTTCATTGTTTTCACTAGGTGTTCCAGGGCTATTTTCCTGTAACTAAATTTATTTTAAATATTTATTTATTTTTAGCACACAGAGAGACAGAGTGCAAGCAAGGAAGGGGCAGAGAGAGAGGGAGACACAGAATCTGAAGCAGGCTCCAAGCTCTGAACTGTCAGCATAGAGGCCAACATGGGGCTCAAACCCACGAAGCTTGGGATCATGACCTGGGCCAAAGTCAATGCTTAACTCACTGAGCCACCCAGGCATCCCTAACTAAATTTATATTAAGTACTTGACCTGGGGGGCGCCTGGGTGGCTTAGTTGGTTAAGCGTCCGACTTTCGCTTAGGTCATGATCTCGCGGTTAGTGGGTTCGAGCCCCGCATCGGGCTCTGTGCTGACGGCCATCTCAGAGCCTGGAGCCTATTTCAGTCTGTGACTCCCTCTCTCTCTGACTCTCCCCTGCTCACGCTGTCTCTCTCTCTCTGTCTCCTAGAAATAAATAAAACATTTAAAAAAAATTAAAAATAAATAAATAAATACTTGACCTGGGTTCTTAAGTTGAAGCTGTACTATAAATTCAAACCCAAACCCAAAAATCTTCTGGCCTATTTTTGTAAATTATTCTTTCTATTCCAAACCCAGAAATAGTAGAGATACTCTTTGTCATCTTCCACTGCTTGTGAAAGATTTCTTTCTAGACCATAGTTCTATGAATACTGAATCATTTTGAGAGTACTAGATTTATGGAAGCATCTTATTCCAAACATCGTAGCTCATGCAGATTTAAGTTCTCATTTGCTATCTTTGCATGGATGTTAAAATTAAGTTCCTAGATACCAATACCAATAACCTTCTTTCTGCACCTGTGTATTTTTCTGGAATCTGTGGATTTCTTTTTATTTATTAGGAGCTCTTTATGTAAAGAATGTTATCAACACAACGTGTTTATTTTTTTCACCAAACTTCATGTGGTTATCCAACAAATGTTTCCCAGGTATTCTACCATTCTACAATATCATTTTCTCCGTGTGCCTTAATATTATTTTCTCTTTTTGCCTAGGCATGAAAAAGTTTGGAGAATACTGCCATAAATAACCTTCTGCAAATTTCTAGAAACCGCAGGAACATTTGAGAACATGCAAAAAGCAGGTTATTGGTCTTGGTATCTAAGAACTTAAGTTTTAACATCCATACAAGGACAGCAAATGAGAACTTAAATATGCATGAGCTAGAATGTTTGGAATGAGATGCCTCCATTTTAAGTCTAAAGTGGAAATCAGATGCTGAATTTATTTTTTAAATCTTCACATTTTTATTGAAACTTTTCAGTTTGTGTCTATGAACATATCATTTTTATATGAGGCTTTTTTTTCTGAAATGGATATATACAATTCGTAATCGAGACTTTTCAGTGACAGTCTCTTCAAACTCTTAACAGTCATCATCAATGAGAAAGTGTTCACACAATAGAGTGATAAAAAATTTAAAACTGTTCAAATATTTAAACTATATGAAATTATATTTAAGTCATTGAACAGCTCTCCTTTTCCTTTTACTCATAATTGCAATGTTGAAATTTCATTTGAAAATCAAATGACTTTGAAATCTAAGCAAACTTTTAATAAATATTGTTAGATAATGAAACATTTTAAAATTGTGATGACACAGTAATTTTCAGAATGCACGTGCCTATTTAAAATAGTCCCTGGGGCTAGCGTGGACAACCTTAAGTGGGAAATTTACTCATGATTAGACAAAAGTATCAGATATATGTGAAGTCAGAGAATCAAGTCCACTGCCTAGACAGCAGGCAGGCTCTTCACTATGCCCCCAGCCACACTGGACCGCTCCATGGCTTACACCTAGAATAAAGCATGTACTCTTTTATAGCACCATGAACCCGTTCATCAGAATGGACAGCGCTCCAGGCCTCAAACATATGGCTGCTTGAGAACTATAATCCACTCTTAGTCTACCAGTGTGCTGCAGGTCACTATTTACCAACTTCTGATTTCAAAGAGTGCCTGGGTGACTCAGTTGGTTAAGTATCTGACTTCAGCTCAGGTCATGATCATGTGGTTCTTCAGGTCATGATCTTGCAGTTCTTCAAGTGCTGACAGCTCAGAGCCTGGAGCCTGCTTTGGATTCTGTGTTTCCCTCCCTCCCAGCCCCTACCCGTGCCTATGCTCTGTCTCTCTCTCTCTCTCAAAAATAAATAAACATTGTTTTTTTTTTTTTAAAACAACAAAGCTCTGATCTCAAGGACCATATTGCTAAAACAATACTCGATTAAAAATTTAAATCTAAAGAAGAAAAAAAGAAATAAAAGAAAGAATGGAAGGAAGAAATAGTAATGAACTAAAAGATCCTGTTTATTGAATGTAAGGAGGAAGTCTTAATAAATATTGAGTATCTTTTATGAGCTAGGTACAATGTGCTTGGAAATTTTCTTATATAATCTCAGAGATTCTTATAAAACATTGTTAGGATGCTATTATTATCACAATTTCAAATATAAATAATCAATATAAAAATTATTTTGCTCAAACTCACACAACTAGTGGGGAGCTGGGTTTCAGTACAGATATATCTATCTGGAATGTCCATGATCTTATTACTTTTGAGTCAATGGACTTGCTTCAAGTTCTAGCTCTACTACTTATTACTTATATGAC
Organism: Proteles cristata cristata; assembly: GCA_017311185.1. Taxonomy (NCBI): domain Eukaryota; kingdom Metazoa; phylum Chordata; class Mammalia; order Carnivora; family Hyaenidae; genus Proteles; species Proteles cristata. The sequence goes on from JAESUZ010002165.1 coordinate 202,149, forward strand.
TTTAATTTACTTATCTCAATATTACTTGCCTCACTCATAAATAATGGCTAGTAAATAGTCACTATTCCAAAAAGTTCATTATCCTCAAAATAATATGAGATAATACATCGGGTATCAGAGGTTGTGATTGGGGTTGAGGCCCAAGCATCAGTAGTTATTAAAAGCTATCCAAATGATTCTAATATACAATGAGGTGATTCTAATATATAGCACATTGAAATAGTATAAAGGAGTGCTTAACTCATAATTTGGTCCATAGAAGGTACTCGGTTGTTAGCTATTATTGTAATTGCTGTTACCATTACCTTATGGATGCCATTGCTTGTGATGCATTTGGGGTAAATAGTAGATACTGAAGTGTAAAATATGGAAAGCCAAGATTTCCTGCACTGCCTGCTTCCAGATACCTTTGATTCTCACAGCCACATGTTGCCTTGCTAAATAGACTGGAATACATTTAAAGAAATGCTTGAGAAAAGAATGGTAAGAAATGGTGTTCTTTTTGCATGGGATGTCATAGAAAAAGTATAGTCTTTATGGTCCTTTATTAGCTTCAATTTCCTCATGTCTAAAATTGGGCTAAAATATACAACTTTTTTATGGATTGAGTAGTTAAAAATATAGCATATTTAAAACATGTGGGAAATTTTCCTAGAACTTTGTAGGATATTAATGATCAACAGATATTTTACTTTCTCATTTTTTTTTTATCCCAGCTTCACATAAGCATGTTTTTTTCCTGTATTGGATTTTCATTGCATTTAGTATTAATCTAGATCCCTAAAGTGCAGTATGGCTTCCAGGTTCACTGGAATGGATCTGACACCTGGAAAATCTCAGAAGAGAAAAGGGGGAATAAGCCCTGTGAGATTCAAAGGCCATTTGTCCCCTTGATATTGATTTTCTTGGCTACTTAAATCAGACAGTAGCCAAGACCCTGGGAGAAGTAATTGAACTGACAACAGGCAGGTCCATGTTATTAATAATTGAACAGCCTTGGACATTCTTGATGACTTAATTTAATGACAGAAGAGAGGTCTGCAACTGAAATGCCTGGTGAAGGGGTCAGTAGCTACGTCTCTGAGGAGAAAGAAAAACATGTTATTCCTAAGAGCTTATTTCATAGAACAAAGCATTTTATGGTAGCCCCAAATATGAGGCCTGAGAAAATAGCTTTGATTTTCTCTTAAGAAAAAAATGTTAAAGCCTTAAAAAATTACCATTATATTTATTCTTGCCCTTACTTTAGAAAACAGACTTGGGGGGCGCCTGGGTGGCTTAGTTGGTTAAGCGTCTGACTTTCGCTTAGGTCATGATCTCGCGGTTCGCGGGTTCGAGCCCCGCGTCGGGCTCTGTGCTGACTGCCAACTCGGAGCCTGGAGCCTGTTTCAGTCTGTGACTCCCTCTCTCTCTGACCCTCCCCTGCTCACGCTGTTTCTCTCTCTCTCTCTCTCTCCTAGAAATAAATAAAAAACATTAAAAAAAAAAGAAAAGAAAAGAAAACAGACTTGGTTAGAATTATGGAATTTCGGAACCTTAGTTGTCGGAGGCTGTGCCGGCTCCGACAGGTCCAGGAGTCCCTGAAGGATGGACAGTGTCGGCTAAAGAGAATGAGAGACCCCCGAGATCCTTTCTGATCACCAGGCAGGCATCTCCGTCCTGTCGGTTTTGGTGTCTTTATTTATAGGTCAAATGTTAACATGGCATCAGGAAATGGAATTTTTACAATGGAGAGCTCTTTGTAATAAGATGTTTTTGGAAAATGTACAGAAACAGGTTTTACAGAAGTCTTCTTGCAGAACTGCCCCAATTATAGTGAGGTTGAGTAACTAAGAAAATAACAAGGTGTTCACATTTTAATAATGCTAAGATTAAGTCATAGGTTTGTAGATACTCTTATCCATCCTCATCACAGCTGCCAAGGTAAGGGAAGGTGTTTGTGGAAAGTAGGCTTTAGGGAAGGGGCTGCTATACACCATCAGTTAGCAAAGGTGTATGTACTAACTTATCTTCTGCCCTTATCTGTTCCTTTTCTCTAAGTTAGGCTCTTTGTCTCTGGACAAGACTTGATTTTCCAGTTATATTCTTTATTGCACCAGAGAGCCAACCATACCTTTAAAGAGTTTAGCTTGGGGCGCCTGGGTGGCTTAGTTGGCTAAGCTTCCGACTTTCGCTTAGGTCATGATCTCACGGTTCGTGGGTTCGAGCCCTGCGTTGGGCTCTGTGCTGACTGCCAGCTCGGAGCCTGGAGCCTGTGACTCCTTCTCTCTCTGACCCTCTCCTGCTCATGCTGCCTCTCTCTCTCTCTCTCCTAGAAATAAATAAAAAACATTAAAAAAAATTAAAAAAAAATAAAGAGTTTAGCTTATTTCCAATACATAGAATAGCCTCTTCGAGGGCATTTACCTTTGTGTCTACTTTTATGATTTCTTGAATAGCTAGGGCATGAGAAACATTTTTGGTTAGTTGATTTACATGTTGAGCTGTATGAACATCCTGGACTAACACAACAGTAGAAACAGAATTGTACATGTAAAGGTCAATCTTTTATGACTAGGGGTCATTAGCCTGTTCATAGCTGAAGGGAAAGTATGGAGGGAAACAGGACCTTCTGAAGACACAATGTCTGTTCCCATAATCAAAAGAAGTTCCCACAATAAGTTCCTTCACAAGGTGCAATCATCATACCAGGGCCCGAGTAAGGGGACAAGTCACTCCCGATATTGATCAACAAGGTACCTTAGGGGTCAGTGCTCAAGCAGAAATAATTGAGTGGGGGTGGATATCGGTTGTCATCTGATTGGCAAGAGACCGTGCAAACTTGCTTTAACCTCACCAGGAGTTTTCTCGACTAGTGGGCTCAGAATGGCTCCCAACACTTAGTGAGCAACTCAAGGGCAGAGATCATGGACATTTTAGTTTTCTTTTTCATTCCCTGGATTCAAATATCAACTCATGTTAACTGCATGACTTTGGATAAGTTAATTAAGCTCTCTGAGCTCAGCTTCCACATCTATAAAATGGAGATGTTAATATTTTGTATGGTTATAGGAGAATATTTAAAAATTTATAAAAATGCATAAAATTCCTGGACTTAATATTATATATTACCTCACACAATAAATATTTGCTCAATGAGATAATATGTGAATTTTTAATTTTTTTTATTAAAAATTTTTTAATGTTTTATTTATTTCTGAGAGAGAGAGAGAGGCAGTGTGAGCAGGGGAAGGTCAGAGAAAGAGGGAGATACAGAATCCGAAGCAGGCTCCAGGCTCTGAGCTAGTTGTCAGCACAGAACCTGACTCAGGGCCCAAACCTACAAACTGTGAGATCATGACCTGAGCTGAAGTTGGATGCTTAATCAACTAAGCCACCCAGGTGCCCCAATAATATGTGAATTTTGATACTTCCCTCCCTTTCTTTGCCTATGGATAGAAAAACCAGCTCATAGTAACCTTTTAAAAGCTTTCCTTTTTCTCCACCTATTCTGGTTGCTCTTGCTCTGGTCTCCATCCCTCCCCATCTTTTTTTTTGGACTATTGCAGAGGTCACAGGGTGTCTTTTAACCCCAATTCTCTTATCTTTCCCCATCTCTTCTCTTCACTTATAGTGAAGTTGATTACTAAAACAAAAACTATCTCTTAACTATACTACCCTCCTGGAAAGACTTTAGTCATGTAGAACACTCCACTCCCCATTTTAAAGTTGAGGACCAGAGAACGGAAGGTATCTATGCTTCTATGAGTTGTTGCTGAGATTAGGATTGAGCTCAGTATGACTTGCCACAGCAGAAGATAACAAAAGGTGGTGCAGAAGAGGATATATATCCTCCAGGTCTAGTAAAAGGGGTGCTGAGTAGTTACAGAATTTTTTAACTTCAATTTTGCACTCAGTTATTATCTTTAGTTTGAACTTCAAATGCACTACTGTTACTCTAATACTGCTATTATTCATTTCCCTGTAAATTCTAGGTCATCCTGGAGAGAGGCACAGTTAATAATAATAGCTAAAACTTATGTAGCATTAACTATGTACAAAGAATGGTTGCAAACACTGTACATATATTAACTTATTTAATTATCATTAATAATCCTAGGTAATGTTATTATTGCCATTTTTCATATGAGAATCTGAGATATAGAAATGTTTAGTATCTTGGCAACGTCACACAGTTTGAGAGTGGTAGAGTGGAATTAAAACTGAGCTTCCAGGTTACAGAGTCTGTGCTCTTGACTATTATGTTAAGCTGGCATTAAAATATTGAATTTCTGTGGGCACCGTTTATTGTCACGATACTGCTGGCAAATAGTCCATATGGCTTCCTTTAACCGTGCTTATTGTTTCCGTTCCTAATTAGCAGGAAAAGGCAACTTGCATAGCATAGTCTTCTGATTAACTTTTCCCTTTTTTTCAGAGAGTCATTTTCAACATTGTTAACTTCAGTAAAACCAAGAGTCTTTATAGAGATGGAATGGCCCCAATGGTGAAATCTACTAGCAGACCCAAATGGTGAGTGACCGACAGAATGGGATCCACTTCTGGTTGGAGAATTTGACCCAGGTCTCAAAGTTTATGTGCTGGATGTCTAGGGCTTAGTCTCAGTGGCGTTGACAGGAGTACGATGTGTTTCTTGATGGCCATTTTCTGGCCTCTGTGTACTGTTCTTTGAGAATGTTAGAATGTTGGAATAGGGAAGATAGTTCCACATATGGAGTGACCAGCATTCCATTATGAAGGAAGGTACAGTCTGTTACTTGGTAAACTTCCTGTCCTGTTGGCTTTTTATCATGGTATCTTAGGACACATAATTGAAGTTGATTCTGTGTTGTTTTGTTTTGTTTCCTAGCCTGAGCATAGATGTACAGTAACCAGCAGAGCACTGGGAACTACAATTTAGTAGATTTCTCTTGCTATGCTTGTTTTTTTTTTTTTTGTGGTATTTTTATATAGATGCTATGTGCTTTGTGGATGTTAAAGTTATATTTATCCCATTGCTATAGGAGGGTGAAGAGAGTTTGATAGGCTTCTTTAATAATAGTAATAATTATGGTTTTGATGATGATGATGACTTCTCTCACTTATGGAGAGCCTATTTTCAGATGTTTTACATTTGCTGTCACTGTTATCATAACAGTTTAAATAATTCCTATATTACAGATGAAAAAATAGAGGCTATGAGAGATTAAGTACTTTCTCAAGACCAAAAATAGTTAAAGGAGGAGCCTGTGTTATTTTTATTACCTCACACTACCATTGAGACCAATTAATTTTTCATTCATCCATTCATTCTTTCAACAAACATTGATTAAATACACTGAAATGAGAGTTTTTAAAGACAGAAACCAGTGTTATTCATCTATCACACAGTAGGTATTAATTGAATGCTTGTTGAACTAAAATGAATTTGTTATGAGAATTTACATGTAAAGTGCCTGGCACTTGCTAAGTGCTCAATAAATGTCATCTATTATTAATAGTATTATGTAAAACACTATACAAATGCGAGGAATTGTTAATATTATTCTAGCTTTGATCCTTGTTCAAATTTTAATGACTAGTGAGAAGATCATCTCCAAATGTCTATATTTATAGAAAACTAGCAATTCATAAATATTGAATTGTGCTTTTATCTACAAACAATACTTGGCAATTTTCTGTAAATGTGGGGCTAAGAGGTTCAGGTTTATGAAAGTGTAGGCATTCAATGATAATGAAAACTGTTTATTAAAAGATAAAAATATCTTCCTGGGCCTGTTTTTACTTTGCTGTACCAAGTTAACTATACTGCTGTTCCTGGATCTCCTTTGACAATGGGATCTGGGCAAGGGATAAGCCTTTGTTTTGGGTTTCTGAATTCAGCCCAGTGGATAATAATATAGCATGTCTCTCTTCTAATAGGTGTATGTGTAGATGTGTACTTCAAACCTTGCCAACAAAAGGACATCACTGTTGATCTGCTCCTGAGGGCCCTCAAAATAACATTGTACTTCTTTTATGAGCCTCTGTGTTAGGATCTTACACAGCAACGGTAATCACTATGCCTTTTCCCCAACTGTTCATTGCTGGAGTCTTCTCTTTTTTCATGCTTTTAAAATCCTTAAGCCTTAATCATTTCATTTTGTTTTGTTTTGTTTCATATGGATTATCATTTGGGGCCTCTCTGTCAGGGCTCTTGACAAGATTTTGAAATATTAATGAGTCACAGCATTTATATTATAATACCTGAGGATTAAGTCAGTGCTCTTATCCAATATTGGCAGGCTCTCAGCAGCAGACATTATCCAGTCATTGGGCTTCTCTAATAGTCTGAAAGAGTTTAAATTTTCAGAATTGAGTTTATTGTAGTTCATCAGGCCAGTAAGTCACAAAGTACCAGAGCAAATCAGGTTGTTGGTATGTCTCATCTCTTGTCTTTTTTACTTTGCTATCTCCAGACTTTGGATGGAAAGCTATTCACTTCCTTCGTAGCTCCCTTTCTTCAATCCAGACTGAGATATTTGTTTACTTAATAGGATTTTACTGATTATCCTAATGTACCATGTACTATTTTACATGTTGAGGACACACTACGTATATGACAGGAAAGATCTGTTCTCAAAGGGAACTTTCTTTTTAGAATTTTATTAACTGATCTTTTCCTGCCATAATTGTTACTCTGCTTGCTACTGGTTTGCTCCAAGGATTCTTTCTGCCCCTTTGGTGCTTTCTGCCTAGGACTTGATTCTGTTACTTGTGTCAGTTACCTGTGCCAGAACCTGTCTTGCAATAATCATTATTCTAAATATTCTCAGGCCAACACAAAAAGTGTATATGACTGGCTTTATTAATATTAGATTTTATTGGCCCTGAGGAATGCACCACAATTTAGGATTCTAGACAACAGCCTAGCTCAAGACTGACAAATACATTATAGATCCCAGTATTAGAATATCTCCTCTAGTGTTTCCTAACCCCAGTTTCCCCCAAATCAAAGCAACCAAACAAAAGGACAAGTTTCTGATACTTTTCTTACCTGTGGGCTTCACTTCCTTTAATATTTCAACCAGACATTGAAACAATTCTTACTTCATAACAAATATTGAAAATTCTAAATTTCTTGGATGAAATATATATCAGATTAGGAAACGGTACTTTCTTCACCTTTTCAAGGTGAAATATAACATTCTTCTTCACTTCTGTTATTGGGGTCATAACTGATGTCAAGTAAAGATGCCTTCAAGCATAAGTACAGGTCTGGAAATCAATTAGTTGTAGAAACCAGATGAGCAAAAGAAGCAACTAAAAAGCCATTGTGCAAATGCGTGGCCACTCAAGGCTGTTCTACCTTGTGGAGATAAAATGAGAATACCTAACAACAAAATGTTGAAGTTGGAATATTCAGCAGTTTTTCTACCTATTTTAATTTACTCTATTTTTACTTCCATATTAGACTTCTTAAGAAGTATTGGTTGTCAGGGCTCAAGTTTCTGTAATCACAATTCATTAATATGTTTTAATATTGTCCAAGGTTGAAAGTGCTTTGTGATAGCCACTGCAGGAACTCGCATTACAAAACAGACAAAATCTGTATTATTACTTAAGCAGAAACTAAGCCTAAACAGTAAGTAATAGCATTAGCCAGAGACCAAGTTTACTGTTCCTCCCATATTGTATGCATGGGAAGGTGGAAAAAGGGGACACAAAAAAGCAGGGAGTTGCATACTGCTGTATGACCTTTGGTAGATCTGGAATGACTTTTCTGATTGATGTGTCTATTATAGTAGATTGAGAAGATTATACTAAACTTCAGAGGTGGCTTCCATTTAACACAATTTTACTGAGCATATAACTTTGTACTAGGTTCTGGGGTGGTAATATGAATCTGATAATATGAATAATCTGATGTGGATTATTTCTTTAAGATTTTATTTTCTAAAAATTGAACTGAAACACAGAAATAAATACAGTATAAGGACCATTGTTCAAATAAACATTAGGGAGTTATATAAAGTATGCTGTGGAGCTAGAGAAGAGGAAGAAAACTACATGACTAAGGCTGTAGAGAGTAAAGGAGAAGCTTTGAGTGCACTTGGTACTTCAGCTAGATCTCAAGGAAATGGGACATAAACAAAATTAAGGAAATGAACTTCCAGATGAAAGATATAACATGATGACCTATAACATCTTTTTTCTAAGCCTAAGTTTCCTTACTGTAAAATGCAAACTAGCTTTCTTGTGGTTTTTATAAGAAACACATATGAAATGGATAACTTTATTTTTTTTATTTTTCTACTTTTTTAAAATTTTTTTTGCAAATTCTTTTTTTTTTTTACAAATACTTTATTGTCAAATTAGTTTCCACATAACACCCAGTGCTCATCCCCACAAGTGTCCTCCTCCATGCCCATCCCTCCTCCCCCCACATCCATCAGTCCTCAGTTTTTGTCAGCATTCAAGAGTCTCTCATGGTTTGCCTCTCTCCCTTTCCCCCACCATTTCCCCCCTTATTCTCCCCTTTGTTCCTCAGTTAAGTTCCTCCTAATCCTCCTATACGTGCAAACATATGATATTTGTCCTTCTCTGCCTGACTTATTTCGCTCAGCATAACACCCTCAAGGTCCATCCATGTTGCGACACATGGCCAGATTTCATTGTTTCTCATTGCCATGTAGTATTCCATGGTATAGATAAACCACATCTTCTTGATCCATTCGTCTTTTGATGGACACTAGGCTCTTTCCATGTTTTAGCTATTGTGGAGAGTGCTGCTATGAACATTGGGGTACATGTGCTCCTATGCCTCAGCATTTCTGTATCCCTTGGGTAAATTCCTAGCAGTGCTATTGCTGGGTCATAGGGGAGTTCTATTGTTATTTTCCTGAGGAACCTCCACACTGTTTTCCAGAGGGGCTGTACCAGTTTACATTCCCACCAACAGTGTAGGAGGGTGCCCATTTCTCCACAGAAATGGATAACTTTAAAAAGTCTCAAATAGCTTATTAATTCAGTTAATTCCCTGAGCATTTCTTTTTTTTTCTTGACTCACTCAAGACTGATTGGATAAGTATTATGCCTTCTCTCCTCCCCTCCTTTTCTTTCTTCTGTCCCTCCTTCTCCCTGTCAATATATCCTTACTTAGTAGTTAAAATGGACCAAGAATTATGCAGGGTGTCAGAACAAAATAGTAGGAACAGACAAATTCCTGTTGTGATAGAGCTCATAGTCTACTGGACTAGACATCAAGCATACAACTTAAGTAAAGTATGATAACTGTTACAACACGGGGAGTTCAGCATGCTGTCGAAACTATTCAGCATTTAAGACTTAAGCTGCTCCAGGGATAAGATACTTTCCTTAGGCATGTTATTCTGAGAACTAAGACAAAAGAAGTGAGATCATAGTAGGTATGGACATGTGTGAAGTAATATAATGTGTTTGAAGGCCAAGAGATGGAAAGAGCATTACTTCTTTGATGAACAAAGGCCAATAAGATAGAGACATGAATTTTTTAAAATTAAATATTTATTTATTCTTGAGAGATAGAGAGAGAGCATGAGCAGAGGAGGGGCAGAGAAGGAGGGAGACACAGAATCTGAAGCAGGCTTCAGGCTCTGAGCTGTCAGCACACAGCCCAATGAAGGGCTCAAACTCACAGACTGTGATATCATGATCTGTGCTGAAGTCAGACACCTAACTGACTGAACTACCCAGATTCCCCTGGAACATGAAATTCTAAAGAGAAGATGACTAGAGTAGTAGGTAGAGTGAGATTGAAGTGAACTTTGTAAGCCACAGTGAAGAGCTGGACTTGATTCTGAAGGCACTGTAAAGAAATTGAAGAAATTAAACAGGAGCATGACATGATTTGAATGGCATTTTGGAAAGCTTAGTGTTATTGCTTAATAGAATATATCTTAGGAGGACGGTTGTTTGGAGGTTTTTTGCAATACCTTAGGCTACAGCTGATGATGGATTAGATTGGTAACAGTAGCAATGAAAACAAGTTAAGGGATTTGAGGGTTAACAGAAGACTGAATCAATTTAACCTTTTAATTGACTAGATGTGGAGGATTAAAGAGAGGAAGGAGTTCTAGATGACTCCAGGGTTTTCTGGATTGTTCAACAGAAGGGGTTGTGGTGCCATTTACTGAAGACAGGGGTTATAGGAGGAAAGACAGCTTTGACAGTTTGGATTGGAAAAAGGAGATGATTAGCTAGGTCTTGGAAACATTCAGCTAGAAGTTTCTGAGAGATGTCAAGTAGGCAGTAGGGTAAGAGACTTGGTAAGAGACTCAAGAGAGGATTCTTGAGATGCAGATGCAGGAGTCATCAGCTTGTAGATGACAACCAGAATGGTGGGCAGATTTGATATCTGAGGGAGGTTGTATGGACTACAGAGGGAAGATTAGGACAGGTCTCTGAGGAAACCTTCAATTTAGAAGTCAGATAGAGGTTGAGAACCTCACAAGAGGACAAGAGGAATTGACCTGAGGGGAGGAAGAAAACCAAGGTAGTATGGTGTCATGTAATCAAAAAGAGAGTGCTTTTCTAAAAAAGAGGAAGTGACTAACAATGCCAGCTTCTCCTGAAGTTTAAAGATAATTAAAGTATTAAAATGTCCAATGCTTGTGGTAATGTGGAGGTTATTAGAGGCTTTGTTGAGTGCCATTTTAGTGGTGAGGAAGGAGTTCAAGCCAGCTGTGTGACATAATGAGTGAGATAAACTTCTTTTGAAAGTTTGGCTATGAAAATTCAGGAAAGAGATACAAGCCAACAGGATAGACAGCAAGTAAACTGGCAGTTATAATAAATACTCTTTTGAATTAAGAATAGTGATAGTTGTGTACAAAAAGCAATAGCTCTATATTATTCTTTTTTTAAAAAAATTAATGTTTATTTTTGAGAAAGAGAGAGAGACGGGAGGGGCAGTGAGAGAAGGAGACACAAAATCTGAAGCAGTCTCCAGGCTCTGAGCGGTCAACACAGAGCCTGACATGGCGCTCAAACTCATGAACCATGAGATTATGACCTGAACAGAACTCAGATGCTTAACCTACTGAGCCACTGTGCCCTAAGCTCTATATTATTCTTAATGTAATGATAATTTTAGCTTTGATCTTATGAAAAACGGACCTAAAATTTTGAGTTTAAGGATATATTTTCTTTATTGTCACAAAAATAATATTTTGTTTGAAAAATTGTAAATACATGGATTAATACTTTTTAAAACAAATGTCATAAATTTAAAATTAAATTACATCCTTTGGCCCCCCAGATACATAATCTTCCTGCTTTATTTTTCTGTATAGCACTTACTACCATCTATCAAACTATAATGTTTTATTTATTTTGTTAGCTGTCTCTATATCTATTAAAAAATAAGCATCCTGAGAATAAGGATTTTTGTCATTTTTGTATTTATTTATGTAACCTTAGCACCTCAAACTGTGTTTGGTATATTGTACATACTCAATAAATATCTGTTAAATAAATGATACATTTACCCTCTGCTAAATCTAACAATTGTTTTTAATTTTAAATATTCTTTTTTAAGTTTTTATTTTCACGAGCACATTTTCACATAGCAGCAATCTAAGATCAAAAATATATATTCATTTATATTCTATTCATTTCATCATGTAGTCTGTTATATCTCTATTGGTGAGCATTTAGTTTTTTAATATATTTTTTCTAAAGTAGATAATATTATAACAGGTAGATTTGTAAAATTATTTTTTAGAATCAGCTCCTAAGGGAGAGATTACAGGATTAATTACTATAAATTCTGCTATGCATGTTCTCAAAATATGTTGCACCAATTTAAAATGCTACTCTTGGTCTGTCTCTCTATCAGTTTTACTGCAGTCTGGACAACATTAGCATTGTCATTGAAAAAAAAAAACTAGTTTAGAAGCTGTAAGATGTCCTTTTGTTCTTTTTTGTTTTCATTTGAGCTTGTTTCTTAAGAATATTGGCATTAGTATAGTGTCAAACTGAGTTTCCAAAAACAAATATAAGTGCATTAGGAAGATAAGACATTACAAACATTCTGGGAAAGGATGAAGTATATGTACTCTTCCCTGTTTCTTCCACTAAATATAGCTTAAAAACCATATACATTAATTATGAAATAAACATAAAAGACCTGAAAGGTGGAGAGAAGAGGGAAGACTGGCTAAGTCTCTCAGGACCTGAGAAATGTTATATTAGTGAGTTCCCTGGGTTTTATTTTTGTTTCATATGGTAGAATGGTTGCTTGAGAAGCCAGAAACCTAACCTGGAAATACCAATGGGCATAGGTAAAAAACAAATCTTCCCCAAGCCCTATTTTTGTTAAACAAAAGACAAGAAAAGGGGGAAGGTGTCAGCCTAGTAGAACAGAAAACTCTGAGATAGTAATTGCCCACTTTAGCTGAACAACATGGTAAAAAACTGCCCATTTCCACCCTCACCAACAAAGGAGGGTTGGGCAGCCTAGACTTCCATCTTTGCTTCACCCCTCCACCAGGTGGTGTCAAAGAAAAGTAGGGAACTGGGTATTTCATTCCTCCTAGTCAGTAGTGAATCTTTTCCTCTTCTACATGACTGCAGACCACATGATAAGTCTGGACTTCTGCCACGTACTCGAAGAAGGGATCAATAGGAGAGTGCCAGGGACAGAGGAAAGAATAAGTGAGCTTGAGGATAGAACAATAGATGTTACTAGATCTAAACAATAGAAATAATAGACTAAAAATAAAAATGAATAGAACCCCAAGGACCTATGGGACCAAAAGTGTAACATTCATGTCACTAGAATTTGAAAAGGAGTGGTGAAAAAAAGTGTTTAAAATGGCTGAAATCTCAAATTTGACAAAAGACATAACCTATAGATTCAAGAGAGTTAATGAACCCATAACTAGGAAAAAGAAAAAAAAAAGAGGGAAACCCATGCCAAGAAACATCATAATCAAACGAACACAAGAGAATCTTGAAAGCAGTGAGAGACAGTCACACCTTCCCTTAAAAGGGGAAAAGTTTGAACACAACACATGGCATTCAACACTATAGAAATCAGAGGGAAACGGCACAATATTCTTCAGTGTTGAAAGAAAAGAACTGTAAACTCAGAATCCAATATCCAGCAAAAATAGCCTTTAAGAAATCTAGACATTTTGATGAAGGAAAAACTAAGAGTATTGTCAGCAAAAGCCCCGCCCCCCGAAGAATGGGAAAAGGAAATTCTTGAGACAGAAATGATAATGTCTTGGAATGTCAGAAAGGAAAAAAAAAAACAAAACAACATAAAGAATTAAAATATAAGTAAATACAATAAACTCCTTTAGCTCTGTGTATTCTAAATTATGTTTGATGTTGAAGCAATAATTATAACACTGATGCAGTTTTCACTGTATGTAGAGGAAATATTTAACATAATATTATACGTGGAAAGGTAAAGGGACTTAAACGGAAGTAGTTTCTGCCTTTCACTCAGATTTGTAAATGTCATCACCAATAGATTGTGATAAGTTATGTATGTATATTATAGAATGGTAAGGGAGAGTGGGCCTGGTGTGATCATAAAGGGGTAGCATCTGAAAGATCTTTGTGGTAATGAAATAACTCTGTATCTTGATTGTGGTGGTGATGCCATGTGATAAAATGGTGTAGAACTAGGCACACATGTTGTACCAATGTAAATTTCCTGGTTTTGATGTTGTTATTCACTATTCACAACTATAGTTCGGAAAGTTGCTGCGTTTGGAGGAAACTGGGTGATGGGTACACAAGATTCTCTATACTATTTTTGGAAATCCATGAGAATCTATAATTATCTCAAAACAAAAAATAAAACCCATATTACTTACCCCACTCATTTCACAAAAAAGCCGCAAAATTATAAGAATACTTTGAAGAATGTCAACAAGCGCAGAAAGACCTGAAGCTTCCTAAAGATTGAATGAGGGATGTAAGGGGAAAATGGGGAGGGTCTTTTTTATTTTTATTTTATTTTATTTTATTTTATTTTTTTAAATTTATTTCTAGGAGAGAGACAGGGAGAAAGCGTGAATAGGGGAGGGTCAGAGAGAGAGGGAGTCACAGACTGAAACAGGCTCCAGGCTCTGAGCTGGCAGTCAGCACAGAGCCCGATGCGGGGCTCGAACCCACGAACCGCGAGATCATGACCTAAGCGAAAGTCGGACGCTCAACCGACTAAGCCAGGCGCCCCTAGGGAGGGTCTTTTTTAATGTGTAACAAAAGGAAAAACTCTAAAATACATATTCCAGAATGAATAAAGTGACCTGAGAAAATATGGAACTAGATACAGGGCAGTGGGGTGGGAGTAACAAACACTTGAGTCTATGTTCCATCTCTGGGTCTTCTAACAGCTTATGGAATGAATCAGGAGTAAGTCATTTAATCTCTCTGTGCCACCATTTCTTCACAGAGAGTACAACAAAGTTGTCCAATGTAGGTGATTTTCAATCTGTGCTGCCTAAAGAGTTCTTGCATAGGGCAAGGAGAAAATCCAGTGAAAACGCAGGTCATTCTGTCTTATTTCCACCAGAGCAAACGTGCTTTTGTCTGTTTCACTTATCAGTTATCTGAATCAAATTTTATTTTCAAAAACAGATAGACGGATATTCCTCACCACTCTGTATAAAATAGAGATTATTATCCACGGTCTTTCAGATGGGGAAATAGAAGCTGCAAGAAGATATATGACTTGTCACAAATCATACAGCAAGTAAGTGCATAGCAGAGCCCAGAGCTCTCTTGGAAACGACTTGTCTGCCTATCACTTTCCTCACTGCTGCTGCATTGCCTTCAAATAAAAGTTGAAAACTTTGAGTGTGGTAACAATTTCTAACCACTTCCTTTAGTTTTATACAGTACGTCCTACCATTAAGACCTATGCAGCAACAGGGGGCTCTCAGCATGTGGTGAGTTCAAGAGCTGCCTCAGTAGAAGGTTGGCCATCTGTCAGGGAGAAAGCGGAGGGGATTCCTGCACTGGGAGGGAGGGTGGACCATCCCTATCACTGTCAGTGTTCCCAGTCAGATTAGACAGCATGCATGGAAAGCACTGTAGTTATTATAATTGTTTAACCTCAAAACCCAAATGGAAGGAAGCACAGAAAGGACGAGAGAAAGAAAGAATATATGCAGGGTGCCTGGGTGGCTCAGTCAGTTAATCGTCTGACTTTGGCTCAGGTCATACTGACAGCTCAGAGCCTGGAGCCTACTTTGGATTCTGTCTCCATGAATATCTGCCCCCCCCCCAATAAATAAACATTTTTTAATAAAAAATAAAGAAAGAATATATGCTACAATCCCAGTCATGGGATGGTGAGACAAATGAGGAAATGAGTGAGGGGCAAAGAGAATTTACTGATTAATGAACCTAAAGGTGATGGCTTCCAGGATCTCTCCATATTCAAACTATGGCCTAAAATATTATTATTCCAGTCTCCTTGTATGGAGTTCAATTCCATTTAATTCAAGTTTAGTGTATATATTTCTGCCATAAACAGCTTTTAGCATTGCACCAGGTGCTTTGATTCTCTTGGAACTTTGGGAAGGGTATCTATCACTTTCTCAATTTTACAGATGGGTGCAAGGTGATGAAGTAACTTGCCTTAATAGTTTAGGAGAGCTAGAATATGTCAGAGCTTGTATCTGAATTTAAAGTTGCTCGTTTTAATCTTAATCCTTTTTCCTATTAAAGTATAGTAGTCGTTAATAGCTTAAGCTTTGGAGTGGGGAATTTAACTCAGCTCTGTTGTGTTTTTCATGAGGAGGATAAGTGACTCACTCAAGATTACACAGCAAGTAAGTGTAGAGCAGAGTCTGGAGTCCCCATGGGACTGACTGGCAGGGCCATCACTTTCTTCTGTACTGCCATACTACTTCTTTTTCCTTTTATTCCAGGTAAAGGGGCTGAAATGTAAAAAAGCATTAGCTTTGCGATCAAACAGTCAAACATGAATTCAAATCTTACCTCCTGCTTTTGGATAGCACAAATAGTGGCTACTGTTAATTAACTTCAATTAATGCACTCACTGTGCTAATGTGCTACATCATTTCTAATTCTAATAGCACACAGGCCAGGACATGAGTGAGGAATCCTGATATTTTGACATGTGATGCCCACATCTCAGAAGGAAGTAGTCTTAGTGATCACCTAGTCCAAATGCCTCATTTTGCACAGGCCAGAGAAGTAGTTGTCTAAGGACTCCACTGTTCTGCAAGAATTATTGAACCCAGTCTGTCTAACTCTTTGGTCATAACACAAAATAGTCTGCAAAACACTATATTTGTTAGAAAGTGATTTTGCATCATGATATCCTCACAATAGCTCGAGGAGGCTGGAGAGTTAGAGATTATCACTTCCAGGTGAGGAAATTAAGGCACATAAAGAGTCACATAACTAGTCAGAGGTGGAGTCAAGATCTGTCCCAAATTCATGACACCTATTGGCATGCTGTTTCTTTTCTATTCTATTCTATTCTAGTCTATCCATTTTTTTCATCATAAATGTACTCTTAAATCCCTATCACCTGTTTCATCCATCCCCACATCCACCTCCCCTCTTGTAACCATCAGGTTATTCTCTACCATGAAGACTCAGTTTCTTGGTGTATGTGTCTCTCTTTTTTCCCCTTTGCTTATTTGTTTCTTAAATTCCACATATGAGTGAAATCATATGGTATTTGTCTTTTTCTGAACTGACTTATTTCACATAGTATTATACTCTCTAACTCTATTCATGTTGTTGCAAATGCCAAATTTTCATTCCTTTTTATGGCTTAATAATATTCCATTGTATATATACCACATCTTCTTTATCCATCCGTCTGTCCATGGACACTTGGACTGCTTCCATAGTTTGACTATTTGTAAATAATGCTACCATAAACATAAGCATGCGTGTATCTCTTTGAATTAGTGTTTTTGTATTTTTTGAGTAAATACCCAGTAGTGTGACTACTGAATCATAAGGGTAGTTCTATATTTAGCTTTTTTTTTTTTTTTTTTTTTTTTAGGATACTTCAAACTGTTTTCCACAGTGGCTGCAATAGTTTGCACTCCAACCAGCAATACATGAGGGTACCTATTTCTCCACATCCTTGGCATCATTTGTTGTTTCTTGAGTTTTTGATTTTAGTCTTTTTTTTTTTTTTTTTTTTTTTTGAGAGAGAGAGACTGTGTACACGCAGGGGAGGGAGAAGGAGAGGAAGAGAATCTTATAAGCAGGCTCATGCCCAGCACGGAGACTGATGCAGGGCTCAATCTTCTGACCCTGAGATCATGACCTGAGCTGAAATCAAGAGTCAGGCCTTTAACCAACTGAGCCACCCAAGGCCCCCTGATTTTAGCCATTCTGACTGGTGTAAAGTGATAGCTCATTGTGCTTTTGATTTCAATTCCCTTGATGATGAATGGTGTTTACTGTATTTTCATGTGTCTGTTTGCCACCTGGACGTCTTTTTTGGAGAAATGCCTGTTCATATATTTTGCTCATTTTTAATTGGATTATTTGGTATTTGAGTATTGATTTGTATGAGATCTTGATATATTTGGGGTACTAACCCTTGATCAGATATGTCATTTGCAAATATCTTCTTCCATTCAGTAGGTTGCCTTTTAGTTTTGTTGGTTGTTCCCATTGCTGTGCAGAAACTTATTTTGATGTAGTCCCAGTAGTTTGTTTTTGCTTTTATTTCCCTTGCTTAAGGAGATATATCTAGGAAAATGTTGCTACAGCTAATGTCAGAGAAGTTACTACCTGTGCTCTCTTCTAAGGATTTTTATGGTTTCAGGTAAAAATTTATTTAGATATGGGTAAAAACTGAAAGGTTTCCCCATAAGGTCAGGAATATGACAGGGATGTCCACTCTTACCACTTTTGTTCAACATAGTACTGGAAGTCCTAGCCTCAGCAATCAGACAACAAAAAGAAATAAAAGGGATCCATATCGGCAAGGAAGAAGTCAAACTTTCACTCTTCACAGATGACATGATACTCTAAATGGAAAACCCAAAAGACTCCAACAAAGAACTGCTAGTACTGATATATGAATTCAGCAAAGTTGTGGGATGCAAAATCAATGTACAAAAATCTTTCTGCATTTCTTTACACCAATAATGAAGCAGCAGAAAAAGAAATGAAGGAATCAGTCCCATTTACAATTGCAGCAAAAACCATAAGATACCTAGAAGTAAACCTAACCAAAGAGGTACAGTCTTTGTTTTAAAGTCTATTTTGTCCAATATAAGTATTACTAGCCTGGCCTTCATTTCATATTGATTTGTATGATAGATGTTTCTCCATCCTCTCACTTTCAGTCTTCAGGTTTCTTTTGGTCTGAAAGGAATCTCTTGTAGGCAGTAGAGAGATGGGTGCTGTCTTTTTTATTGACCTTGTCACCCTCTGCCTTTTTATTGGAGTGTTTAGTCCATTTATATTCAATGTAATTATTGATAGATATGTTTTTATTGCCATTTTGTTACTTGTTTTGTGGCTGTTTCTATAGATTATCTCTGATTCTTTTTTCTCTTGCTCTCTTCTATGGCCTCTTGTGTTTCTTTAGTTATATGCCTGTATTCCTTTCTCTGATTTTTTTATATATCTGTTTTTTTTTTGATATGTGGTTACTGTTATATATGTTTGTAATATGTAAGATGTTTGTAACATCTTCTGCATATAGTGGTTTCTATTATGTTGATGGTCACTTAAGTTTGAACACATTCTTTACTCCTCTTCCCTCCTCCCCTATGTTTTAGGTATAAGATGTCATATTTCACTTCATTTTATTTTATGAATACCTTGAATGATTTTTACAGAAATACTTATTTTTGCTGCTTTTGTGTTTTGTTTTGATTTTTTTTGTTTTTTTGTTTTTTTGTTTTACTTTTTATACTCTCACTTATGCCTTCCTTTCCACTTAAAGAATCCCCATGAAGATTTCTTGTAAGTAGTCATGATGTTCTTCATACCTGCTCCTGACTGATAGGGTAACCATCCTGATTTACCTGGACCTATGGAGTTTCCTGGGATGTAGACTTTGATTTTAAATTGGGAATCTCCTGAGAATAGCAATACAAATTGATTACCTAATTCCTGAATGAGGAGGCAGAAATGAAGACTTAGGGAGGCAACTCTAAGGACAGAACAGAGAAGTGACTTCATGTTAACCTTGGGGAGATAAAACCAAAGGCCACAAAATCAAATTGCCTTAGTCCACTAATACTCTAATTAGTTTTATCATTAATTTTAGTGTTGTTACCAATTACCCTTGAACATTTTCTTACAAAATAATAAATGAGAGCTATGTTTGCATTTAGTTTAAGTTTCAAAGTGATTCCTTTTGCCTAAGAAAACTTGAACATTTGCATAGAAACTTTAAATGGCATTATATTTAAATACCCATATAGTTTAGAGTTTGAAAATGTAGTAGAAAGAGATCAGGAAGTAGAATCTAGTATATATGCTGCCGAAGCGAGCACAGAAATGAGAATCTAAAAATCTGAGTCCTAACCCTGTCAATACTGTTTTGAGATTTAAACAATCCAGAAAAATACATATTATAGAAAAATCTTTGTGTACAAAGGTGTTCATTATAGTGTGGTTGATAATAACAGCAACTCAAATTAGCCTAAATGTGCAAAACCAATATTAGTAAATTATAGTGAGCAACTTAATGCAGTATTATACAGACATTAAAAATAGTTTCAGGCATTTGTAATAATCCAGGAAAATGCTATCTTGTATAAAGTAAAAAGTAGAGTAGAATACTCTATGTAATTATTATAATAGGAAACGTACACATATATTAAATACACACACATACAACATTGTTAACTGGTATCTTTGGATGGTAGGATTATGGTGGATTTTTATTTCTTTAGAGTTTTAAAAATGCTTTTAAAATTCTATAATTTTATATTTGTGAAAAGACAAAATAATGTTTATTAAAAGTAAAATAAGGACACGTGGGTGGCTCAATCAGTTAAACGTCCAACTCTTGATCTCAGCTCCAGTCATGCTCTCACAGTTAATGAGTTCGAGCCCCACACTGGGCTCTGTGCTGACAGTGCAGAGCCTGCTTGGGAACCTCTCTCTCTCTCCCTCTCTCTGCCCCTCCTCAGCTCTCTGTCTCTCTCAAAATAAATAAATAAACATTTAATTAAAAATAAATAAAAACAAAATAATAATTTAAATGCTGTTAAAAAATTACTTGTAATGCGACTCCAGGTGGATCACATCATTTTTCCTCATTGTTCATAATAAAATAGATAGGGCACTCGGGTGGCTTAGTTGGTTAAGTGTCTGACTCTTAATTTTAGCTTGGGTCATGATCTCCCAGTTTGTGAGGTCAAGCCCCATATCTGGCTTCATGCTGACAGTGTGGAGCCTGCTTGGGAATCTCTCTCTCTTTTCTCTCTGCCCCTCCCCCTGCACATGCTCTCTCTCTCTCTCGCTCTCTCTCTCTCTCTCTTTCTCTCTCTCTCAAAATAAATAAATAAACACTTACAAATAAATAAAATAAAAAATAGTGTACTCTCTGCTTCTGAGCTTCCAGGGCATTATTGAGATAAGTAGAGACATTGAGAGTGGGAGAGTGAAAGGTATTTGGAATATAGGTTGTGTCCAAAAGTCAAAATATTCATAGATGAGACAGACTGACATATAGCCATATCAGTCACCTGTAGAGGTGGCTTGCTAGAGCTGTAACTATTAGCTTGCAGTAGTTGATTATTAACCTTTCAGCAATTTTGTAAGTTGATTTTTAAATCATTGGTAGCTTGAAATCATCATACATTTATATTATGGAAATTGGATAAGGCCTTTATATGGCCTTAGGTCAGATTTAGGTAAATTTCTTTTAAAACATATTATAAACTTAAACTATGAAAGAACATATGGAAGAAATCTCTGTGAATAAAACTAAAAAGCTCTTTCAACTCTCTCATCACAGAGGGTCTCTTTTTCAGGACTCATAACCCAGACCTCAGGGAATTAGACTTCCTAAAGATCCTCAGGGTGAGTTGCCAGAGGGTACTGAGAAATGCCACAAGCAGCTACGTCAGATATCTGCTGCATTTGGGGAGGTAATGCTTACATCTCAAACTGACATCAGCACCTCTTAATTGTGTGAAAGTCTGAAGAAACAAATCGGAACATGTAACTTCTTATATTCACAGGACTATATCTCTTTCAGGGTCTCAAAGGGAAACAGATGGTACACCCAAATTAGGATGATCTGAGGAAAGTTTATTTATAGTCATTGTATTAGGGATGGATGACGTGTAGAACCAGAAATGATATGCAGGAACCTGGGGCTACTAATATCAGACTGTGACTACCCTTAGAGAAAATAAAAGTTATTGGAACTTAGGAAGAGAGAGTTGTGTAGAGTGGGCTTCCTTGAAAGTAGGTGACCTTCTACAAGAGACACAGCCAACCTTAGATGACTTCTCAGGAAAGAATCCCAGGATATAAGTACTCTAACCTCTCCCTCCTTCCTGCCTCTGATCTCTTGCATTGGAAGACCTAAACATAAGCCAGATACACAGATATGGTTGATGTAATTCATAGAGGTCAGCCATCTTGGGCAGAAAAAAAGGTGGAGAAGGGTGGAAAGTGGTCACAGAGCGGCAAATGGACTATTTCCAGTACAGTTTAGCTTCAATATTCAGCTGACACTGACTTGAGTCCTTTTATTGCCATGTAAAATGTGTATAAAATACTGTGTGTTTCAGGACAATTTTGAAGATTTGATAGAAAGTATGTGAATCACCTTACTATAAGCACACGAGAGATAGTAATGTGTATGGAAATAGTGGCAATTATTATTGAGCTTTAATTCCCTATCAGTAAAATAGAGAAAATACTACTCTCTACCCAATGGTTATTATAAGTGTTAATCTTAGGATGTGAAAACACTCTGTAAAATATGATACTTTAAATAATATTAAATATAAGATGGAATCTATACTTTTGACCAGGACTGAAAACTCAATTTTCTGTTTTTAGATCCATTAGACTGGAAGTTCTATGATGTTAGTTTTTGTTTTACTCACTTCTGTATCTCTAGCACCTAGACTGTATTTAGCACAAAGTATGTGCTCAGTAAATAGGTGTTAATTTATTGTTCCAATTTTAGTATATGTGCTGCCAGAGTACTGTTGATTTAATTAAGACTCTTTTTAGGGGCACCTGGGTGGTGGTTAAGGGTCCAACTTCAGCTCAGATCATGATCTCATGGTTCATGGGTTCGAGCCCCATGTCAGGCTCTGTGCTGACAGCTCAGAGCCTGGGACCTGCTTCAGATTCTGTGTCTCCCTCTTTCTCTGCCCTTCCCCCCTCTCCCCTCCCCCCACTCACACTCTGTCTCTGTCTCTCTCTCAAAAATAAATAAACATTTAAAAAAAAATTTAAAGACTATTTTTAAAGACTTGCTAGTCTTTCTGATTGACTGGATGCTCTGAGAATGATCCTTGGTGCTGGTACTTCCCTGAAGCTCTTCCAATGGTCACCTTCTGACTGATGAGAAAGGTTTTGTTGTTGTTGTTGTTGTTGTTGTTGTTGTTTTAATGATTGTTTATTTTGAGAGAGAGCATGAGCAGGGGAGGAGCAGAGAGAGATGGAAACACAGAACCCAAAGCAGGCTCCTGGCTGTCGAATTGTGAGATCATGACCTGAGCCAAAGTCAGATGCTTAACTGACTGAGCCACCCAGGTGCCCCAAAAGTATTTTTTAAAGTTTATTTATTTATTTTGAGAGAAAGAGTGAGCAACAAGCTGAGGGGTTGGGGGAGCACAGAGAGAGAGAGAGAGAGAGAGAATCCCAAGCAGGTCCACACTGTCAGTGCAGAGCCTGATGCTGGGCATGAACCCACAAACCATGAGATTATGACCTGAGCTGAAATCAAGAGTTGGACACTTAACCAACTGAGCCACACAGGCACCCCTGTCTGCTTAGAAAATCTTCAACCTATTGTATCTCCTGACTTTCCTTTCATGTATTCCAGCACAAAACCTTAGTTCTATTCAATCTGGTCTCTCTCTTGCTTATTCATGTCTCCCATGTCTCCAGTCTTCTGGAGCAAGTCAGTGTATTTAAGAATGACTCAACCAGTGTGCCTGAGTGGCTCAGTTGGTTAAGCATCTGAATTCAGCTCAGGTTATGATCTTGCACTCCTGGCTTCGAGCCCCATGTTGGGCTCTGTGCTGACAGCTCAGAGCCTGGAGTCTGCTTCAGATTTGTGTCTCCTTCTCTCTCTCTGCTCCTCCCCCACTCACGCTCTGTCTCTCTCAGTCTTTCAAAAATAAATGAACGTTAATTTTTTTCTTTTATTTTACAAAAAGAATGACTCAACCATGTAATCTTCTGAGCTCCTGGAACATACTAGCCACCTTGTACTTTTCATGTCCTCCAAAGGAATATGGTCCACTCTCCTATACATTACATTTTTTCCTTCCACTAAGAATGTCTCACCCCCTTCTCTACTTATAGAAATTCTTCACATCAATTTGTTTTTAATACTTCACACTTTGCACATGTTCCTTCTGTGCCTAGCATATTCTTCCTTTTACCCTT
The DNA here is from genome assembly GCA_017311185.1 of Proteles cristata cristata. Classification (NCBI taxonomy): domain Eukaryota; kingdom Metazoa; phylum Chordata; class Mammalia; order Carnivora; family Hyaenidae; genus Proteles; species Proteles cristata. The sequence goes on from JAESUZ010002165.1 coordinate 225,717, forward strand.
TCCTTCTACCTTTCCTAGATAATCCCCACATATACACTAGGCCTCAACCTAGATGCAGTTTCTTTGGAGAAAACTTCTACCACTGGAATCGCTAAGATGAGTAAGCACTCATACATTCACCGAGTTTCCTTCTATTAGATACTGTCATAAATTCATATGGATTTGACTTCCTTCCCCTATAATAAGTTGCTTGAAGGCATGACAAGTTTATTATGTCACAGTGTCTATATATATATATACATTAGGGTAGGCCAACTTTTCTCATAGATAAACCATAAAATATCTAATGGATTGAGGAAATACCATCCATTTTCTTCATCATAAACAAATGGGCAGGGCATCTCTTAACCATATAGTCATTCAGAGACCAGGCTGACTGTTATCTTTCTTTTTTGTTGTTGTTTTGTTTTTTGTTTGTTTGTCTTGTTTTGTTTGTTTTTTGTCAAGTTAGCTAACATACAGTGTACACAGTGTGCTCTTGGCTTTGGGAGTAGATTCCCATGATTCATCACTAATATACAACACCCTGTGCTCATCCCAATATGTACCCTCCTCAATCCCATCACCCATTTTCCCCACCCCCCAATCGTTCACCCCCATCAGCCCTCAGTTTGTTTTTTGTATTTAAGGGTTCAATGCTTAGCTTCTAGGGTTACCTGGGCATCATTTCCATTCCAGCCAGCTGGATGGGGAAAGAGGTAAGAAAAGCTCATGTGGCAGCTTCCAATTAGCAGTCCTGAAAGTGGCTCGTATTACTTTCAGTCAAATTACACTTACTAAATTGTAGTTTAATGGCCTCATCTAACTATAAAATGTATAAATCTGTGTGCAGAAATAAGTAGAGAACATGGATTTTGCTGATAGCTGGCAGACAGCTGTACTCCCCCAAATAGGTACTGAAATGTTTATTAAATTATTAAATGAATTCATCCTTAATAGTGCATATCACATACATTAAGACTTTTCTGATTTTATAAAGAAAATGTTTGCATTTGTATCATTTTTGGGGCATTTACCGCTACCCAAATTACATTTGTTTGCACGCATTTTTCTGCTGCCAAAAATTAAAGATACCTTAAGGGCAGGGTCTGGCATGTTATGCAATGAGGTCTAGTGAGGTCTGTATGACTTTGGAATCATACACCCTCAGTTTGAGTCTAGATCTGCCATATATTGCATTTGTGATCTGGGGTAATTTCCTTGGCCCTCTGATTCTCAGTTGTTTTTATTGATATTCATGGCCTGGCTTATTTCTTTGGTCCTCTACTAACCCTTTATGGTTATGAGTCAATAACTTAAATTTCCTTTCAGTTCATGTTAACTGACAAAAATTGCAATTATATGAGATTGGATTTATTTGGGGATATGTGTTTACCTTTTAGGATATTGGATGAAGAAGAAAGACCATAGATTTCCATGGGCCACTTTTTCCCCCTCTGTGATTAATGACGTTAAAATATGAGCTGATACTTAGCTGCTGAGCTACTGAATTTGGGGATTCATATTCATTATTACAAAAGAAATAGAGATAGATCCAAAGATTTGTTTTTAAGGATGTTCATGGCAGTGTTCATTATAATTGGAAGAAAGTATAAATTAACTACTCATTAGCAGACATTAGTTAAATATATTTGTCATATCATAGGATAAAATCACTGGAAATCATGTTGCAAAAGAATATTTTATATATGTACATCTATTTACTAAAATATTCATAATGGTTTATCTGGATATTTTGGGTGTTATCTTTCTTTTTTTAGTTTCCATATGTATTTTCCAAATGTTTAATAATGAATATAGTTGCTTTATTATTTTATTTTATTAAATTTATTTATAATTAACAAAACAAAAATTATTACAATAGTCCCTCTGACTTCCTATAGGACTTTTTTTGGTAGGTCATATTCTTCTTGAGATCAAGGTTGCTCAGATTATCATTGTTGGTCAAATCCTAATTTTAGGATTTATAATATTGTGCCAGCTAGATGTGAATCTGAGCATTTTGTTTTAATGACAGATTTATTAAGTTAAAATTCACATACCATACAGTTTACTTATTTAAACTGTGCAATTCAATTATTTTTAGTATATTTTGAGTTATATAACAATCACTGTGGTCAATTTTAGAACATTTTATCACTCCCTCAAATAAAAGCCTGTACCCATTAGCTGCCACTCTTCTTTTCCTACTCCCACCCCTAGGCAACCACTAATGTACTTTTCATCTCTATATTCTGAACAATTCATATTTATATAATTATACAATATGTGGTTTTTGTGACTCATTTAATGTAATGGTTTCAAAGCTCATCCATATTGTAGCATATATCAGTGCTTAATATTCTTTATAGCTGAATAATATTCCATTATATGAATATATATTATATTTTATATAGTCATTTATTGGTTGATGTACATTTAGGTTATTTCTATATTTTGGAAATTTTGGTACTATGATTAATACTGCTATGGTTATTTGTATACAACCTTTTGTGTAAATAAATTTCATTTCTCTAGTGTATGTAATTTGAGTGGAATTACTGTGTTTTATGGTAATTCTGTCTAGCTTTTTAAGACACTGCCAGACTGTTTTCTGAATTTTCTATATCATTTTATATTCCCACCAGCAATGTATGAAATCAGGTCTCTTAGGTGATTAAGCAATTTATGTAACTTTTCTGAGTCTCTGCTTGCTCAGACATAAAACAGAGTTACTAATATACATCTTACAATGTTGTTTGGAGAATTAAATCTCTGTGACCCCTCAAAATATTGTAGCTATAAGAATTATTTGTTCAATTCTCTCTCTCTTTTTTTTTTTTTGTAAAAATACTATATCATCTCTAGAACTTAATGCTTTTACGTGAAAGTTTGCTTTTGTTGTCAGGTCTGTATTTTCAACACATCCCAGAAGTCTTTATTTGATATAAGAACTTAATAATGATACTTGGATCATAAGCAGAATACTTACTATTCTTTGGCTTATGATCAAATATATCAGAAACAATAAAATGATTTAACTTGAACCCAGATGTAGTTTAACATAAAGGAGTTAGGGGAAAAAAGGGGAAAATGTCTACTCATAAAATAGCACACTATGAAACCCTAGTCATTTAAAGACGATATAACTGAAATAGAAGGGATTACCTCCCACTCACTCTGTTAAGAAGAAAAGGAACAATTAAAATGAATATATTAGGGAGAATATTATTTTTATTTCAATATTTCCATTATATTTCATCCAATTACATGCTGAATAGAGTTCTTTAATGCAACTGAAACCCCAAGATAGAGTTTTTAAGAGTGAATTATGGAAGATAAAGGCAGCTCTCTTTTGCTGGATGGAAAGTAGGTTTTCCTTACAAAAACAAAAAAGAGGAGACATTAAATGCGGGGGGAGGCATGTGGTCCTGAGTGAATCAACAGTGATAGCGTCCCTAGAGACTCTACCCTTTGTCAAACTTCTCTTTTTAAACTGGATAGTATAAAAAGACTTCTTAAACACTGCTTCTCAAGAGGGGCATGTGGATGTGTGTAGAGGGATGGTTGGGGAGTGGGGGAAGGAGAGAAGAAGGTAGCAACTTTAAAATCCTTACTAGAAATCATAGAATTTCAGAATTTTACAAGACGTTAAAGATCATCTGGTCCTAACTCTCAATTAACAGTGCTAAAAATAAAGCTCAAAGAGGAGAGATTATTTTGCTAGAGACATGTAACAAACTGGACAGACCCATGTCTGCAACTTGGGTCTTTCCTTCAGCCAGCACCGGACTCTTACCCTGAACATAGTGTGAATAACTTCAGTCCTGTGACTGAAAGGGGTCTGAAGAAAGTTGCAGGCGTAAACACAGGCTCTGTCTATGTGGCTCTGGACAAATTACTTAATGCTTCTATGCCTCAATTTCTACATCTATAAAAGATAATTATGCCCAGCTTTCATTGGAATTATTAGGATCATGTGAGAGAACGTGGGTGAGTCACCCAGTGCACAATTGGCATCCCCTTTCCCTATCTACTCCCTTTTAGCTTAGATTTTACCCTTTACCATCGCAAGGCCTGGCTAGTTTTCTGGAACCTCAGCCTATTCCCGGCCATAGTCCTCTCTGTCCTAGTGCTGTGAGTGCCAGCCCCAGGCACTGCTGGGTCATTCCCCACAGCTGGCTGCTCACTGTGTCCTGCTCAGCACATTTGTATCCTCACTATACCTCAAGCAATCTCCAAAGGTCAGGACCCAAACACTGGCAAGTCCTTTTGTGAATTTAATCAGAGAATTCAGATACTTGTTCTGATTAGTGGAATTCTATAGATGGCTGACTCCCACTGACCATGCCATGCACCCAGTTGCTGAGACTATTTCTGGTGCTGAACACTTGCTGAGAAATGTGCCTGCAACTTGAGTGGTTCTTATTCTGTTTGCTCTCAGTTGTCTCTTTAAAAAGAACCATGTGCGAGTGGTTTCTCTAGACCAGGTTGGCAACCTTTCGAAAGTGACTTGTGCTAGTTCTTTTCTTCCTCTCTCCTGTTCTTTTGTTCCTGTTTCTTCCTTTCTCTTTCTAACTTCTTCTCTGTGTTTAGCAAAAAGATAATGAAGGCAAAGATTTTGGCTGGATACTGGGGTCATTGAATAAGTAATAATGCCTGTAATTTACAGTCTAATAGGAGTCTATTTATAATACATCTAGATAAGTAATATGCACAGAATGCTACGGAAATAAAAAAAAAAAAAACAGGGTGATCAATTCTGTACCAGCTGTCAGGGAAAACTTTCCTTAAAAGGTGACATTTGAGTAGAGTGTTGAAAAAGTCAAAAATTTGTTACTTTAGTAAGCTGCATAAATGGATGTCTGGGCCAAAGTAAGGGTAGTACAAAGGCATGGGAGAGCATGCTATGTGTGGGAAATAATGAGTGATTTGGGCTGGTGGGAAAACTGTGTACTAGGAATGGGAAAGATGATCAGAGCTTGAGTTCTGTGGTAGGTAATGAGGCTGGAAATAAGATTAGGAACAGATTGTGGACTGTGAGCTTAAGGGAGAAACTATATTGTCTTCTTAGAAGCCAGAAACACAGATGGCCTGTGAACGTTGTTGAACTGGTCTGAGCCACCACTATCATCTTTTATGAATTAGTGTGGTGATGTCCTACCAACGTTCTGGTTTTGCCCTTGTACCCCTTGCCTTGTACCCCTACAGTTTATTCTCTTCAGAGCCACTGGACCAATCTTTTCAAAACACAAGTCAGATCATGTCACACCTCTACTTATTTCATTTCTTACTACTTACCCCTTGCTCACAGTGATCTAGCTGCACTGGTCTGCCTGCTATTCCTCAGACATGCCAGACATACTCTTGCCTTATGGTATTTGCACTGACCATTCTTTTTTCCTGGAAAGCTTCTACTTCAGATATCCATACTCTTTTATCTCCTTCAAGTCTGCACTCAGATTTCAGTGGCATTTAACCTGGTCATCATCTTTAAAACTCCAGTGTGCCCCCATCTAGCACCTTTGATTCCTCTTACACTGCTCTGCTCTGTTACTGTTATTCATAGCTCTTTATCATATTCTAGCAGACTTATAGAACTTATTTTTTATTTTTTAATATTTGTTTATTTATTTTCTACAGAGAGCATGAGATGGGGGTGGCAGAGAGAAAGGGAGAGAGAGAATCTCAAGCAGGCTCCACACTGTCAGCACAGAACCCAGTGCAGGGCTTGAACTCATGAACTGTGAGATCATGACCTGAGCCAATATCAAGAGACAGATGCTTAACTGACAGAGACATCCAGGTGCCGCCATAGTATACTTTTTAGAATTATGTTTGTTATTTATTGACTGTCTTCTCATGCTAAGATGTAAATTTTACAAATGTAGGGATCTTTGCATTGTTTATTTTGTATTCCAATTATCTGGAGCAGTGCCTGGCACACGATATATGTTCACTAAATATTTATTGTATGATTTCACTGAATATTTACTGAATGTCTCCTATGTGTTGTGCATTTTATAAATATGAAAATCAATAAGGCATTTTCCTTATGGTTATGAGGTTTGTAGGCTATTAAGGGAGTCAGGACTGATACACATCCCTCTGTTCAAATGTAAGGTAATAAAGTATGAAAAGCCACATGAAAAGATGCCGTCAACATTATAGGAGAGAGAAGTCACTTTGAATTTGGGACGTCTCATGTTCTTCTTGAGTGTTAGAGTAGTAAGATGTGAAAAAGAAGCAGGGACCAGTTAATCTACAACATAGACTGCAGAAGAGAGGAGGCTTTCAAGAGATCATGAGCTCCAGGCTCCTGCTACCAGCATAGTAAAGACATCCTTGACTGTGGGTTGGGGAAGTCACTGCAGCAATGAATGTTAGGTGATTGTTTAGGGTCATACAGCTATGTCAGGGTCTTACCATGGGATCAGAACTCAGCTTCATATCGAGGAACATAATGATATTATATGAAAATTTTGTGCATGTTTCTATGTAAACCACATCTTTCAACTGATTCTTATGAGAGTTTGTGACTTCAAAAGTTTCAGAATATGCTAAATAAGCATAGGAGATTATCTGTATATCAAGACAGATAGATGTCTATATCAGACGGCAGACCTGAGATTTCTTACTTCATGGTATAGGGTGATTTCCATTATAAGGCAAGGCTATACCAACATATAAGCTGTTTTGTTGAATCAGATCTCACCTGGGAAAAAAGAAGGGTTATTAGTGATTAGATATACACCTGAAAATGTCCATTTTGACAAAATGGAAGATGACTTTTTCTATGGGCCACTTAGAAGCCAATTAGGAGACTGTTGCTCTAACAGGTGAGAAGTGATAAATGAATGAACCAGGAGTATGGCAGCAGGGATGGCAAGATGGAGATAGATTTCTCCATCCTTTCTACATGTATTTATTGAATGCCTACTCTGTTTCAAGCACTAATATTGGTGTAGGGGATAAGATGGTGAGAAAAAATGATACTGCTCCTGTTATTAAGAAATTTATAGTCTAATGGGGGGCAATATTACTTGAATAATCATAAAAACAAAATCAATCACAAAAACAAATGTAAAATGATGAAATTTGATATATACTCTAAAGGTAGTATACATATTTCAAAGATAGAAATTTGAATTTAAGGAGGGACTTAGTAAGAGAGCAATGTTTGGGAAGATGGTTGTGTGTTTAAGGGGATAGAATAGGAGACAGTGTTATTCCCAGAGACAGGTAATAGGATAAGTAATGCTGGAAGAGAAGCAGATCTGAGGTGAAGGAAAGCAGTAATGTATCTATTTTTGCACAAAAGTCTACAGGACATGCAGGTAGAAAAGTCCAGCTGGCAGCTGGACGTTAAGTCTGGAGTTTGGGAGAGAAATCAAGGATGGATAGGGACATTTGTTGTTACTAAGATATGGGTAATGGTGTAAGCCACCTACAGAATGTAGCATAATGTGGGAAGAGACTCCTCCTGCCTTCTATGTGGCTCCAACAGGCATAATTATAGAGCAGATTATTAAATATTCAACAGAGTTTGTAACAGATAAAAGCAATTTTGTTCTAATTTCCCTAAATATTAATATCTTTGTGCACCTTAATCCTTTCATTATCATAAACGTTTATTCAAGTTAATATTAAGCACACTCTGATTTGTCAGGATTTGGGTGTTTTTTTTGCATCTGATCTCATTGGGTTTTAAGGCTAGAAATGTGAATGAAATGCATGGCACTAACAGATTGCTTTTGCCTAAATCTTAAATTGTCTGAAGTTTCTAAAAAGGAAACAGTATGGACTTTGCTACTTTCCCGCTATGATAGATAAGTTGCTTAATCTTTCTGAGCAATTTTCTCATCTCTACATTGCAATTAAGGTTATCTTGGGAACTAAAAAAATATAATCCTTACTCAGCATAGTACCTAGCACTTAAGAAGTACTCAGTAAATGCCCAGTTCTCAAAGTGATTGATCTTTTTACACTGAAACTTGCATCACTATCTCTTGGATACCACTGGCTCTGTATTGGCTGGTATTAAGCTGGGTGGGAAAGTCAAATAAGATTATTGGTGGCCATTAGCCCTTGTAGCCCTGAGGAGATGGAACATTTGTCTGGGATTTATGATCCCTAGGAATCTAGTTTGCTTATGTCATAGATGACGCTAACACCAGGATTTGCCTACTAAAAATAAACTCCTAATTAACCAAACTCTGTGAGCTGTGCCAACATGAGTATGATATACCAAAGCCAACTTGGCAGCTTCTCTAGTTTCATCCCACCAGGACATCCTGTCCTTGTTAAGGTGTGTTAGGTTAGCTCTATCCAGCCCCAGCTTGGTACTAGTGGAAATCCACGATTAATCTGCCTGATGGGCTTCTTTACCTAGTTAATTAATATTTCATTCTGATGATCAGTGAGGCAAACTAAATAGCCTATATCCTGGCAGTTGTGGCCCTTCCCCTTTATAAGACTGGGATATTAAACAGGGCATTGAGAAGAAGAAAGTTTCCATTTCTTCATTAGCAGTTTAGTTCACAGATATTTTCTATTGCAAAATATGGAATAAGCAGAGTCTTTGATTTTGAGATAGTTTTAATATAGTAGGCAAAAAAGAAACTTAAAATGATTCCTTTGGGATTCATACCAAATTTTTCATCTTTGTATGCCTCCTGACACCCAGTAGCTTGTACATAATCGGTGCCCAGAAAATTCTGGTCAGTTAAGCAGATAAGTGGGTGAATCAAAGGAGTCATAATGAGTCCTAAGCCCTCCTTATTTTTCTATAATTAACATTTTTGTGGCATCATCTGTTTTGCTTTCCTTTTCATAACTCTTTTCTCTTATAGATTATACATGAAGGTATAGGCATTCATACAAGTACACATTTGTACATGAGAACACACACACACACGCTCTATAGATGCTGGGTCTATCACAAAGGAACTTGATTAAAAGATTAAATGATATAATTTCATACTGCCCCATTGCAACCCTACCTCTTCCTCCTATTCCTCTACTAAGTGACACCCTTTTGGACCCTGAGCTCCCATCGTAGAGACTATGTCTGATTCATTCTGTACCTCCAGTGTCCAGTACAAGGCTTGCCATAAAGCCTGCCCTTTGTCAGTTTGATTGCGCAGAAGAGAGAAACAGATTTTTGGGAGTGTTAATTCCAGGGCCATGTAGGACTTGGGTGTTCCCAGTTCCCAGCCAGAGGTGTAAACTTTTAAGTTCCTTCTCCACTCTTCTGTCTTTCCCACTTTTCTTGTGCTTGCTAACTGATGACTGAAGTCCCTTGAATGGTTGCATAGGTACCTTTTAAAATAGACTTCCACGTGAGAAAGAAGAGGGCCTAGGTTTCACAAGAAAGTGTAAATGATACAGATTTATGTCACTTTATAATATTTTCTGGGTGTACTATGTACAAAGCATATTTGATCCTCACAATTTGGTTTAGGTAGTATATCAAATAAGATTCCTATTTTACAGATATGAAAATTGAGATTTATAAAAATTAAATGAAACCTAGGGCCACAGAATGATTTAATGGCAGAGACTATATTAGAGGTAGAGAGAAACCATAAAGTAATCAGACTAGTGGAATGGCAGAGAGTTGAGGATTTGATAAATCTCAAGACAGAATTCTCTGATTTTTCAAGTTTCTTTTTATGGGTTTCCCTGAGATAGTTCCTAGCTAGCTTTTCAGTTAGTTCCAGGAAACACGAGTTCTCATTTTAAGCCTAAAATTCTAGAATGTCAAGAAGTTCTTGCCAAATCATGAAAAAACCATAAATTTTTGTGACATTTGTACTGTCCATACCACAGTGGTCTTCTTTGGGCCTATGCCCCTTGAACTCATCTTCTTCAAATCTAGTGCTCTTGCTCTGACCAGAGCATTTTAAAGTTTCACCATTCTCATCCTCACTGCCATGCTTATTCTCTATAATTAATCATTAGTACACATTGCTATCAGAATCAATGAGCAGATAGCAAAAGGAAAAAGGAAGAATCGGAAAGCCTGGTCAATAACTGATATAAAACTAATATTATTTCCCCTAATAATTAAGAAGTGCTAATGGCTTAATTCAGAAGTGTTCAATGAATTACTGCTTAGATCCAGGGTTTAGCAAGAATCCAGGGATAGCTTCATGGGTATGCAACACATGCAGTCACAGAGGGTCCTACCCTTGGAAGGGTTCCATGCTTGGTTTAAGGCTCTGTTCTTGTCCTCTTGAAATTCTTAATAATTTTTGAACAAGGGGCCCATATTTTCATTTTGCACTAGTACCTCAAACTATGTAGTCCGTGCTGTAAGAAGTCATTTCAAAAGCAAAATAGAGCAAGAAAGAAACAAAACAAAGTCAAACAGCTGAGAAGGAGCTAAAATTAAAGAATGCCTGCCCTGTATAAACTTTTACACTTGACAAAAGGTTTTCACATGCATATACCTGTATGGGAAGGTCTTAGAGCATTCAGTTAAGCATCAGAGCAAGACCATTACTGTTATTTGCACCCATAGAGTGTCTTCCTTCCATTATACCACTGAGTATACTTCATGGTATACTCTCCTCCTATTTAGTGTTTTACTTTATCTCACTGTCTTAATATTTCCAGGTATCTAACCCTCTCACCCTCAAACTTTAAGACTCTAATAGTAAGACCTTTTTAGACTGTTCTCATTATTTTATCAAAATTTATTTTTTTTGTGTCTTATGTTCTCAAGGGCCCAAATCTGAACTGGTTAAGCTCAAAAACAAATACCTAATATATTAAAGGCCATTAGCGGCCAGATGTAACTTCTTTTTTTTTTTTTAATATTTTTATTTATTTCTAGGAGAGAGAGGGAGAGAGAGCGTGAGCAGGGGAGGGTCAGAGAGAGGGAGACACAGACTCCGAAACAGGCTCCAGGCTCCGAGCTGGCAGTCAGCACAGAGCCTGACGCGGGGCTCGAACCCACGAACCGCGAGATCATGACCTAAGCGAAAGTCGGACCCTTAACCGACTAAGCCACCCAGGCGCCCCAAAATGTAACTTCTAGATCCTGCCTTTGCCCTTACTTTTTAAAGACTATCGACATAGATATGGGATATCCACTGATAGATGAGACTTTGTAGGCTTTTTAGTGTCTGAAGGGCTTGGCTATAATTGTTATATGGATCTTACCTCAGAGAAGAACATATAATGTCTATAACTCTAGCCCCCTGCCAGAAACTGTACCCTGGACTCTCTGTTACTCATAACAAAATAAGTTACGTGTTAAATGATACTTTGAAATGGTTATTTGGAAAATGTAAAGTCCATCCATTTCTTTATAAATTGTAGGAATTATTACTGAATCAAGATTTACTTTCAGGAAATTATGTACTTAGGCCAGATTGTTTTGAACTATTTTGTTTGCTATACTGTTTAAAACATTATTAAAACAGCTTTCACTGTTTTAATGTTTTATGTAGGGACACTACAAAAAACAACCTTACAAAAATACTAGTGTGTTTGCTCCAAGATCACTGACCATGCATATTATCTATCTATTTCCCTTTATAAAGCCCCACATGATGTTTTGGGAGAATATATTTTTCTTCCATAGATGACATAAGGTGAATTTTATACAATGAATATGTGAGTCTTCATTTTTGCTATGGCTGCGGAAAATACAAAAACCAAGTTCATGACTTAAGAATATCTTCATCTGTATGGGCACTTATATTTTATCCAATTATGCTTCACTTCGCCTTCCTCTAGCTTTGACCTGTTTTCCTAATCTTGATTTTTATATTGAATTCTTTTATTTTACAATTTTATGGTCTATATTTCATTAGGTTGCCTCAAATCCTTTATGAAATGAGGCGAGTCATAAGATTATGGTACTCGCATATAGACATACATAATGTGGGTGTTGTATCAAGGATTCCTTATATAACTCAGAGGCAAAGCCAAAGATGGCAAATTTTAGACTCTATTACTGGCTAATAGCTCAAATAATATTTGTGGTTGATAGAGTGCCTTGTCCAATTACATGACTTGGTGTGCATCGATTGGTTTCTGATTTTCCCTTAAGAAGAGTAATCCTGGATCAGATATCAATGATGAAAAAGCAAGTTACTGAGAACTCAAAATTTAGGAATCCCAGCTCTGATCTTTTCAGTTACTTTCTCTATATCATTGGGTTAAATATTTTATCTCGGTCTTAGCTTCCAATATCTCTAAAAATGTATTTTTATATTAATATGCATGTATTATACAACAGTTTAATAAGAATTATTGGTTTTTCAAGTTTTCAGGAAAGAAAGGAAATACCATGCTGATTTTAAGACATAATTACATTTAAAAATTATGTAAAATGTGAAAAAAAATTTTAAATGATGAAGAAACTTTCCTTATATGGTTTCTCAGAGAATAGTAAAGAAGATGATAAACAAAAATGTGTACTGCAAATAATAAAATGCTACCCCAACATAGGGAACATTATTCAAGAAAAGGAATACATGGTTCTCTTTTACCAAATTCTGCATTTTAATTTTATCTTTTGGAGAAATTTAATTTTCTCTCTTAAAGATCTGTCTTGCAGATGAAGAAGCCATCTAAGTGAGTGAAATATAGAGCACTACCGTGTAATTCCTAGTGAGTTTGTGGTTTCCAGCAGTCAAAGCATTTAATGAGAATTTGGGTACTTCTGAAGCGATGGAGTGCCATCTCTGTAGAGTATTGAAGAGGAGACCCCATCATTGCAGAGAGTTGGATGTGACCTTTATGCCCAGTTAAAATGCTTAGCTCTAATTGCTGTTTTTGTTTTGAAACCAAAGTCTTTTTATGATGCCAGGATGGTTATCTTATGGTTTATAGTATAATGAGACTACTTTATAACTCAATGCACTGTAGGGAGAGATCTCTAAATGCATTTCCAGACCCTTCCCCAAGTATACCTTAGCATTTAATTTACTAAATGTCTTGTCCTTGGCTGTGAGCTTCTGGAGGCCATAGAACATTTTTTTTTTAATTAAAAATGTTTTTAATGTTTTACTTATTTCTGAGAGAGAGAAAGACAGCATGAGCAGGGGAGGTTCAGAAAGAGAAGGAGATACAGAATCCGAAACAGGCTTCGTGCTCTGAGCTAGCTGTCAGCACAAAGCCTGACGTGGAGCTCAAACCCAGGAACCCACGAACTGTGAGATCATGACCTGAGCTGAAGTCTGACGCTTAACCAACTGAGCCACCCAGGCGCCCCTAGAACCAGTGTTTTCTGTTGTTTCTGCCCCTTATATTATAGCTTAGACTGTGCAGACAAAGCAACCCTAATATATCATTAGCAATTAATTTTAAAACTTGCAGTTTGTTTGTGATGAGTCAGTTTTGCCACAGCATGTTTTCTTTTCATTTAATCTTCAGAGCATAACAAACCTTTGGTATAGGTAACAGTTCTATTTAAAGATGGAGAAACAGAGTCACTGAAGGGTAAACTGATTTGTCTAAGTTCACATAGCTTGGCATTGGGGAGTCTGAGATTAAATCCATTATCTGTGGCTCCAAAAGACAGTCCTCTCAGAGGAGAACTGCAGAGTAGGAGCTAAGTAGGTTTTTAGGGTATCAGGGTACCATATTTGCTGAAGATATGTTGGTTGTATTCTGAGAAGAACTCCTGGATGTTGTGGTGGGCAATATGGTGGAATGAGAAAAGTAATGTTTATTGAGCACATACTACATGCTAAGAAATGTGTTATGCTCTGTCATAGATGTTTTTAAATTTAATCTTCTCTATAATCCTCAGAGATAGCTATTCTTTTTTTTAATTTTTTTAATGTTTTATTTACTTCTGAGAAAGAGAGAGAGAGAGAGAGCAGGGGAGGGTCAGAGAGAGAGACTCACACAGAATCTGAAGCAGGATCCAGGCTCTGAGCTGGCTGACAGCATAGAGCCTGACACTGGGCTAGAACCCATGAATCATGAGATCATGACCTGAGCCGAAGTCAGATACTTAACTAAGTGGAGAAATAGGGAAACAATTTCACAAAGGCAAAGGTGACCAGCAAAGACAAGAAGGAGCAACGTAGCATCATTCAATTTTTGAGAAATTTATTCTGGTTTCTAAGTTCCAATTCATTTCAGTCCCAAGAACAATGGGTTCATGACATTAAGATTGTAATCAAGGTGACCTTACTGCAATTTAATTTAAAAGAGAACCAGTGAACTTCAATAGCTATATATGGGCCAGATGTTTATTACCCAGACTTGCTTCATGCTGATCTAGTTTAGGTTCTTTCTGCCTATCTGAAAAAGAATAAATAAATAAATAAATGAATAAATAAAACTAAAATGTTTTGAAACTACTCTTAGTTTATGACATAAAAAGTAAGAGTCCTTTTCCTAAACTAAACACACATAAATAGTTATTACATTGGATTTCAATGAAAAGTGAGGCAATATTGTTCAATTGGCTGATAGAAAGGAACCCAAGTGTCTTGCTCAGTATGTGTCAAAGGCTCATTTCTGAAATCTTTGGCAGCCAAGCTTTCCTGCTGATTGAATGGCCCCCAAGAAAGTGAGCAACAGGAGTAAGTTAAACACATTGCTCAGAAATCAACTGCTTTTTCAGTGCAATCACTTTTACCAGCTCTGCTGTGAGCAGTAATTATTTAATTTATTCAGGGACTCTGAGCATTGCTATGGGGTGGAAGGTTTTCTTTTCTATTTGTATCGAATCTTTTGCCTATATTAAGAAATGTAGAAACCATTTGTGCAGGTAAGTCTCACATGGGGCATGCATTACCTTAAATATATTGCATCATGTACTATATATTCTTTCCCTACCATTTTCTCAGAAGCTCTCAGGAGTATCCTGCCTCAAGGTAAAGCCATGGCAAAATCCAGAGGTCCTAACCTCTTTTCCAATGCTAATTTTCTATATGACCTTGGCAGAGATGCTACCATCTCATCTCACCAACCTTGACAAGAGGATAATTTAGGAGAAAATTTAGTCATTCTAAGGCCTTCAGGATGGAACAGAGAATTGAGAACCCAGTGGCTGCTCTTAGGGACATTGGCAAGAAGTGAAACTAGAAAAGTCGATTGGAACTCATGTCATGGAGTAAGTTTTGTCAAGAGGCCTATGCTACCTTTATTTTTGTTGTATCTCTTTCAACAGCACAGGCTGAGATTTATATACATATTATATAATTAGGGAAATGAGGTATCTGCCACTAACTTACAACAATGGAAATTAGCTTTTCTGAAGTAAACACAAAACTCATTGGAAAAGAGATATGAGGGCACCTGGGTGGCTTGGTTAAGCGTCCAACTTCAGCTCAGATCATGATCCTACAGTTTGTGGGTTCGAGCCCCACATCGGGCTCTGTGCTGATCACTCAGCCTGGAAGCCTGCTTTGGATTCTGTGTCTCCCTCTGTCTCTCCTCCCTCACACTGTGTCTCTCTCCCTCTCTCAAAAATAAACACTTGGGGTGCCTGGGTGGCTCAGTTGGTTAAATGTCCGACTTCAGCTCAGGTCATGATCTCACGGTTCTTGGGTTCAAGCCCCGCATCGGGCTCTGTGCTGACAGCTGGCTCAGAGCCTGGAGCCTGCTTCACATTCTGTGTCTCCCTCTCTCTCTGACCCTCCCCTGCTCACACTGTCTCTATCTCTCTCAAAAATAAATAAAAAACATTTTAAAAAATGAATAAACACTTAAAAATTAAAAAAAGAAAAAAAGGAAAAGAGATATGGAAAATCATCCTTGAAAATATTTTCAGATTCATTAAGACTAATTAGCCAATATATTTTTTAAATCTTTTTAAAAATGTTTATTTATTTTTGAAAAAGAGAGAAATAGAGTGTGAGTTGGCGAGGGGCAGAGAGAGAGGGAGACACAGAATCCAAAGCAGATGCCCAGCTCTGACTGTCAGCACAGCACTCGAACCCACAAGCCGTGCAATTAAGACGAAGTCAGACACTTAACCGACTGAGCCATCCAGGTGCCCCAGATTAACCAATATATTTAAACAATGTGTTGACCCATGGTGGATGATAATCCTGTGCATCACAGAAAAGGGAGTCGTGCAGGAGTACTGGATGGGCCTCTGACTTGGAAGCTCTGATCTGAGTTGCTCTTGTGGTACAAATCTGTTTTACGAATCCAGCTAGGGGGAGCTAATGGAGGGAGCCACTATAATGTGAAGGTTCAGTGAGGAAACAAAACTCAATCTAATAAGTCATTTTGAATCATCACTTTGTGGCTGGTACTAAGGAGTAAGCTGACAAGGAGATGTGAGACAGTATAAAGACCATTTGACTAGCAAGGATGACTTGAATTAAGATCTTGGCTGTGAGCCACCCAGTTCCCCTATCTACCTATGTAACTTTGAGCAAGTCATTTCACCTCTCTAATACTCCATTTTCTGATGACTTGCCCCGTCTCATATTTATCACTCTAGGTCCCATTTTGTACTTTATCCTTCTAGATTGCTGGACTGCTTTTGTGTACACCATGTTTTTGTCTATGCTGCCTCCCCTGTCTTCAGCTTAGAGTCCCACCTAGGTTCCATCCATCACCTGGATTCCTGGTGCCTTCCAGGGTTAAGCCTGCATTTGCCAATCTCTTGCTCACTGAACCTACCTACCCCTGCCAGCTATCTCTACAACTATCAGCTTTGATCTCAGAAGCCTGTAAGAGTTTCTGAGGTTCCAGAATGGCTTGCACAAGTGACTGCTAAATTTCTCAGTCTTTCATTAAGTAGCTGAAAGGATGTCATTTGAAGGAGAAAATACATGTAAATAGTATATTTTCAGAGGGCAGAAATAGTCTCAGTAGAAGACAAATGATAGAAAGATATAGTTTGACATTCTTAATAATTAATATCATGTAAAAATGATTGAATTTCCTTATATGCAATAAACTATTACTAAAGGTATTCAATCAGAGAATAAATGGCTCCTAATCCCAGAAAGGGGATTTTTGCCTTACTAGGAAGCTCAAATTAAATGATCTTTAAGGTCTCTTTCAACACTTATATCCTAGGCTTTTATAATCAACTCAACAGATGAGTAGGTTAGAAAGTTTCAAAACACAGGACAGACAGAATGAAGCAAAAAAAGAGCATCAATGACGACACATGCAACTAGATTATTAAGCATGCATTTGTTCATTCATTCATTCATTTATTCACCTTTTATCAGATGCATATTATGTTACAGGAACAATATTATATACTGGGGATTCAAGAGAAATAGAAGGTAGTCCCAGCCCCCAAAAGAGCATAGTCCAGTGATAAAAGCCACATATATAAACAAATGTATATGATGTAATGTGCTCAATGCTATAAAGGAAGGGAAAATTAAGTGTAGCATAGAGGAGAGCAGAGAACAACTTTCTGTATACATTAATGATAGCCTCAGAGTTGGATATTAAAGCATGAGAGACTTTAGCAGGATAAAAAATAGGAGCTGATCATGTATTTTCCAAGAAAAATAATAGCTTTAGCACAGGCACTGAGAGGTAAAAGAGCAAAGTATGTTTGAGAAAAATAGGAGAAAAAAAGGTAAATGGGCGAAGGAAGGGAAAGGCAGGCAATCTGGCTAAAAGCGGGAAGGCAAGATTCAGCAGAAAGGCTTTAAACACCAGACTCAATGTAACTTTTAGATTATAAATTATGCAACTAGCACAGAGCAGACACTAAAGCATCATAGTTCCCTCCCTTTCTACTTCTTCATTTCCCATGCTTGGATATCTAGGTGGGTCAGAGGAGTGGCCAAAGACTTCCCATCACTGTCCAAGGTCTGGCCAAGACAGGTGCTTACTTGACCTCCACACAAGCGTTATTCATCCTGGCTCTCTAGTTATCAACAGTGCAGAGCCCTGTGAGGAAGAGTATTATGTCAGAGGCTGGCATTCATCCTTAGTGAATTTGCTAAGGTCTCAGGGATAGCTCTGAAGGTTTTTGTAAGGGGGTCCTAAATTCAGATGTGGCCATGCAGTCACTGTCAGTACATTAACCAATAGTATCTCTCACAAAGATGTGGATTCAAAGGACATTATTGCTTTTGTGATTAATAAAATATAAATTCATTTGAAAACTTCACTGAATTAATTGTAACTTTTTGTTATTATATAGTTCTTGAGTAAAAATACATGTGAAAATTTGAGGAAGTTGTAACATTTGAAATTTTCAACATTTGCAAGTTTCTCATCTTTGCAAAAATTGACAACGGTGGTCCAACTAGGAGAGACTTAAGTTCAGACTCTGATTTTTGTCACTCATCATTGCACTTTCCATATTGTATTGTAATTTACTATTAGTATGAGTGTCTCCTCCATTGTGGACTCCTCAGAGTCTGAAATGGTCAAAATCTTATTTCATCTATACATCTCTAGAATCTAGAACTAATACTGGGAAAGTGAAGTCAGTACATGCCTGCAGACCTCAGGTGCTGTATACTGAATCTATTAGTCATGTGACCTTGGGTACATTATAAAAGCTCCCTGAACCTTAGTTTCCTCGGAATAAAAGAGCCAGCACTACATTAGGTTGAAGTGTTGTGAGAATACAGAGCAGTAATGTATATAACAAGATCTAGCACCAAGTCTGACAAATTCCAGATGCTCAAAAATGTTCATATTTCCCTTTCTCCTCTCCTTAGCATTTGATTAAGTGTACTTATGGTCTTTTAATCAAGCAAGTTACATTTTCATATTTGTGCTTTGGAATCATTATCAACAGAATAAGAATTAGAAGGTTGGGGTGGGGGGAGGAAGGGATTGGGGAAGTAGGGAAAGGAGAAGATAATGGCCACAGAAAGGCAAGTTACAGAGCTACTTCGGTAATATAGGTAAGAGATTGTGAAGCTTGGTCAAAGGCAGTGGAGGTAAAGATTAAGAAGTGGATATAAAACCTTCCAAAAGTAATATTTTGTGGCAAGTGACCCTGAGAACAGTGCTTAGTGGTAGTGGATTATTTTTCCTATGATTTACATACAAGGAGCACATTGTATCTGGAGCTGGGCAAAGAGGGGGGGCCCTTATGAAGAATTATGGAAGTCCTTTCTTGATAAATATGAAGAGAGCTCCT